>CM045898.1:44101018-44226018 GCA_025169545.1 Anguilla japonica
TTCTTTGCACAAGTAATCAATAATTAGATCACTACTGGTTCTTTATTTGAGTAATCAGTGCTAACATCACGACAAGTTCTTTGTTCAAGTAATCAATACCAGCATCACTACTGTTTCTTTGCTCGGGTAATCAATACTTAGATCACTACTGGTTCTTTGCTCAAGTAATCAACAGTAACATCACTACTGTTTCTTTGCTTAAATGATCAGTACCAAGATCACTACTGGTTTTTCACACAAGTAATCAATACTAATATCACTACTGGTTCTTTGCTTGAGTAATCAACAGTGACATCACTACTCCCCGTCCCTCTCCGAACTTCCCCCTCACTACCCATCTTCCGCCATGGCCTGAAGACTCATCTCTTCAGACTATACCTAGACTAACCACCACCACGCTGTATATTTCACTCTAAATCCCCCCCCCCCCCACCTTTTTCATGACACTTGGTACATGTTGCCCCATCCCAGCACTTTTTGGTAATTGTATTTGTCCTAATACTGTAGCTTATTCTTCTGCGTAGTTGGCCTTGCAGAGGTTAGGTCTGAATAGTGTTCATTGTGTGAACTAAACTGTGTTCTTGGCTAGAAATAGCTGTACAAAATAAGTATTGTATCTTACTGAACCTGTGTTGTTTAGTAGTTGTCTATGACCATGAAATGCACTTTTTGTACGTCGCTTGGGATAAAAGCGTCTGCCAAATAAATGTAATGTAATGTAATGTACTGGTTCTTTGAGTAATAAATACGAACATCTCCACTGTTTCTTTGCTTGTGCAGTCAATTCTGACATCTTCACCATTCTCCGCTTGACTAATCAGTACCAACATCCCCATTGGCTCAGGCCTTCACACAAGAAATAGAGAACATTGCTTTGCAATTGCGAGCCACTACCGCAATAATTTTATTTTATCATGGGAAGGTGAACAGTATAACACAGTAATGTCCTGTAACCATATACAATGCATCTGAAAAGGTTATCAGATCATTTGAGCCCGAAGATCTATTGTGCTACTCTTGCGGGAGTGACTTGTTGTACAGAGTCAGACAAAGCATTTTAATGCATTTTGAGACGGTGACATACATATTTGGTTAGGATACACATGCCGCCTGTTGCTGGAGCCTAACTCAGCGTGCATTGGGTGAGAGGCAGGAATACACCCTGTACAGGTCGCCAGTCTGTCGCAGGGCACACACACCATTCACTCACACACTCATACCTTTAGGCAATTTAGAGTCTCAAATCAACCTGCTTGCATGTCTTTTGACAGAGGGAGGAAACCGGAGTACCCGGAGGAAACCCAGTGTTCCAGTTACGGGGGGGATTGAAGGGGGCCTGACCCCCCTAATTAAGACTTGGACCCCCCCAAAAGAGGTACAAACAACAGGTCGGGGGGTCGAAACATTTATATATCCTTCTTACCTGAAATTGTAAATATTACAATATATTTACCATCAGTGGCGTCACTAGACACCAACCCTAGTGACGCCACTGATGGGAAATATATTGTAACATTTATGATTACAGGTAAGAAGGAAATATAAATGTTTCGACCCCCCGACCTGTTGTTTTTACCTCTTTTGGGGGGGGTCCAAGTCTTAATTAGTGGGGTCAGGCCCCTCTCAATCCCCCCCGTAATTGAAACACTGAGGAAACACACGCTCACACGGGGAGAACATGCAAACTCCACACAGAAACATTAAAAACCTTGCAGTTAAATATATTAACATCATTATGTTTCAAAAGACCACATATTGGCGATGTTTTTATGGCACTCCCTTAGCGATGTGCAGTTTGGGGAAAGGTGATTAGGCCCACCTGCGAACTGGAATGAGTGCAGTTTACTGACTGGTGTTATGCAAATGAGCACGGTGACAGGGCTCTTAGCTCGGCTTTGTTTTCTCACGCAGAGCCGGGGAATTTTTTCGCGAGTTAGCGCCCGGCGGCGTCTCTGGCGTTACCGACGATGATGATATCTCTGTTCGGAGGTCGCTCTGACGCAGGGAGTATTTTTTTTATTATCGCCGCGCCGACGGACAGCGCTGCGCGGACGGAATCCAGACAGTCGCCGTCTCCCTCGGTAACCCGGCATTTTAACTCAATTACGCGTGAGGCGGCCGCGTAATTACCGCCAGCCCCAAAAAAAAAAAGACGGGGGGGGGGGGGGGGGCGCGAGCGGGGGGCTTCACTTGATTAGCGTCTTTCCGCGCGCCGCGACAATCACAACATTTCACATCAGCCTCTTTGTTTTTGGACACCTCCTGACACCACGCGAAGGGGATTCTGACAAGGTTCTAGAATCCCCCCCCCCCCCCCCCCCCCCCCCCCCCCCCCCCCAGAGCGAGCTGAAGTTCTGAATATTTTACTGCCGATGCGGCAGACATTTGCCCGTGCAAATTTTTTCAAAATTTATTTTTTAAAAAGGCTCTTCTTAAAAAAAAAATTTAAAAAAAAACAGTGGCGGCAAATTGTCAAAAGAGAGAATTGAGTGAGCAGTGCGGTGGGCAGACTGCACGGGACCAGGGTTAAGAGATAAAGCAAAGCTGTTGATTTTATTAGCGGGAGGTCCTCCGGGGAGACATGGAGTCCGTGATCTGTCAGGACCCATTAAACATGTAATTTTTGTTGGAAGAAAGTTTGCGCATACAGGCGGGCACCGTGCTGTGTTATTAAAAATATGAGTACGGCTGAAGAAAATAAGTGGGGGGTGGTGGAATGGGGGGGGGGGGAATAAAAAAAAAACGGATTAAATTTTAAGCAGCCGGCGGGCCGATAGTTTGCCTCGGGCGTATTTGTCAGTTTCAAAGGGTGTTTTTATTAATTTTGTATTTTGCATTTTGTTAGTGGAAAGAGCCGGGTCCACGGGGAGCGCCGCGAGCGATAGCCGGGAGGGCCTGTGGCGGGCTGAGCGGGCGAGGAGCCTGTGGCGGGGGCCGAAGAGGGCCGACCGCGTCCGGAAAGCAGATTCAGAGAGAGGGCCAGTCTCAGATGAGCCCCGCAAACACCCCCACTGCAGGCCAAGGACAGCCTTCATCATCATCATCATCATCATCATCTCTCTTTCTGTCTCTCTCTCGGTCTGTCTCTGTCTGACTCTCCTCTCTCTAACCTCCGTCTCTCCTCTCCCTCAATTTAGGATGTTGTTTTTTTTTTTTTTTTTTTTTACACAAATATAAACATCTGCATTCGTCCTTAAATGACAACAATGGCATCGAAATGGCAGCCATTAAAATAAAATCTGCCGGTCCATAAACAACGATAACATTAAAAACAAGCCGAAGCTAGTAAACATTAGTAGGCCTGCTGCAATTAGTACTGTAGTCAATAGTACAGTAATTATTAGATGCATGCATTATATAGAAACATACTGATGCTAATTAATGAAGCCTGGGTCTTGAAAGATGTGCCGCAGGAGTTGGAGATTAAAACTGTCAAGTCGCTGTCCAGTCAACAAACGCCATGTCTGGCCCTGTTCCTGCTGACAGACAGACAGACAGACAGCCCGCTGGTCCCGCACGCACACATGCTAACACCTACCGGCTCCGCGCCTTGCAAACCCACTCACGTGAAATGCTGTGGGCGAAACAAGGGTGCTCGGCCACTCCTAATTATCCACCGGGTGAAAGAGGAGAAAATCGGGACGGAGGGAAAAGAAGAGGTGCTCTCCTCGATCAGCCATTGGACACTTTATTATCATCATATTAGCGTGCCGTAATCCTGTGATTTCACAATACAAAAGCACACAAGATAACAAATATATCTTCACAAGATGGGCACACTTCCCTTCCTTAAGTGTAGCTGCATCACCATCACTTTATCCCAGTATTTTGAGATTTTTAATGGATGAGCTACGCTGTTCAATGGGTGTTTTTTTTTTTTTAGATGAAGTGAAGCTGGTAAAGCAAAGCTGTGTAAATTCCTACCATCATGGGGGGGGGGGGGGGGTAGATATCACTGGGTGATCCTACCATCGTGGGGGGTGGGTGGGGGGGTAGATATCGCTGGGTGATCCTACCATCGTGGGGGGTGGGTGGGGGGAGATATCGCTGGGTGATCCTACCATCGTGGGGGGTGGGTGGGGGGTAGATATCGCTGGGTGATCCTACCATCGTGGTGGGGGGTGGGTGGGTGGGGGGGGGATATCGCTGGGCAGTTGCCGCAACAATGCCGGCTGCCCCCCCCCCCCCCCCCCCCCCCCCGGCCCCCCGAGCTCCAGCATATGGAAAGTGTCAGCCCGGATTCCATTTTTCATGTAAATGCTTTCCTGGCTGCAGACAGTATCAAGGAGTTAATGGGGAAAACAAACCCCTTCTGTGATGCTGGGAATTTGAGCGAAGAGTCCCGCAGGGCTGCTTCAAACAGCATCCAGCGCCGCGCAGAAGAGAATCCTCGGGCCATGGCCCGCTGCCGGCTCCACCTACGGCTGGATGACTGGATCAGAGCCGCCGCCGCGGCGGAGGAGGGGGAGCAGGCGCTAACCTGCACGTGTGCAGCGGGATCAGAGCCGCGGCGGGAAAGCAGCGGCCAACCTGCGCGTCTGCAGCTGGATCAGACCGGCGGCTGGTCCCTCACCTCCCGAGGCTGTCACCTCTCATCACCCACAATGCCCTCTGATAATGTAATTGCGCCTAGCGGGGATGACTCGCAATGTGTACGACCCAATGCGAGGGGAACTGACTGCAGTTCCCATTCGTGGCCTGTAGGGGGGCACAGTGGGCTCCGTCTTCAGGCAGTTACTGTAGGGATCCTTTCCCCAAGCATTGGGACAAATTCAGTGCTGTCCCACATAGAAGGCCCCTCTCATTCAGGCAACAAAATATCCAAAACTCCTCAGCCAAAGCGCTCTAGAACATTCTGCCAACATTCTGGTATCACTGCGGGATAACCTATCATTGCTTTACTTTGGTTCTTTGTGAATATCAATTTCTATTTGTTTCTGTATATAAAGTTTACAAATAAAGTTGTTTTAAATGTATTTCTTTAATTTTTCTGTAAGAATGTTTGCCTCATCAGCATATGGCACTATTGTTAGCACAGAAGTTACCCAGGCTAAGTAGGCTATTCTTACCTGTACCAGACCAGCATTTAGCCTTTAGCTTATCTACAGCTCAATTAATTGCAGAGAATATTATTACAAGCACTGGGAAAAAAAAAGAAATTTGTCAAAGATGTGGCATAAAAAAGCACACTATCCAAGCTGATCACACACAGTATTGTAATGTCATAATGATTCAGCCTCACCTTCTCTCCTGGCTGCCAAAATCACTCCATAATTAAAGGTAAAATGGCTGCCACTTTGAAATTGGGAGGTATCAACAGTATTTTTCACACATTCAGGATCAATTTTCATTATAAACACTCTCGTGACACATTAGTGTCATTGTCACCTGCTGGGAACAGCCTGGAGCGGACCCCACTTTGTTATATCGCAGAGAAACGGTTAATTAGCCGATCCGTCAATGCCCGCTATGCATATATTCAAGAGACACTCACTGAGGACCACGATAATCAGACCTTCCACATATTTATTTATTCATTGGAAAGGCGATGCTTTTGAAGTCGGGTCTGCCAGGGTAGGAATGTGACATGTTCTCACTTTATTGGTATGCACAGGGAGGCATATGCTTTGTTTATTATATCTAATTCTGAATAAATCTCTCACAGAACACGAAATTACATTTAAATGATGCACTCGAAGCGTCATACTTAAAAGGAGAGGTATGCGGAGTCTTTCTTTCGTTCTTTCTTCTCTCTCTGGTTGAAGCGTGCCCTGTCGGTAATGGGGCAGGGAACCAGATTAATGCCGAAGCAGGGGAAGTATCTGTACAGATGGGATCTGTAGATGCTTATTAAAACACAGATGAAAATTACAGGACTGCTGATTTTCTGGGAGGGCTTTGTGCTACGATGCTAATGAGTAATTAGCGGCGTATACATCCCCATACATGCGCGCCCAGTACACTTCAGTCAGACATTTTTGCAGAGAACTGCAAAAGACTCTTTTTGCCCAAATCCGTGTTTTTTTTTCATCATTACTAATATTTGTTCCTAAAGTTCTCCCGGATTGGTAGCCGCTGAATGACAGCTCAGGCGACGGGGATGTTTCACACCGCTGAAGTGCTAAATCTTATCCATAGGGAGAGAAACCGCGCGACAAAGTGACAATTAAAGCGGTGTAACGAGAGACAAATGAGCGGGGATCAGCAAGCCGGGCTCGGCATCAAACCGACGCGCGAACAATCAGGCGCTAATGCTAACGGCGGCACCTCGTTAAAAGCGCTTTTACGTGGATTCAGTCAATCGTGCGCGTTGAAAGCCACGGGGCTAATCAGCCACGTTAAGATGACCCGCTCCCGTAACGTGCTTTAATAATGCCGCGATAACAAATCACAGGCGCGCGCGCGCGTGCGTGCGTGCGTGCCCATGACGTCCGCGCTAGCTCTCACGCGCCGGTGGCAGCAACACTACGCTAACTGTTACTTCTTCACGGGAGGTGGGGCTTTGAGCTGCGTGAAGACTTCTGTACCAAGTTTCTGTATATTATGCACTTTCCACATTCACACCTATCAAGTTAAACACTGCACCACTTGAAGGCATAGCACTTGTCACAGTGTACCTGCAGCTGTTGTGACGTTTGCTCAAAACATTTCAATCCTCGATGTTAACATATGTGAGGCTTGATTTTTTTAAATAAGGGGTGGGTCACAGTAAAATCCGTTTGTTTGCTGGGGGCTACGCCAGGCTCAGAACGTTTGAGACGCACAGCTCTAAACAACTTCAGGTAGGTTCCAGCCGCAACACCTGCAGATCCGTAAATTTTTTTTTCACATTTTGAGACGCACTGCCAAACTCTGCGATGTGGCTCAATCCAAGGGCGGCATTGAGATCAAACACAGCATTGAGATGACCGTCATTCTCACTGCACAACCAGAGTTAGAAACTTAGAATGGATTTGAGCCCCCTCCCCTCCTCTCTCTCTCTCTCTCTCTTTCTCTCTGGTCTCCCCAGTGGCTTGTGTCTGCATCATGTACTTGCACACCTAGCACTCTGGGGTGGCGATGGGGGTTGGGGTGGGGGTGGGGGGTGTGGGGGGGGGGGGGGGGGGGCTCCTCTGGTCTCAACAGACCCGTGTGCCCCAAAACACGCGCTCTGTAAGGCAGCATGCCCGAAGGCCCGTTCGCCGCCGTTACCGGAACCGACGTCACTGATCGACCGCGGGGAACCTTCCCTGGCTGCTGCAGTGTGCTCCCCATTCACAGAAACCCCCCCCCCCCTTGCTCTCCATCACTGGGATAAGTGTCCTCACGCACACAGAGTCAAGCCATTCACCGCAAGCCAAAGCGTCGCTGGAGACGTGCGGTTATAATAGCTCTCGCTGACTGGCAGGCTGACGGCTGGCTGCGATCCAAATTGAAATCATTGGGAGTAATTAAGACCAGGCCCCGCAAATCATTATAAATTATTAAAGGGGGGGGGGGGGGGGGAAGGGGGGGGGCGTTAATGAATCATTAATGGAAAATTAACTGCAGCGGGGCCTTTAACACAATGTACACTGTTTATAGACAAAAACACACTGCACATATACTCGTTTTTTTTAAATTCACATTTACCCTTAATTAAACAATGCCTAACTGAAGCTATGATGAAGATGATGAAGAGACATGTTCATAGAAGGAACACTGTTCATATCTGTCAATGTGAGGAATGCCGATTGCACCCTCATTCATATAAAATGTTTTTACAAACAGCATGTCTTTTTTATATATATATATATATATATATATATATATATACATATATATATATATATATAGCGAGCTCCATAATATTTGGGACACACATATTTTTTTCTTGATTTGACTCTGTACTCCACCCTGTTTTTGTGGCTAACAAGTGGTTTGCAATTTGCAGTGTGGCCTCCGCAGTTCTGTTTGTGAAGTCTTCTGCGAAAAGTAGGCACTGACCCATACGGGCCTGCCTCCTGAAGAGTGTTTCTGATCTGTCGGACATCTGTTTGGGGGTTATTATTCATTATGGTGAGAATTATTCAGTAGAGATTTTCCTTGGCCCACCACACCCTTTGTGATTCCTGAGCACGCCAATTACTCTCCAAACTGTTGATTTTGGCAAGCCTAAGGTCTGGCCTATGTTTCTGACATTTATGTTCTTATTTCTCTCTCTCATAATGGCTTCCTTGACGTTTATTGGTACAACTCTGGTACTCATGTTCACAAATGCCAATAATAGACTCCTAAATGCTAGAATAAAAACTAGATACTGAAAGCTCTCTTGTACCTTCACTAAGGACATTCTGAAATGAAGGGACTATGTGTGGAAATTGCTGAAAATTCTACACGCTGAAACCAAAAAATGCACAAATATGCCCGTAAATAAAAGCTGAGAATGTGCCTTTTAACCACATGTGAGTTGTTTCATTACAAATCTAAAACTATAGAGTACAGAGCTACAAACCAAGGCAAAATATGTCTTCATCCCAAACATTATGGAGCTCAGTGTGTGTATGTGTGTATGTATGTATATATATATATATATATATATATATGTATTACATGGTAATGGAGGTTGCAGAAAGGAAAATGAACAGCATTGATGTATAGAGCAATTTTGCTGTTATCTTCCCACAAATGAACAGTGAATTTTAAAAAAATTTTAAGACGTACTGTACAGTAAAGATGGAAGCATATCTTGTCAATAACGGTGATGCCATGTCCCCTCCCCCCTCCCCCCTCCTCCCCAGTGGAACGTGCAGAGACGCAAACTCGCTGGTTTGTACATACAGCAGACCTGGGCTCACACAGAAAGCTTTGCTGCCAGGCCCGGCTCCAGTCCCAGGGCTGCGTGTGTCCTCACAGTTAATCAGCGCTAAAAGAGCACCCCCCAGCATGCAGTCCACTTACCGCCGCCGCCGCCGCCCCCCCCCCCCCCCCCCCCCCCCCCCACCCCGCCCCCCCCCCCCCCCACAGGAAAACAAGGCTCCGAACATTTAATGTGCAACACGGCTCTCCCATTCCTTCGCTCCCGTGTCCAAAGGGGGGGGGGGATGGGGGGGGGCAGATTCGCGCTGAAATTGTTTCTGGGGCTCCCCCGTCGGGCGGCGGCACTCACAGAGGCGCGCGGTGAATTTGAGGCGCCGTGTCGGGACCCTCCCCACGGTCCCCCTCCCCCGACGCCCCCACTAATAACGGCTCTTGATCGAGGGGCCATCGCCGGCAACCAATTTCACACACCCCAGCCATCTGAGAGAGCACGTACCGCTTCCGTCTGAGAGAAACTTTCTGTTAGAGGAGGACACACAGGGACTAGGGAGGGGGGATGGGGCAGGGGAGGGATGGGGGGGGATTAGACTGTGCTGTAAATACAGGAACATCAGGCCAAATAATTTCTGTTACTCAGTTAATATATGATTCACGTTACGGCAACATTTTGGCAAAATGTATGTTAGTGGCTGCATAGGTCACCTGGTTGCAGGATGCATCAGTGCTTATGAAATATGCCATTTACCCATTTCCCATTGGCTTCTCTATCCCACATTAACTTCTCCACTGAATCATTAAAGACAGAATTACCACCCCAAATGTGGTCCTGTACTGTGCACTGTACCAGTAGACTGTGTCACTATGAATGACGAAGAGCCCAGACATGCCGAACAGCCAAACACAGCCTGCTGCACACAGCTCAGAGCCCAACACAGTCTGCTGCACACAGCTCAGAGCCCAACACAGTCTGCTACACACAGCTCAGAGCCCAACACAGTCTGCTACACACAGCTCAGAGCCCAACACAGTCTGCTGCACACAGCTCAGAGCCAAACACAGTCTGCTGCACACAGCTCAGAGCCCAACACAGTCTGCTGCACACAGCTCAGAGCCCAACACAGTCTGCTGCACACAGCTCAGAGCCAAACACAGTCTGCTGCACACAGCTCAGAGCCCAACACAGTCTGCTGCACACAGCTCAGAGCCCAACACAGTCTGCTGCACACAGCTCAGAGCCAAACACAGTCTGCTGCACACCGCTCAGAGCCCAACACAGCCTGCTGCACACAGCTCAGAGCCAAACACAGTCTGCTGCACACAGCTCAGAGCCAAACACAGAGCCTGTACTGCACAGCATAGAGCTAAACTAGGCTGTGCTGCACAGAGGTTTGGAGTATATATATATATATATGACACTGTGAGAGGTCAGAAAGGTATAACATTGGGTGAGCTCAGGATCATAGAGCACTGCGTGATGTTAGGAGTGTATAAGCATTGTACAGTTTAGGAGTGTCTAAGCTTATTGGTGAGTGCAGCATGAGGTTCAGTCCGGCGGCAGTCCTGATGCTGCTTCCTCATTCCCAGCTCTAAAGTGAATATCCAGTCCTCTGCTCCGGTCACTGTCCCCAAAGTGGGGGTCTGTGGAGTGTACCCACACTTTCCATCTTTACCGGCCCATGTCCTGTCTCTTACCTTCAGAGAGCATTTGTGTTTCGCCGCCACCGTTTAACTGAACGGAAGCAACACGCGGTCCTGGGAGATTCTGGTACACACACAGATACACACACACATACACGCACAGATACACGGCTCGTCAGCCGGTCCTCTCCAGATCTGTTTCCACTTACAGCCCTGCCCAGGCGGACCAAGCAAACAGCCTTCTGCAGAGTGGAGACTGATGTTGCAGGACCACACTGGAGACCACGCTGGTGACCACATTAGAGACCAGGCTAGTGACCACGATGGACTGCATGAGAGTCTGTGCTAGAGACTGAGCTAGAGACCGCGTTGAAGACTGCACTAGACACTGTGCTGGAGACTGTGCTAGAGACTGAGCTAGAGACCGCGTTGAAGACTGTGCTAGACACTGTGCTGGAGACTGTGCTAGGGACTGTGCTGAAGACTGCCCTAGAGACTGCATTGGAGACTGTACTCAAGACTGCGCCACAGACTGTGCTAGAGACTGCATTGAAGACTGCGCTAGAGACTGTGCTAGAGACTATGCCAGAGATTTTGCTAGAGATTGCACAAGAGACTGCGTTGAAGACAATGTAGACTACATGGGAGACTGCGCAAGAGACTGCATCAGAGAATGGGGCTAAGACTGCATGAAGTCTACGCTGGTCTACACAAGTGACTGTGCTAGGGACTGCGCCAGAGACTCCATTGAAGACTAGAGACTGCATTAGAGACTGTGCAGACACTAGCACTATCGGTTTCTGAGCCGAGTACTGAGCACCACCTGTAACAGTTCTCCTCCTAAAATGGACATCGGGAGCGCGAGAACACCGTAACAAGGACAAAACACAAAAAAACATGAAAAGCAGACGCTCTCCAATTAAAAGCCGAGGCCTTTACTCCATCAGTCTCCGTTAGGCCGGGCTGAAGATCCGCTGAGGCGGCAGGCAGGAAGGATGTATGGCGCGCGCTTTCCCCGAGCTGACTTATCTCTCTCTCTCTCTCTCTCTCTCTCTCTCTCTCACCCTCTCTGCATCAACCGCACAAACAAATTACATTCTCAAATAGCTTTCTGCGCCTCATATTCTCCCATTTATTTCCAAACCAATCCTTATTTAAATGACCCCCCCCCCCCCCCCCTTCCTCCCCCCCCCCCCCCCCCCCCCCCCCCCCCACCTTTTTTTTTTTTTTTTTTTTTTTTGCTGTTGTAAATTGGGGGGAATTCTTGACTTAATTCCATTAGCTTGGTAGCGCGGCTCAATCTCTCCAGCCGGGAGCGTCCGCGGGCACAGCCGGGCCTGTCGGGGAGCCGTTCCGCTCCGCCGCCCCTCGATGGAACATGACAGTTACATTAATGCCCCCCATGTAAATCGCTCGCTATACACGGGCAGCAAGCTTTAAAAAAAAAAAAAGAAGAGGAAAAGGAAAAAGGAGAAGGCACTCGGAACACGCGCTGCCCCTGTGACGGAACATAACACAAACGGCTTTCATTGTGCACTGGTCCACATGCCCGAGTCTATTATAGTCCGATGCCTGGCGGGGGGGGTACGCCGGGGAGAGAAAAGGCCCGTTCCCTCAGCAGCCGTTCAGCAAAGCAGGAAAAATAAATAAAATTAGCGGGGGCAGGGGCTGCGGCCTACAGAACACATTTACGACGAGCAGGTTTCCTTCATAAAAAAAAAAAAATGTAAAAAATGTTCATCTTTTTTTTTTTTTTTTTTTTAAACCATGCTGCCTCAAACACAGTAGCTGCAGGCCAGACAGATCGCAGATCCACTGGCTGTCTTGCAGAGGTGCATGCTGGGATAGCACGGGCATTATAGGGTGACGTTGACAGCACCGTGGGCGCTGTGGCTGGTCTATATGGAAAACTGAGCGCACGGAACCTGCAGTTATGTCAACACCATGACAACACCCATTCACACCTGCCAGGGAACGGATGAGTTCAAAAGGAAAAAAGGCTCTGTTAAAGGACTACATACTGCACAGGCAGCTGATTCCCCAGGTTAAATGTGCATTTTAAGCCATCTCAGAGCACTCTTGCATTGTTCTACACGTGTTTGAACTGGGAATGACCTCTCTCTCGGGCAGCTCCCATAGTGAGAGGTATGCAACAGGCTGGACGCATGATAAATACACACTGCACATCTGCTGGGCTGCGTAGCCAAACACAGAAGTCACTGACCCTCCCTTCAAGGCTAAGTGCTAAATAAACTTCCCTGGCTTTTTCATAGATCCTCCACAGGTTTTGAGACGAAAGATCATAGGACAAGCTGTATGCCAAAGTGTGGTAATCTCATTGGAGAGGGAAATGTAGCACTGTATTAGTGGACTTTTAGAAGCTTTCAACTGCTCCAGAAGAAGCAAGTAGGAACCACATCTTTAAATCAGGCTGAGTTCATTTAAAAATACTTAGCGCTGATTTAGCATGTTACACTGCCATTCCTTACGTTCTGCTGGATGGCTTTTATAAGTGCGCTGACATTTTCCTTTCGCTCGTCCGTTTCAGATCTTTGTGGAGCATTGGACACCCCGCCATTGCACCAAATCAAGCTTAAATTATAGATGAGGGTAAAAAAGACGACCACAAAGGGCTGCATCTAACATTGTGCCTAGTGCAAAAAAAGAAAAAAGAACAACCCTACACAGGACAAGCAAGTTTAGACCCTGACAAAAAAAACATTTTTGCTATCAAGCACCATGGCTACAAGTGTCACAGTAACAGGCATCGTAGCTACAAGTGCCACAGTAACAAGCATCAAGGCTAACAAGTAACACGGTAACAAGCATCACGGCTACAAGTGTCATGGTAACAATCATCAAGGCTACAAGTGGCATGGTAACAAGCATCACGGCTACAAGTTCCATGGTAACGAGAGCCACAGTGACAGTGAGTTAGGGTTAGCCGTGTGTGTGATGTGTGTGACATACCCGTGCATGTGTGTGTGTGTGATGTGTGTATGTGTGTGTGTGACACAGCTGTGTGTCTGATGTGTGTGACAACGCCGTGTGTGTTGCAATTTGGGATGAGTTGTGACTGTGTGTTTGAAGCGCTGCTGTACTCTGAGCTTGAAAGCGCTTGTTTGTGCAGTGTGTGTGTGTGTGTGTGTGTGTGTGGAAGAGAGCATCAAACCAAGGCTCCTGGCCATGTCTCCACACTGCACCAGGCTGGGCCTGTGTGAGCACGCTCAGTCACAGCCGAGCCGAGCCGGGCCTGTGTGAGCACGCTCAGTCACAGCCGAGCCGAGCCGGGCCTGTGTGAGCACGCTCAGTCACAGCCGAGCCGAGCCGGGCCTGTGTGAGCATGCTCAGTCACAGCCGAGCCGAGCCGGGCCTGTGTGAGCACGCTCAGTCACAGCCGAGCCGGGCCTATGTTAGGATGCTCAGTCACAGCCCTGTCCTTCTAACCTTAGGCCTGATCCATCCCCTGCTAACAGACAGAAGCTAACGCGGAGCACTCTTACAGACGGCGATCCCATTGGGAGACAACGAGCAGTTTCCCAAAAACGAAAGCCAGATCCACACACCCCTGAGCCCTGGGGATTACCCCTGCGGGACGGAGGAATCGGACGCAGGGGCGCTGCTGCTCTTCCTGATCCCCCCCTGTGAGGATGACGAATGTGTGGGTGTCCCTGCCCCAGACACGGGACCCTGACACACACCGTCTAATTATGACGCATGTCTAATTGAAAGCCCCCCCTTTCAAGAAAAAGAAAGCAGCAAGAAAAAAAGGCGGGATGCATTTCTCTGCCGGCGTCGGCACCCGAGACCCCCCCCACTTTGCTGTATGTTAATACGGCCCCTCCCTCCCGCTGCCTGCGGCTGACACCCTCGGCCCAGCGTTCATCCGTCAGGGTAAGGGATGGCGCGGGGAGGGCCTTATCCAATGAGCTGCGGCGGCAGCCAGTGAATGTGTCATTGGGTGTGACGGCTCTGCGAACGACCGGAGATCCATCAGCAGCGCTGCCTCTTTCTCTCTCTCTCCCTCGTCTCTCTCTCTCTCTCTCTCTCTCCCTCTCTCTCTCTCTCTCTCTCTCTCTCTCTCTCCTCTCTCTCTCTCCTCTCTCTCTCTCTCTCTCTCTCTCTCTCCTCACCTCTCTCTCGCCTCTCTCTCTCTCTCTCTCTCTCTCGGGCTGCGAGGCGTCTGCAGGCTGCCTGCTCTGTGTGTGCATCTGTGCTGGGTCGAGTGCTTCTCTGAGCGCGTCTGCGCTGGGTCAAATAATGCTGTGTGTGTGTCTGCACTGGGTCAAATAATGCTGTGTGTGTGTCTGCGCTGGGTCAAATAATGCTGTGTGTGTGTCTGCGCTGGGTCGAGTGCTGCCTGCTCTGCATGCGTCTGTGTTGGGTTGAGCGTTGATCTGTGCTCATCTGTGTTGGGTCGAGCGATGTGTGCTCTGTGTGCATCTGTGTTGGGTGTTGAGTGTTCTGCTCGGTGCGCCTCTGCGTCGGGTCAAACGCTGATCAGTGCGCCTCTGCGTTGGGTCAAAAGCTCCTCCGTGCGCCTCTTTGCTGGGTCAAGCGCTGCCCTGTGTGCCTGTGTTGGGACGGGAGGAGCCGGGTGTGAGGAAGAGTGAGGTCATCCGGAGCTGTCCAGCCCCCCCCCCCCCCCCCATCCCCACCCCACCCCAACTGAAACAGAAGATGCACCCCAGTGTGTGGGGCTTTATTTCGCCATGGATACGTGCGTAGCACAGTGCCATATGCCCGCCGTTTTATGTCCGAGACATCTGCGTGGAGCAGGTGTAAGGACACCCGTGCCTTTTCTACGAGGATGCATGATGCCGGGTTTTATTTTATATATACTCCCCTATCTTCACAAGAGCGGCAGCGATAAAAAAAAGCACTGTGATGCCACACACCGGCTCGACACATAAAAGCGCATATTTCTGAAAAATACACTAAACACATCCTTGAATATTTCCGAGAGCAAATCAAGCCGCGCCTTCGAAATGGGCCGATTTGTTCATAGCAAACCCCCCCCCCCCCACCCCACCCCCCCCCCCCCCCCTTCCTCCTCCTCACCCCCCACCTCCAAATCGTTTTCAGGAAATTGAGCACTCGTGAGACAAATGGCTATAGAACAGGGGAAGGTATGAAAGAAGTGTTTTCATAAATAGTAAACTCCGGGCCCAGCTGAATAAACAGGGGCTTGACAAGGCATCTGCTGATTCCCGAAGAGCCCATTGCCAGGGACATACTTTTTAAGATGTTTATATTTACCGAGCCCGTATGAATAAGTAATGGCCCCGGCAGCCGACCTGCAGCTCCGCACACTCCCATCTGTCTGCAGCGCTGCCGCGCAACACTTCACAAAAACTTTTTGGACGTGCCCCTGATAAGACGGAGAGCTTCCGTTCAGCAGGAGAGTAACTACGTGAGCGGGCAGCATTGAGCTCTGCTCTCTCTCTCTCTCTCTCTCTCTGACCTCTTCTCACTCGCTTTTCTCTCTCTCTCTCTCTCTGACCTCTTCTCACTCGCTTTCTTTCTCTCTCCCCTTTCTCTCACTCTCCCTCTCTCTCTCCCTCCCTCCCTATGTGTTGTGGCCTTCCATCTGTCCCCCCCCCCTCCTCTCTCTCTCTCTCTCCCCCCTGCCCCCCCTCTCTCCCTCCCTCCATGTTGTGGCCTTCCATCTCTTCTTCTCTCTCTCTCTCTCTCCCTCCCTCCCTCTCCCCCTCCATGTTGTGGCCTTCCATCTCTCCCTCACCCTCTCTCCCTCTCCTCTCTTCATCTCCCACTCTCCCTCCATGTTGTGGCCTTCCATCTCTCCACTCACCCTGTTGTGGCCTTCCTCTCTCTCTCTCTCTCTCTCTCTCTCTCTCCCTCCTGGCCTCAGTTTATCGTAACCCCCCCCCCCCCCTCTCCCGCCGGTCGTGTTGTGGCCTGCCAGCGGCCCGTCAGCGCTCTCTCGCCTCCCGACTCAGAAGGGATCCGCGTCCGTGTTGTGAGACAGAGCGCCGCGCCGCGCGTCCTCCCCCCTCCCCCATCACCCCCGCTCCCCTCCTGGCGGTTCAGTACAGAGCGCCGCGTACCCCCCCCCCCCCCATCAGGCCCCCCCCCCCCCCCGATCCCGCGCGGTCGTGTTGAGCGCCTGCCAGCGGCCCGTCAGCGCCGTATCGCTGACTTCAGCGGCGAATCAGAAGGGATCAGCGCGTCCTGCGTAAACACGAGGAGACAGAGCGCGTCCTCCCCCGCTTTCCACGCGCGCGTCGAGCTCCGACACGCCGGGTGCGTCCCCCCCCCCTCGTCCCCCCCATCCCCCCCCATCCCCCCCCCCCATACGGTTCAGACAGGGAGCACGTGGCCCCCCCCCCTCTCTCGCACCGTTATCTACTCATCTGATCCGGTGAAGTTCCTCCTCGCGTTGGGGCCATTAACACCACGCGCACAGCACAGGCCGCTTCATTTCGGCGAGGGTGCCTGAACACACGCCCTGCTGGTTTTTGGGAACCTGGCGACGCGGTGCCCAGTCTGTGCCCGTGCCAAAAAAAAAAAAGCGCCCTTACAGCACATCCAACCCGAGGGGGCGCCATGCCTCACCACCCCCCCCCCCCCCCCCCCCCCCAAAAAAAAAGATCCACACAGATGGATTTCACACACAATCTGGGAATCATCAATGCATCAGCGAATCAACCCCATTTTCTGAGCGAGAGAAATATGAGTCAAATGAAAATGAAAGGGGAAATGTTTTCCCGGCTCAGAAAAAAAACGTACTTCTGTACACCCCTACTTTTCCCTGCTTCAACATTCGGTTGCTATATTTTTAGGCTCAGGTCCTGTGGTGCCGCTTGGCTTTTCCCAAACACAGATCATTTCTTCGTTGTCCAAACACAGCTAATTTCTGCATTCTCCAAACACAGTTAATTTCTGTATTCTCCAAACACAGTTAATTTCTGCATTCTCCAAACACAGCTAATTTCTCCATTCTCCCAAACACAGCTAATTTCTCCATTCTCCCAAACACAGCTCATTTCTCCATTCTCCCAAACACAGCTCATTTCTGCATTCTCCAAACACAGTTAATTTCTCCATTCTCCAAACACAGTTAATTTCTGCATTCTCCAAACACAGATAATTTCTCCATTCTCCAAACACAGCTAATTTCTCCATTCTCGTTCAGATCAAAAGCAGAGAGCCATTTCATTATCACCTCCTTTTACTGAGACATAAGCTAAGAGAATACTCATTTTGACTTACTATGCTTGCATTCAATCCAAAAAAAAGTTAATTTTTCAATTTTAGAAAAAACCAGAAAAAAATGTATGTTCACAGAAAAAAAACATATATGCAAATATCCTTTGGTGCAGAGTACATATCAGTAAATCATTTTTTATGTCAAGCGAGAGGCTTAGTTGATGGGTTCGATGTCTTAAAAACAGTAAAGTGAATATCTAATTAACTCACCCCTTAATTGCTTGCAGACATTAATTTAGTTTGAAGAAGAAATTGCTAAAATTATTATGAAAACTAAGGTCGAAACTTGCATATCTAATGAAAAATAAAATCATTAAAAAACTGGATTTTATCACAGGCCAGTTGTGAAGTTTCCCTGTGAACAGGCACCTGTGAGGGCACTCCTGCAAGGACCCTGAGCAGCCAACTGGGGCAGTTACCCTCCGCATGGACCCACACACTGGGGCAGTTACCCTCCTCATGGACCCACACACTGGGGCAGTTACCCTCCTCATCCCACACACCCCTCCTCATGGACCCACACACACTGGGGCAGTTACCCTCCTCATGGACCCACACACTGGGGCAGTTACCCTCCTCATGGACCCACACACTGGGGCAGTTACCCTGGGGGGGCAGTTACCCTCCTCATGGACCCACACACTGGGGCAGTTACCCTCCTCATGGACACACACTGGGGCAGTTACCCTCCTCATGGACCCACACACTGGGGCAGTTACCCTCCTCATGGACCCACACACTGGGGCAGTTATCCTCCTCATGGACCCACACACTGTGGCAGTTACCCTCCTCACGGACGCACACACTGGGGCAGATACCCTCATCACATTCATGAAAGGGGTAGAATACATTCTGCTCTATTAAAATAATAATAAAGCATAAAGACAACCCACCCTAACCCCACCCACCTTTCCTCTCTCAACGTTACAAAGGCCTTGTATCACCATCAGCGCTACGCGCAAAAAATAAAAAAGTAATCCGAAGAGACAGGTCATTTGCATTTATGATTAAGCGATCCGCGCATTTTCTGTTTGTCCTGGAAATGAAAGACTTGCTTAACGGGGGTGGACGGAGAGGGGGAGGGGCTTAGCCGGGGCAGCGGAGTGTTTCTGACGGTATTAGGGCTGATGTGGCGCGGCGTGACGGATATTTAAATAGTTCCCCTGTCCCCTGTCCGTCAGGTCAGCGTCCCGTCCCGCACAAATACCGAGCCTCCGTTATTAGGCCCATCATGCCGAGCGGCAAGGAGGGAGGGAGAGAGGGGAGAGCACTGGGCTCGGGAGACCATTCCCCAAGGACCGGGTAAGGGGCTGAATTTGGTACAGGTTTGGGTCATGACCAGGTAAGGGGCTGAATTTGGTACAGGTTTGGGTCATGACCAGGTAAGGGGCTGAATTTGGCGTAGGCTTGGGTCAGGGCCAGGTAAGGGGCTGAATTTGGTGTTGGCTTGTGTCAGGGCCAGGTTGAATTGGATTTGGCATAGGTTGGACCTGACCAGGTGAGGGGCTGGATTTGGTGAGGTTTGGACCGGACCAGGTGAGGGGCTGGGTTTGGTACTGGTTTGGTCAGGACCAGGCTGAATTTAGCCCAAGTTTTGTTAATTAGCAAACACATGCTACATGTGGACTTTTTTCCCACCAATTTAATCTGATGGAGCTGTTCAGCCGGACAAGTGAGACCCTGCAATCTTACAACATGCAAACCGGATAAAGCTGGACTAGCAGCTTTCTTTTTATAACAATAATAATAATTGTAATTATTATGATTAATAATAGTAATAATAACTTTTTATTTGTAACGAACTTTTCATTTAAAGTAAATCCCACAGTGCAACAGAGGAAAATAAAAGCCAACTACAAGGAGGCATTAAAAGTGAACAAAAAAAAAACACACTGTAAATAGGCTACCTGTGTCCTAAGAGAAAGTTCACACTCAGCTGCTAGTCCATCAGAGTTCTGCCTCCATGCAGCGCTGACTTACCACCGAGATGGGGAACTGCCAAAGGAAGGACACAGACTGCACAAATGAGAGAGGCTAACGGCATTAGACACACACACACAAACACGCACACACACACGCGCACACACACACACACACACACATGTGCGTGCCTCCACACTGAAGAGTACAACACACAGGCCATCTGCTTTCAGTGTTAGAGAGGAATATAAAGAAACATAAATTACAGAGACTGAACAAACACGTGAACAAACAGACTTAAGCTTTATATTTAGTACAAATGCACATAGTAGTGCATTTTCCCATCGCTAGCTCAACCCTCATCCTGTGCTCACTGCCGTCCAATCAGGGACAATAATGGCATGTCCAACCAATCAGAAACATTAACAGCATGCCTGACCAATCAGAGACAGTAACAGCATGTCTGACCAATAAGAAACAATAACAGCCTGTCCGACCAATCAGAGACAGTAACAGCGTATCCGACCAATAAGAAATAATACCGGCATGTTCGATCGATTAAAGACCATAACGGCAAGTTCCACGCTGTGTTAATCCAGGAAGTTTCAACCACATAAATAAGAGTTATAAACAGGCCACAGTTTATGATGCGTTTCCTGTATGAAGGCCAAACATGGCTGATCCATGCTGCGGAGGGCCCTGTCCAGAAAAAATACAAAATGGCGGCTTCAGTTACAGCGTTAGGCCTTGAGCTGGAATAAAAACCAGCGGCCCTCCAGCAGACGCCGATGATCTCATCTCGGTTCCCGTGGATACAATTATGTGGCATCGCCATTAAACGCCAATCCACAGCTGGCGCGCGGCATGCTGCTTCGCCGCGGATTCTTCTTCTGTTCTTCAATACCATCAAACGAGGAGCTCGTCTGCTTGCGAAATGAGACCGCTCACAATTAGACATCTTGAAAATCTATATACAGTAGCTCGACCCCCAAATCCCAAATAATGATGGGTTGTAAAATTGAATTGAGGGTTTACCTCCATCCCAGGACGCTGATATTTACGTGGTTGGGCCTCTGGACAAACGCTTTCAGCACCCCTCAGTAACCGGGTCCTGCACGGTCAACGTGCCATTCTCCATTTTCGCTCTGCGGCATTAACGTTTACGGCCGAAGGAAACTGACACTCTGGCCTCGTTTCTCCTTCAAAAAGTTTGAAAAGCGAATCAGAAATCGTGCGTTTTTATGAGCGAATTTTTTTTTTTTTTTTAAACCGGCAGATTCTAACTTTTCGTTTTGTCTGCGCCTGCGCGAGCAAAGCCGGTGATCTCTGACGGTCGTAAATATTTCCAGCTGCGGTCGGGGACGATATTGTTATTTTTGCCGCCGCCACGATAAGTGAATTTTGGACGGGAGCGGGCGCCTGGCAGAACAGGCAGTTCTGTCCCGGCCGCGTGGAGAGGGAGAGACATTAAAAACCAGGCTTATAATTACGCTGTCAAAGCCCTCTGGAGGTGACCTCATGCGCTGCGGTTTTGGGCGGATTTCACAAAGCCGAACAATGTACAATGCCACCAGCCGAAATTACAGGGAGGGGCGGTGGTGGTGGTGCGCCGAAATGTCACTCAAGGCCCGGTGTAATTTCAGACTTGTTGAAGGGCAGGACTGGGACGGAACCGACCCGAGGGCCGTATTGTAAAATCCCTCCGGCTGCTCCTATTTTGGGCTTCCCGCTCGCTGTTTTTAATAAGTCCTCTGGTCGCCGCGGTTACCCTTGCGCCGCGCGTGTGTGACGCGCGAGCCACGCTCTGGGCACGAGAGCGCGGAACACCACATGAGTCACGGCGCACGGAAACAATGTCCCTGTGTCTGCGTGTCCCGCTGCACGTGCGTGTGTGCGGAGAGAGGGAGAGAGGGGGAGAGAGAGAGGGAGAGAGAGAGAGAGAGAAAGAGAGCAAGGGAGCAAGGAGGAGAGAGAGAAAGGGAGAGGGGGAGAGAGAGAGAGAGAGAGAGGGAGACAGAGAGAGAGAGAGAGCGAGAGGGAGAGAGAGAGAAGGGGAGAGAGGGGGAGAGAGAGAGAGCGAGAGGGAGAGAGAGGGAGAGAGAGAGAGAGAGAGAGCAAGGGAGCAAGGAGGAGAGAGAGAAAGGGAGAGGGGGGAGAGAGAAAGAGAGAGAGAGAGGGAGAGAGAGAGAGGGAGAGAGGGGGAGAGAGAGAGAGCCAGGGAGCAAGGAGAGAGAGAGAAAGGGAGAGAGGGGGAGAGAGAGAAAGAGAAAGGGAGAGAGAGAGAGAGAGAGAGGGGGAGAGAGAGAGGGAGGGGGACAGAGAGAGGAAGAGAGAGCAAGGGAGCAAGGAAGCAAGGAGGAGGGAGATAGACAGAGAGAGAGGGAGAGAGAGAGGGAGGGGGAGCAAGCTGTGCATCAGTTCCCCTCAGTCCCAGACCAGTCCCAGAGAGAGAGAGAGCATTTCTTTTTCCACTCAACATTCGTCCTTGTTTAAAAAAAAAAAAAAAAATATATATATATATATATATATATATATATATATATATATATATATATATATATATATATATATATATGTATATATTTTTGAATGCATGCGCTCTAAACCACTTGCCGATAATTCTTGCCAGCACCATTTTAGATGAATCCAGACAATTTCACATTTAAACAAAGGTTTCCTGTAGCCCAGTAAAAAAAAAAAAAATGGTGCATGAGCACGTTTCCCCTGGGCTGGTTTAAATCCAGTCTTGGCTTTGCTGAACGTGGGAGAGATCGTCAGCGGACAGCTCGGTCAGAAATGCAGATGTGAACGTCAGCGGGATGCGCCTGGCTCAGATCCCTTTCCAGCGCACGAGTAATCCCATAAGCGTGCAAATCTGTCTGCTGAGCTGCTCGCTCAAACCAGAAAAACTACAGTATCTTCACTCTGGAAACGACACCACAGGTCTAACAGGGCTTTGCTTGGTCAGCTATGTTCATCTGTAGGGTCAAATTGTTCATTTAAGGTCACATCTGCATGCAGGGTCAGATTCAGCAGTAGGGAGTCTTACATATTGGGTGCGAATCACCCGTAGGGTCATGTTTATATATATCAGCTCAGATCAGACCTGGGTCAAATACGTACAGTGGGGTGCAAATATTTGGGCACCCCTGGTTTAAATTTCTGTTACAATTAAACTCTATGTGATCAAAAGCAAACCTGAACTCCAATTGGTACAACATTAAACATGAGAGCTTTCTGCTTACTTTTTTTTACGCTTTACTGATCTTGTCTGGTGTATTGGAACCAACGGAATACTCTCAAAAAGTCTCTCAAAGTCTCTCACCGTCTGGTCATATTAGCTGGCTCAATTACACCAGGCAAGATCAATAGAGCACAGACAAGTATTTGAATCCGAAACAAATACGTATTTGACCCAGGTCTGGCTCAGACTGAGAAGTGGTGTTGTTAGCATTGGAATGCTCTTGAGCACATTATCCTAGCTGCTGTTTGATGAACATGGGTCCATGCGATGCGATACCTTCTGGATAAGAGTGTCTGCCTAGTGACTGTAATTTACTGTGACTGTTAACCAGAGGAAAACCCTGCTTCGGAGTCACTTCAAAAAAACACTTTTCCCGCCTTTTCTCCTCAGTGTGGAATGCCCAATCATGCTCACACTGCTGTGCTCACTGCAGCGTCCATCTTGGATTCGCGAGTGGCAGACACAGATGCGCTCTCCTCCCAGACACCAGTCAGAGGAAGACGCTTCACGTTCACCTCAACAGGCCGACCTGCAGGTACCCGACCCACCAGCAGGGGTCAGCACGATGAGATGCCGTCATCCCGGCCAACTGTAACACTCCCGTTGCTAGTGACGATGGAACAGACAGAGCCCTGCCCTGTGGGGGTCCCCAACCAGTCAGCAGGTAAAGCACTTTTTTTTCCCGTTAGCCTGGTTTCCATTCAGATTTTGCATAAATGGACTCAAATTATTAGAATAAAGCTTTGAATTGGCACAGGGGTGGCTTAGCCCCAGAGCTGAAGAGCTGCGGGGCGTGCAGGCGTTTCATTGTTACCCAGCACTTAATTGATCAATTAAAGCAGTCGATTACACAGTTAGCTCGCTGCACACGGTCTCCGGGACCTAAACTATTTGTTGATTTTGAGGTGAATATAAAAAGCAGCCCCCTTGCCGCTCTCCAGGCCTCAGGATCGCCCCCCACCACTTCCACCTCGCCCCCCAACCCCACTTCCGCCCCCCCACCCCCCCTGAGCACAAAGGCTCTGGGATACACACAGGCACTTTGCCAACTAAAAGAGACAGAACGGAAGTCTAACACATAAATGGCTTTCCTGTGTATGGCACTGAGGTTCTATACAGACACCACCTTTTTAACCCCATGACAACCATGAATTTTTCCCTTTTCTTGCCACTTACAATAAACCTGCCCCAGCGCAGAGGTGCAGTGACTGTAGCCTGTTCTCCTGAAGGGGGCGTGCTTGCACAGTGATGAGACTGCTGGCTGAACCCCTCACTCCCCTGGGAGATGTGACCCCCACACCCCCGCAGGACTGCTAGCCACAGTCGGCACTGAGGTGGCCAGGGTTCGACACCAGGCTGTGCCACAAACACACCTCCCTAACAGGAGTTTCCTCCCAGATCCACCCGCATGAAACCTGGATGGATGCAGCTCCACAAACACAGTCCCCCACAACACATAAAAGACAGGCCGGAGCAGCAGCATCTGTCACATCCTTTATATACCAGCTTAGAGCAGCCAGAGCAACGGTCACATCCTTTAAACACCAGCTTAGATCAGTGTTCACATCCTTTAAACACCAGCTTAGAGCGGCCAGAGCAGCAGCAGCGGTCACATCCTTTATATACCAGCTTAGAGCAGCCAGAGCAGCAGTCACATACTCTAACTACCAGCTTAGATCAGTGGTCACATCCTTTAAACACCAGCTTAGAGCAGCAGCATCTGTCACATCCTTTAAATCACCAGCTTAGATCAGTGGTCACATCCTTTAAACACCAGCTTAGATCAGCAGTCAACATCCTTCCTTTAAACACCAGCTTAGATCAGCGGTCACATCCTTTAATCAGCTTAGAGCAGCCAAAGCAGCAGCAGCAGTCACATCCTTTAACTACCAGCTTAGAGCAGCCAGCGGTCACATCCTTTAAACACCAGCTTAGATCAGCGGTCACATCCTTTAAATCCTAGCTTAGAGCAGCAGCATCAGTCACATCCTGTGAAACACCAGCCGCAGCCAAATCAGCTCCAGCAGGGCAGAGCAGGAGCTAAAGAGCTGATAAAAAAAGGATGTGATTTAAACAGAGAAAAACACACCTTTGTGCATTTAACAAGGGGAGCTCCTCCTGCTGCGTGTGAATCATTAGTGTGCCACACAGGTAACCTGGGACGCCACCTGCCAGCCTGTGATGTGTCCTAACGGGACCTAACGGAGCATGGAGCTCCTTCAGTGGGGCGGGGGTGGGACACGTTTGGGCGGGGGCGGGACACGGTTTGCACACTGAAGATGACAGCCCCGCTCTCCTGACAATGAAGGGGCAACAATTGGAACTAAGTATGAGGTCACAGTCAGTGATCTGCTGAGCAGAGCTTTCATCAGCTTCTGTGTGCGTGTGTGTGTGCGCACGTGTGTGTCCGTGTGTATGTGTACGTGTGTGTGCGTGTGTGTGTGTGTGTGTGCTTGTGCATGTGTGCATGTGTGTACACGTGTGTGTGCGTGCAAGTGTGAGTGTGTGCGTGTGTGAATATGTGTGCATGTGCACGTGTTTTTGTATGTGTGTGCGTGTGTGTGCATGTGCATGTGCGGTATGTGTGTGTGCATGTGCGTGTATGTGGCTTTGGATCTTTGTGATACTTATCACAGGCCGCTCCATTACATCTCCTCTGCAACGCTTCACATGGTCTGCGTTTCTCGCCCATTCTCTCCCCATGTTGCCATGGTTATCGCGTTCTGCGGCTCTCTCTCAGATCTGACATTACTGAATGAGGCGTACCATCTTCCAGGCACCGTGCACCGCGCGCTGCAGCAGAGAGGGCGACCTGGGACCGGCAGCCTGTGGCCTGCGCAGTAATAACCATTTAAACTGGCGCTCGGCTGAGGCTGCGCGTCAACGGGCATAACTGCCATTTCACCAGCGTCACCGTGGGTCACCATCATTTCACCAGCGTCACTGCCATTTCACCAGCATCACCGTGGGTTACCATCATTTCACCAGCGTCGCTGTGGGTTACCATAATTTCACCAGTGTCACTGTGGGTTACCATAATTTCACCAGCATCACCGTGGGTTACCATCATTTCACCATCAAGGAATGCACACTAAACATCATACACCACAATTCACAACATCATTGTGCGTTACTATCATTTTACTACCAAGGAAAGCACAGCATACACCACAATTCACAGATGAATAAATCCTAAGGACAGACAGAAATGTTGGGATGGGGAGAGAGTTGGACCAGGTGGGCTGAATTTGGGGGCCGGGGGGATGTCAAAGGCTGATGGCATTTTTAAATCCCAGGAGAACCCAAGAGTGGGTGCTGTTCCTCTGGCCTTCTTGTAATAGGCATTACAGCGGAAGTAAATATTTTCAGACACAGTTGTGCACATGGCCGCCGCAGTGGGCTGCAGCTGTCCATGCGACGAGCATGCGGCAGATGGCCACCGGTCGCTCCCCCCGGAACGCCCCCCCTCCACCTTCCCCCCCCACCCCCCCCATTTTATAAACATCAAAAAAAGCCTCAAAAAAATTCTAAAAAATTCCACATCTCAGGCTGTTACGGAGCCCCACAGCCATAAAATATTACACTTCAACCATGTATTTCTTTATTCATTCATTCAGTCATTCATTCATTCATTCATTTACTCATCCATTCATCTATTCATTCATTCATTTCTCAGTTAAAGGAGACGCACATAACGACTGATGCAATCCCGATGTATGTGCCCATGTTTATAGCCAGTGCTCATCTCCAACACCAGTCCCCTATTGGCCAGTGACAGTTTAAAAGTGACGTTTACATCTGTCACAGGTGTGAAACATCCAACGTCTTTTGAGGAAAGTGTTTATGAAACCACTGATTCACTATGCATGCATAACACATTCACAGGTACAACAGAAGAATGACAGCATTAATTAATGTACTAGTTATGCATTATCTGCTTTACAGCCCAGAACACAGATCATCATTTCAGAACATATCTGAACTTTAATGAATTCAGATTACTGTCACCATGCTGACTATATCAGCAGATACGTCTGAGGTTGGAGACGGGAGCATTTTTAATTGGGATGCACACGCACTGTGAATTGTGATGATGTAAGATGAATGCATTTAGTGGCTTTTGCGTCGTTCCTGAAGATGTGTACGCATCATAAACTTTCTGATCACATCGAGTACCCCCCCCCCCCCGAGACACTTCAGGTGTCCCAGCTGAGTCTCAGTAAAAGAGGTCAACCTCATCTTGGCCAACCATATTCCTCCCTCCCTCCCTGGGTGACACTGTGACCAATTATAAGGAACCCCACAGGCAAAGGCATCGTGTGAATTTGGTACCAGACCATGGGCCCCATCCAAACACAAGAACAGAGCTTTAACAGATACCAGACCCTGGGGCCCATCCACACACTGGAACAGAGCCTTAACAGATACCAGACCATGGGGCCCATCCACACACTGGAACAGAGCCTTAACGGATACCAGACCATGGGGCCCATCCACACACTGGAACAGAGCCTTAACAGATACCAAACCATGGGGCCCATCCACACACTGGAACAGAGCCTAAACAGATACCAAACCATGGGGCCCATCCACACACTGGAAGAGTGCCTTAACAATATAACATTAAGTGGTACGCCTTGCTTGTGAAGTGTGCGTCTATGTACGTGACTGCAGTACTTCTCACACATCACATGACTCTCATGCAGCCATTCAGGGAAGGTCTTACTGATGGACCAATAGGGGGGAAACTCAGACGCTGAGGACAGGGTTTCCGAGCAGCACGGGTCGAGATGAGACCAGCATGCACCGCTGACGGATAAATTAGATCCGAACAGAATAAATTTGACACGTTGCTCCAAACAGTATGCAGAGATCAATAACGCGATGGTGATATAAAGTAATATGCTTTAAAGTCACCGTCGTCAAGGTTTCCCCACAGCTTTCAGCCTACCTGCTCCATCCACATCCACGGTGTGCTGTTTTTTTTTTGGGGGGGGGGGGGGGGGGGGGGGGGGGGGGGGGAGGTGCAACGGAACAAAATGGCCAACCAGAATAAACATGTGGCAACCAACATCAAAGCACGCAAGTATAAGAGAGAGGCGAAATAAATCAATAGACACTGGCGCTAATCACAGAATTATTCAGCGTGGGATGGGATGAGCGGAGCTCCTCTGTTTGCTGGGTGCGAAGGGCAGAGGAACCTCACACAGTGTTTCAGGGCTGCGGCGAAACCCGACCGGCCGACTGCATAAGCAGGTATGGATTTTACCGCAGGTTAGACGCCTTTCACAGACACCTGCGCTAGTCGGGGTGCTTCGACTCTCAGCGCCCAGGCATATTCATCGAGGCTCATGAGACAGCCGCATTGATTTTTCCAGTTCGCATTGTGGAAGGATTCAGGGTCCGTGCCCTTCTGCCAGGCATTCATCCTATAGAGATCTTTTTTTTTAATGTTCTTATGTTTTTTTTTTTTGTGCCCGACTGTGACCCGGAGCACAGATTGCTGACTGACACGTTCTCCTTTTTAAACCCCTCATAATTTCCTCATCCGAATGGTATGGGTCATAATTGCTCACATTAACATACTTGATGAAACATTTATCCTGACACTCTTCCATGTCAGTGGTGTATAAATAGACTGTATGGTGTGGTTGGCTTCTTCTCCATTGTGCACGCAGACTACTTTGGAAAAGCGTCCAGATGTAATTAAGTGCTTGAGAGTGAGATTTTTATTTTTAAAAAGGCACCTGTCAAATTGCATCCATCCCCCCCCCCCCCCCCCCCCCTCAATGAGTGCTTTGTGAACTCTGCATTCTCCCCTCCGATTTACTCACTCAGTTGGAATAAATTGCAATATGCTGTAAATATGTGGACTTTCTGGAAAACATCGAAAAAGACATTTCACAGACTCTTTTTTTAATGCAATATCTGAAAATGATAATAATATTGTATATTACCCAAGTTTTTTTTTTTGTTGATTTTGATAACATACTTCTTTTAAATATATCAAATCTCTGTGAGGACAAGAGACAAAACCTCAGAACTTGAACTCTATTCTGTTTTTTCCTCACAGTTTGTATAAAAATACTGCAGTGGGGGGGGGGGGGGGGGGGGGGGGGGGAAGTACTTTGGGCTATTCGAGGTGCAAATCAAAAGACGAACAAGGGCCCACACACCTGCTTCGCCGTAGAAATGCAATCCTCCCGACATTTATGTTCACGCATGGAAATGATGTCACAGCGCTCTTTAGAAGATAGCTCAACGGTCCCCCCATGTCACTGGCCTTTCACGGCAAAATCGAGAGACATTTACCCAACACAAGGCACCTGCCAGAGACCTGTGTGGCGGAAACACATGTCCTTATGACATCACCAGCCTGCAGGTCCCCTTTATACTCACTGACCTCATACTCCCATCTATGTGCGCTCTGGTTAAATGTCCGACTCATTCATTCTGCCCTGTGTACTCCACAGATAAACTCCGACCCGCCCGCAGCCTGACTGAGCTGCAGCTTTAAATCCTGATATTTTTTTTTTTGCGGGTTTACATCTCTGCCCGGTGTCAGGAACCTTTCAGCGCTCAGCAATCACCTGCTTACTATGCAAATCAGCCTTTCGTTATAATTTACCAGCCGCAATTAACCGACTGCAGCCGTCTGTTCCGGGGTCTCGCGAAATCCGCAGAAATGGAGTCAGTATATTAAAGAAAGTAACAGTCAGGATTAAGAAATATGTGCCCCGGTGATGATTACCTCGCCTGTCTGAAATAAAAATGGTATTTTGCCCGGCAAAAAAAATTAAGAAACAAGCCTCTCAGGCAGCCATGCTAGTTTAGAACAAAAAAAAATGTAAGATGCAGCAAATTGTTTGACATACTTTCATAAAAGCAAGGGAAGGCACCCCATCTTTTAGCTGGTGGTAATGGGCCTCTCATTGTTGGATTCAATGGAAAAAGCCATTCATACAGTTGGGTGATTGAAAAGAAAATTGAATCCTTTTGATGTTATAAATGTTTCTATTACTGCATTTGCACACAGAATGTCTGAGGGAATTACAGAGGAGGGAGTGATTCTCCTGGGAAAATGCTTTTGAATGACATATTGAATTCTATTTGGACGTGAATATAAATATACTGTAGCTCAACTAAAATAACTCCTACACTATATGATTTTTCACACAGTAACATCACCGCTTGAAAGGTGAAAATTGCAAGACTACACAAAAAGCTTAATGCTTATATATATGTCTGCGCTTAAATCTGTTTTTTTTTTTTTGTCATAATGGACGACCTCTAATATTTAGCTGTAAAATGGAGGGGAACTTTGTGCTGCTGGAGGAGGAAGCTCTTCTGCATGTGTGATGGCACGCCGCTGTGTTCTGGGTCAGAGAATCACAGAGGAGTCACAGGGGTAGCACAGGGATAGCACAGGCTGTGCTTAAGCAGTGCTATCAGGATAACGGCTATTAGCTGATAAGTCATTCAAATACCCATAGAATTTGGGGGGGGGGGGGGGGGGGGGACTTTCAAAAGAATGTAGACAATGACACAAGAGTGACCCGGGTTTGGATACTACCTGTGTTCAGAGGCTCGTTTTTATTTTTAGTTTTTTTAAAAAAAAAGCTTTTTTTTTAAAAAAAAAAAAGGGGGAGACTGTGTGGCTCAGTCTGTAGGGCACACACTCTCACCCCATAACAACTCCCCCATTATAGGAGATATATTACAGGAGATATACAAGATGTACGACGGAGATAGAAGATCACTCCATCAGGGAGGAAGGAATCACAAATTCTTTCTGTGTTTTTCTTTTTCTGATCATATTTTATGCTCTTTGAGATAAACTTTTTCAGAATTTTTATGGGTACCTCATAATCTCTGGGATCTGTGTCCCATGTAAACACATGCACACCTGCCTTTTCATGGGGTTCACAGGCAGTGATGGCATCCCCTGCGGGGCAGTAGGGTGAAATGGTAACTGCAGGAATGGGTTAGTTTACAGACCAAACGGTTGCTGCAGGAATGGGTTAGTTTACAGACCAAACGATTGCTGCAGGAATGGGTTAGTTTACAGACCAAACGGTTTCTGGAGAAATGGGTTAGTTTACAGGCTGAACGGTGGGCCTGTGGGTGACACAGTAACTGGAGGAATGGGTTAGTTTACAAGCCGAACGGTAACTGGAGGAACGGGTTAGTTTACAGGTTGAAAGATTATGAGGAGGATAATGCCAGTGTGGAAGGCGTGGCTCAGAGTGGGTGTGGCTCAAGGAGGGTGTGGCTCAGACAGCACACCCAGCACAGGGCTGCACAGGGCACAGCCAGTTCACTCCTCTTCCAGACCACATTAAGATGTTTCCACTTGATGTATTAGAGTAGTAGTCGGGGCTAAAAATCCTGAAACTAATTGGCCCTTGTTGTATAGCCCCTGTCTATTAGGGTCAGCCATACCCAAGAGAGCTGCACCCCCCCCCCCCCCCCCCCCCCCCCCCCCCCCCCCCCCCCCCCCCCCCCCCCCCCCCCCCCCCCCCCCCCCCCCCCCCCCCCACCCCCCACCCCGCTTTCACACACTTCCTAAGGTGCTGTGGAGTCCGTTGTAATTTTTCTCTAAATAAGACAACTCCCGTGCATGCCCTGGTCTAAAACTGAGCTTAATTAAGCCTGAAGAAAACACACATGAATCTGGCTGTTTATGGATTTATGGCTGAAATGGAAAAGCTGGCTGAAGACTACAGCGCAGTCAGCCGTGTTTGAACGGAAATCTCTCAGTGGAACTCCCATAAGCGCGTCGTGTAGTAAATAAAACGCAACCGATAATGCTAAATATTGTGTAATTCCAAATTCTCCCGCCCATAATCGAACCATTGGCTCAATAACAGACGCCTCCTTGATCACTAAGCCGCAAAATGATTCAATTTTCCTTCGCGAATGCGCATTTACCCGCTTCCCTCCTGGCTTCCCGCGCGCACTCGGATGCTTGGCGCTCGGGTCAAGCGTATTTGACTGCGGCGGCATCCTTTTCAAAGGAGCGCTAATAATTATGGAAATTGTAATGAAATAAATTCTCAGCGCAGCGAAACCCACTGCGCTGTGACTAACACGAGCAGTTTTTTTTTAACAGAGACGGTTTCCAGAGCACAGGCAGTTTCTGCATCTGCATTTCTAAGCGTGAACACAGAAGTCTAACGATCGCCCTCAAAGGAAGCTTCAGTGCACGACGTAAATTTGATCAGGGTTAAGAACGAGTGGTTTACATTATAGGCTACATTCATTCCAATGTAATTTTCCAGTCAAAAATACTGACCTATACTGCGCGTGTGCCAAAAAATGAAAACGGAAACACATTTTTTTTTTTAAAACAGAAAACTTTTAATCCGACTGAAATTTACGCACGGACCACACATGATGAAAACAAAAAATCAAATAATTAAAAACAAAGACTGTTAGTGCGGGTGCGTATTCCTTCTAACTGTAGACATTTTCACACTTTCCCCAGAAAAAAAAAATATTTTTCTCCTCATTCTACAGAAAACAAACCATTGCTTAATAAAATAATAATAATAATAATAATAATAATAATAATACATTATGAGTTCAAAAGAATACAATGAAATTAGAATACCTGATTGCCAACTATAAAATTAGAATTTTGAAATTCGAAGCACCTCTTTTTTAATCCCAACGAATGAAACGCGCTTGCCGATCGGGAGCGGGGGGGTGGAGAGTGACACGGTGGCGTAATGTGTTAGCACAGAGGATATGATCCGGGGACAAGAGGAAATTCATTTGCATGTGATTAGCGGGCTGCGAGCGAGCGAGTGAGTGAGTGAGGACGGCGGCGGCGGCTCCCACAGCCTGTCACCGCCGCGCGGTTCAGGGGGCTGCAGGTGCGAGAACGTCCCGGCCCCCGTGAGAACGCGCGAGTCGCTTCCTCTTTTTCACTCCGGCTCGCTTCCCGCGCGCGGCTCATTTACATTAACCCCCGCTGCCCCCCGGCCGCCCGACACGCACTCGCTGTCGCGCTCGCCGGAACCCAATCAGAAGTTCTCCGCGGTCCTCATTTTCGGCTTTTCGTCGTTTTTCGAAGGCTTCTTCGGCGATCTTGATGAGGCGAACCACGCAGGAAAATTGGACTTCGTCTTAAAGCGTGTTTAGACTTGAAAACCTGCCATTATATGTTGAGAGGGTGAGCCAACAAATCAAAGAACCAACGCAGGGATTCGAAAACTGGACAGACGCGATGTCATTTGCAACGCATAATAATATGCACTGCGCTTGATAAAATACTGAACTCAGATCCGGTGCTTCAAGGGCAGTTATTTTTTAGTCTGACATTTAGTTGTTCAGTGTGCATTTCTTTGAACTCGGAAGCGCAATTGTCACTCAGGGGGAAAGACACTGATAATCTACAGCTCCAGAGTGCTGAAATGTTGATGTCTGCACAGTGATGATCTCTATTCATGTCCAGTTTTTGACAAGGTGAACATGGTTGAACAAGTTACACAGGGTTTTTGTGAGGGACCATATTCAGTAGGCTACATAAAATTCAATCAAGCACACTGTACACTCACTCCAGTGCTTACACACACACACACAAACACACTGAACAGTTACTCCAGTACACGCACGCACACACACACACACACACTGAACAGTTACTCCAGTGCACACACACACACTGCACACTCACATCAGTGCTTACACACACACACACACACACACTGCACACTCACTCCAGTGTGAAGCTGACTTTAGGGTCTGTAAGGTGTCCCTGCTTTTAGAAAGCAGCACAGCAACACATTAGAAGCACACTAGGAGGACACTCCAGTGTGAAGCTGAGTGTGGGGTGTGTAAGGTGTCCCTGCTTTTAGAAAGCAGCACAGCAACACATTAGAAGCACACTAGGAGGACACTCCAGTGTGAAGCTGAGTGTGGGGTGTGTAAGGTGTCCCTGCTTTTAGAAAGCAGCACAGCAACACATTAGAAGCACACTAGGAGGACACTCCAGTGTGAAGGTGAGTGTGGGGTGCGTAAGGTGTCCCTGCTTTTAGAAAGCAGCGCAGTAACACATTAGAAGCACACTGAGAGGACACTCCAGTGTGAAGCTGAGTGTGGGGTGTGTAAGGCATCCTGCTTTTAGAAAGCAGTGCAGCAACACATTAGAAGCACACTAGGAGGACACTCCAGTGTGAAGCTGAGTGTGGGGTGCGTAAGCTGTCCCTGCTTTTAGAAAGCAGCGCAGTAACACATTAGAAGCACACTAAGAGGACACTCCAGTGTGAAGCTGAGTGTGGGATGTGTAAGGTGTCCCTGCTTTTAGAAAGCAGCACAGTAAGGCATTAGAAGCACACTGAAGAGGACACTCCAGTGTGAAGCTGAGTGTGGGGTGTGTAAGGTGTCCCTCCTTTTAGAAAGCAGCACAGTAACACATTAGAAGCACACTGAGAGGACACGCAGCACCTCCAGAGCACTGCGGCTCATTAGGTCATAATGGCTGCTTTGCCTTCCTTAATGCTTTCAGCAGAGCGGGGCCGATTCACAGCGGCTAGCACAGCTGCTCAAATACTCCAGCAAACGCACCAGTCCAGAGGTGCCCCCCTCAGAAACACACAAACCAAAATAATAATACAAAAAAAACTGTTTAAAAAAAGAAGTTCAAAAAATTAGGAAGCTAAGAATTTAACAGAATCATATTTGGTGCACACATTGTTACATTTCCATGCAGGTGTTGACTTCCGTAGAAACTGTAAAATGTTCTTATTCTTGGCCCCTTCCATTATCCAGATTTTCCAGTTACACAGTGGGATATTTAGTGAGTAATTCTGCAGGACTGGTAAAGATTTGAACCTGCAACCCGTAGTAGTAGTAGTAAGTCTGCAGTGTACAATGGTAAGTGGTCAGTAGAATAGCGCAGATTTGTACAGCGGAGAACAGGACTCAGGTTCCTAGATCAGCATGACAGACAACCAGCTAACCCGGCCCCTCACTGCTTCCCTCCCTCCATCACTCTTTCTCACTCCTTCTCTCCCTCACAGACACATCACAAGTGCTCACACAAACACCCACACTCTCAAATGCACACATCACACATGCATACAGACGTAAAAGCACATACATGTACACATACACACACAAGCACACGTGTACACACACAAACACACAGCCATACACACAGACACGCGTATACACACAAGTACACATACTGCAAACACATACATGCATACATACGCACGCACGCACGCACACACAGTACACTCACACACACACGCACACACACACGCGCGCACACAGTACACTCACACACACACATGCACGCACACAGTACACTTACACACACACACACACACGCTCACACACACACGCGTGCACACAGTACACTCACACACACACACGCACGCACACAGTACACTTACACACACACACATGCACACACACCCACACACAAACACAAACATACAGCCATACACATAGACACGTGTATACACACACATACACACTCACACACACACACACGCACGCACGCACGCACGCACACAGTACACTCTCACACACACACACACCACACACACACACACACTCACACACACATACACACACAGGCAGATGAAAACTGCGCACGGTCTGTCGAGCGCGTAATTACTGCACATCCGTCGTCTCTGGAGGACCCGCCGTCGGACGCCCCTGAGCAAGATGGCGGCTGTCGCTCCGATCGAGGCGTTTCATCAGGCGCCAGCGACCACACTAACCGGGCGGCGCCGTGCGATCCTCCCCCAGCGGCGCGGGCCACGCCCGACGGGCTCGGAGGGGAAGTCTGCCGCCAGACGCACAAAGAGGCCGGCGATCGAGATTTTAATCCCGTTAGTTTACCTGCGAAGCAGAACGAGACAGAGCCATCGCGCGCTGTCCCACACGGCAGAGCCCAATCGGGCGCTGTCCCACACGGCAGAGCCCAATCAGGCGCTGTCCCACACGGCAGAGTCCAATCGGGCGCTGTCCCACACGACAGAGTCCAATCAGGCGCTGTCCCACACGGCAGAGTCCAATCGGGCGCTGTCCCACACGGCAGAGCCCAATCGGGCGCTGTCCCACACGGCAGAGCCCAATCGGGCGCTGTCCCACACAGCAGAGCCCAATCGGGCGCTGTCCCACACGGCAGAGTCCAATCGCGCGCTGTCCCACACGGCAGAGTCCAATCGGGCGCTGTCCCACACGGCAGAGCCCAATCGGGCGCTGTCCCACACGGCAGAGCCCAATCGGGCGCTGTCCCACACGGCAGAGCCCAATCGGGCGCTGTCCCACCACGGCAGAGCCCAATCGGGCGCTGTCCCACACGGCAGAGCCCAATCGGGCGCTGTCCCACACGCAGAGTCCAATCAGGCGCTGTCCCACACGGCAGAGCCCAATCGGGCGCTGTCCCACACGGCAGAGCCCAATCGGGCGCTGTCCCACACGGCAGAGCCCAATCGGGCGCTGTCCCACACGGCAGAGCCCAATCGGGCGCTGTCCCACACGGCAGAGCCCAATCGGGCGCTGTCCACACGGCAGAGCCCAATCGGGCGCTGTCCCACACGGCAGAGCCCAATCGGGCGCTGTCCCACACGGCAGAGTCCAATCAGGCGCTGTCCCACACGGCAGAGTCCAATCGGGCGCTGTCCCACACGGCAGAGCCCAATCGGGCGCTGTCCCACACGGCAGAGCCCACGTTCTGGCTGCTGTGGAGCCCTGGTTAAGTTAAACTGAGACACAAAATGACAGGTCGGCTCGATGGTAAATGGACTGCATTTATATAGCGCCTTTTATCCAAAGCGCTTTACAATTGATGCCTCGCATTCGCCAGAGCAGTTAGGGATTAGGTGTCTTGCTCAGGGACACATGCCCAGGGTGGGGGATGGAACCGGCAACCCTCCGACTGCCAGACAACCGCTCTTACCTCCTGAGCTATGTCGCCCCCCCCCAGGCTCCGGGATGAGGCAGAGCGGGACCTCACAACGGCTTCCGTCTGGGAAACGGTCCACGTTTTGCGCTAATCACCAGTCTGGTAAACGGTAAGAGTCCATTTGAAGCTCCACCCACTGAACTGTCTTCCAAAAATGTCTCCATTTGACCATCTGTAAGCAATTCCAATTGACACTCTCTTCAAGGATACATTATATGACCAAAGGTATCTGGACACCCCTTGGGCTGGGGCCATTTTTCATGGTTTGGGTTAGGTCCCATAGTTCCAGTGAAGACAAATCTTAATGCAAGAGTGGATGTTATAACAGCAAAGAGTGGAACAGCTCCATATTAATTATGGATGGGATGTTGGACGTCAGGTGTCCACATACTTTTGGCCATGTAGTGTAACTTACGATGATACCAAATGTAAGATGGTCAAGAACAACCACATTTAACAGAGAAAGGGTTATTCAAATCGCTCATAGTCACGTCAACCAACTGGTAGCACAGTAAATTAATTACATACCAGAGAGTAAACTACTGAATTGCGCTCAAATGCATTTGATGATGCAGTGAGCTCAAAAGTCATGGAACAAACCGAAGGAAAAAAAAATAGAACAACCTCCATTAAAAATGTACCCAATGAAAATATGAAATAATAAAGAATACATTTTGACAGTAATTTTTTAATTCCTTTTCGCTAAAGGGGGGTATAAAGAATACCTCATCAAAGCGTGAGAAAGATGTTAAATTGTGTAGAATCAATTAGCTGCAGAAAATAAAACAGAAATGTCACCCCATTCTCTTCTCAAACAAAAACCAAGACACACAGCTTGATCTGGACATGGCTCACACACACAGACACACACCTCCGCGTCAACACTGCCCACGATTCAACATCTACTGTGAAAGTACGAAGTGAAAAGCTGTATAAACAAAGGACACAAAAGACAGCAACCTTGCAATTATGAGATTTGCCAGCCCACGTGCGAAACAATGCTGAAAGGGCTGCATTAATTCATTACAAAGACAAAATATTAAAATATCTGAATGTGCGGAAGGAAGAAATAATGAGCTAAATGGATGTAACTCTGACTACTCCGTACACGGCTATTCAAGACAGGAAATATAAATATATAAATCAGCACAAGTAGCTTTGCGGGTCGTGCTAGTTCTAGAAAAACAAGACTGACCCAAAACAAACCCATCCAATCACACGCTGATTTTCTATGGAGACGGAGACTTTAATAAATCTCCCTACAGTAACAGGACCAGGTGGTCAAATCATTGTTCCTGTTCAAAGGCCCTGATGAGTATCGGGTAATAGAAGATGAAAAACACAGCATTGTTCTGTTTAATTACAGCACCTCACAAAAGAACATATTTGCATTTTAAACAAGCACTTAATCTGATTGAAGAACAATTGTTATAAATTTCATTAAATATGAAGCGTGGAGAAGCACACATCGACTCCATGCCATATTCCTGAATTTTTATGAATTTTACATTTTATTCCTGAATAAAAAAAAGTCTATTCTATAGAAATTTTGCCAGCAACTGGCAAAGAAAAAAAAAAACTAAGCTTTCATTTTCCAAAAAAAAAATAAAAGAAAAACTTTGTTACTCTCAAATTTTCCCTTTAAGCTCTTGAGCTTTGTTGATTTTTTATCGTATTTTTAATCAATGATTAATATATTTTCCAGTATTCTTCAAGGTCTGTATTTGTACTAGTTAGCACAGGATGGGGGGAGGATGGGAGGGTGGGGGGGGGGGGGGGGGGGGTGGAGGGTGTACAGAGAGAGGAAAGGGGGGAAGGAAAAAGAGGAATATAAGAGAGAGGGGAGTGATATCAAACGCGTGCCCTAACGGTTCGCCATCGTGTCTCCCTCCCCGGTTTCCTGGTGTCAGTTTCAGAAACGAGGCCGTGCGGCTTCCTGCATATCTAAAGACCTCCTCAGCCCGTCTCCAATCCCGCCTATTTACAGATCACTGAAGGAACATCTGCTCCCACACTGCGCCGCGCGTCTGCGAGGGGATGTTTTGCCCCTAAATTTTTAATGCTGACGTTCAGCCCTCCTTCAGAAACACAAGAACTTTTTGACGGAGGGCCTTTTGATGGCAGCCAAACAAACAATCTGAATCCTGAAGCCGGAAGAACGCGGAATTAACGCAGATTAACGGAACGACGACAACCGAACAATTCGTGTGTAAACACAGAGACTAGTAAATTGACACAATACAAAAATATACCGCGTAAATATTGTAAATATTTCATCTGCATAAAAAAAAAAAAAGACTCATTTGGCACAGGCTGATGCAAATATCCAGTCAAGTGTTCTTTGCTATGAAAAAGCAAGATGGCGGTTTGTGCAAATATTCTTACCCTGCTTACGCTGTTATTGTATTCTGTTCTGTCTGTCCATCTGTCTGTCCATCTATCCGCATCAAACAGGTGTGCAGGTTTTATCATTGTAATATGATGCATCTGTAATCTCTACTTATCATTATGATTATCATTAAAAATCAACAGTAGCATGCAGATAGTTTGTCTTTCAGACTTATTAACAATTACCCAAAGCTTAGGTTCAGCAAGTCAGCAAGAGTCTAGGTGAGACGAGGATATAAGGGGAAAATTTTTTTTTTAAACACAGAACATAGATTGGTTTATCACAGACTGAAAATATTTTGTTCAGATGACCAGACAGTAAACTCAGAGTCAGAGTTGAGGGGGGGGCATCACAGCTAAGGGCCCCCCCCCACCCCCCCACCCCCTCACCCCCTCAGGTAATGCAACAGGAATCAGACTCCTAGTCTGGTAGACTCCTCTTTCTCTGTCTCTCCCTCTCTCTCATCTCCCTCTCTCTTTCACTCACTTTTCTCTTTATCTCTCTCCCTCTCTTTCTCTTTCGATCCCTCTCTCCCTCCCTCTGCAGCCGCCCGCCCGCCTGCCCACGTGGAGGGGGGAATGGGGGGGGGGATTGGGGGGGTAAACAGCGGAATAACAGCACCTGCCCTGACAAAGGGAATACTCCTAAACGAGCACTCGCTCACAATTGCGCCAAGGAGGCCGCTGGCCGCCATTGTCACAGAGCCATTCTTCCTCCCTCCCTCCCTCCCTCCCTCCCCCCATCCCTCGCTCCCTTGCTCCCGCCCGACGAACGGAGGCAAGCGGAGACGCACCTGCATGTGCTCATTCGGAGCGAGAGAGCCTGGCATCCCGCCAGCTTCCCGCCAACGCTCCCACTTCAAGTGCAGCCAAATAACGCACTTATTGATTCGCGATAATGGGCCATCAGCTTAATCATGACTGAAGAGACATTGTTCCGGATATTTCCCATTTTGTGTTTTTTTTTTTTTTTGTCAGAGGACGAGGATGAATCACTCCAAAATTTGCATAGCGCGAGAGCGCAGTTGGTTTATCGGCACAATCACACGGGCACAAAAAAGTCTTTGTGTGTTTATGAGTGTGTTTATGAGTTTATGTGTGTGTGTGCGCATGTGTGCGTTTGCGTGCACGTATGTTTGTGTGCATGCATCAGGACTAGACTAGACTAGAACCCCCCTCTCCGCCGCCACCCCCCCCCCCCACCCAAGACTAATATCCTGAGCTAGACCAACAGACTTACTAGATCTTGCCAAAACTGAGATCAAGACCTTTGACTGAGACCAACACCTTTGACCAAGACCATGACCGCTTTCATCAATCCAAGGCAGCAAAAGTATGCAAAATGACCCCATACACGCAATGAAAGACACTTCAGTCTGTAAATTCTCTGCAGCAGCGATGTTATGGCGTAGACGAGTGGTGCTGTGGAGTAAGTATAGTCTTCAGCACACTGGAGAGAGTGAGCTTGGTCTTGTCTGAGACCCCAATCTTGCCCCAAGACCATATACCAAGACCAAGACCCAGACCAAGGCCCAGACCAAGAGTTTGAGGGTCGACACCAAGATCCAGCCCAAGACCGTGTTTGTGTTGTCTCAAGACATCTCAACATCATGACCAAAAGATCAAGACTCCACCTCAGGCTTGGGGCTGCGGGAGTATGTGTGTATTTGTGTGTGTGTGTTAGTGTGTGTGTGTCTGTGTGTTAGTCTGTGTGTGTGTGTGTGTGTCCGGGTGCTTGAGTTTGTGTGAGTGCTTGGGTGCTTGTGTGCATGTGTGTGTATACATATTTGTGTCTGGGTACTTGTGTGTGTGTAAGTGCGAGTTTGTGTGTGTGTGTGTGTGTGTGTGTGTGTGTGTGTATCTATGTGTGCTAAGCACCTATACTAGATTAACAGACCTACAGGCCTCCCTGCAGACCAGGACAGTCACTATGCCAGAGAGCATCTGAGTGCCCCCCCACTCCCAGTCCGCCCCCCCCACCCCACCCCAGCCCGCCCCGGGGCCCTACAGTGCCCTGCTGTAGCACTGGAATGGGACAGGCCGATGGGACCCCTCCCCTAACCATTCAGACAGCCCCGTATCCCCAATCAGATGCCCCTCCTCCTGGCCTCCACTTACAGACTTACACTGTGAATATTTTTAATTAAGATTTTGACTCTAACAGGTGTCTTCACCTTCTTCACCATGTCACATAACTCCGCCCACTTAGAGCACCACGGATACAGAATTCTGCACGTGAACCACTGGCTTAAAAAGCATTTAAACGAGGGTGCTAATTTAGATTGTATCTGTTCGTGTGGAGCTGGGACGTCCCGTAGAGAGTGAGGTTAATGAGTAAGCGCAGCTCTGGGGGTGATCAGGAGAACGTTGCACTTTGACAGGCCGCTGTGGGCGTGACCGGCTGGGCGGAGAGAGACAGGGGTCCCAGAACCGAGAGAGGCCGGCAGAGGTAAGAGAGCAGCGGAGGACAGCAGAGCGGTGCAGGATAGTAGAACGGCAGAGGACACCAGAGCAGCGTAGGGCAATAGATTCACAGAGGACAGTAGAGCAGCGGGGGGCAATAGAACAGCGTAGGGCAGGAGAACAGCGGAGGGCAACCGAACAGCGGAGGGCAGGAGAAGAGCGGACAGCAGTAGAAGCAGTAGGGCAATAGAACAGCAGATGGAAGCCGGGGTGGAAACGCAGAAAGCAGAGACGCACACCTACACCTGGATGTGTCCGTGGAGGAGAGCGCCCCCTGGAGAGGGGTCCTGGCTCTGCTGGAGAAACTGCGGCCGCAGTGGAAACCAGCCGACATCAAACTGAAGGCAAGTGCGCGACGTGCCAGGGGGAAACGAGCCGGGCTGTGCAGCGCAGCGCTCTGCTCACTGAGCAAAGTTCTCCCCGTCAGATTAACGGCATAACTGCATTTGATCCAGACTCACACACAGAAGAAGCCTTTCAGCAGGAGTCAAACCCGAGACTCAAAACCAGCACCCTGCTGTTATCACCACTCTCCTATGCTAAGAACTACGCTACACAGCCAAACACCACAGAGCTCCACTACGGCTTCAACAACAGGCTCCGAAACACTCAGGCTAATGCGCGCGCTTTTATTACGTCAACCAGTTGTGCTTCCACAGAAACCCAAATGACCTCGCCGCACAGGAAAAGGTTAACCTGCAGCTGCAGTCGAGTTCACCACTATGACACCACACCACAGTCAGGAGGCGTGGGCGGCGGGGGGGGGTTCCCTGGGGGGGCAAACGGGGGTAGGTGCGACATAGCACAGACCATTCCCAGGCCGTGCAGACCATCAACCAATCTGGCTTTATCGAGCATTGGCCAATCACCAGCCACGTGCCAGGCGGCAGCCAATCACGGGCTGTGTACGCAGGCGGCTCCGCGGTCAAACCCCGGCATCCCCCACATAGCCGCGCGAGCGCCTCGGGGCCGCGGCGGCCCAGCTTGTGTTTGAGTTGGAGCGCGCTCAGTGCGTTCCTCACCCCCCTTCGCCGAAGGTCTCGCACACGGCTCACAGTGCACACACTGTGAGGTGCAGAGTGTGCTTTATTTCCACAGCTCCTGCTGGGGGTGCGAGCAAAACACCATTCTTAGCATAACACCACCAACACATAAGGGTAGGGGGGGGGCAGGGGGAGAAACAAAAAAAAAAATGGTCTAAATTATTGAATTGGAAGCCTGTTAAAATTCTGGCACGAAATGGCGTATTTGGCAGCAGTGCTTGACTCACAGTCCAGCTTCCGGCCACCGAGACAGAGAGTCACTGAGACGCCGAGCCAGAGACACTGAGTCAGTTTCACGCGCTGCTCATCGTGATGGGCTCGTTGACGGGGCAGCAGTGCACTCTGGGAGTCTGAGGTCGAGCCTGTTTGAGAGCGCGGCCCAAACAGGCCGGACGCACGTCAAGTGCACCCCCTCTTTTTCCGCCGATGCGCCTCAACGCGCCCCCTCTTTTTCCACCGATGCACCTCAGTGCGCCCCCTCTTTTTCCACCGATGCACCTCAGTGCGCCCCCTCTTTTTCCACCTTCAGATCTGTGTGGATAAGTGTGCCAGAAGACTTCCTCTCTGTGGAGGGGGCCGAGACTAAGGCCAGCGGTGACTGGAGGGGGGGCGGGGTGTCCCCTGGCAAATTCGCAGCTCTGACACGGGGGGTGGTGGTGGGGGGGGGGGGGGATTTATTCATGTGGGCAAACAGAGGGCCAATCTCCCAGAGAAATGGGCTTTTGTGTGGCTGAGGTCCCAGCAGAGCCACCAGTACATCTTTCAATCTCAAGTCGGGCTCCAAAAGAGAAAAGGAGGGCCAATTCCCACCCTCCTTCCCAGAGAGCCCTCCCACCCCTCCTAGACCCCCCCTCCCCACCCCACCCCACCCCTCGCTAGGCAGCCCCTTGTCCCCTGTTCTCGCACACCCCCCCCCCACCCCCCACACCCCCGCCGATCCTAGACTGTATTTTCTTTGGCCGAGCCCCGTAGCAGTGAGAGTTCAAGAGAAAGGAGCCAGCCCAGTGAAACAGATTAAAAGCTGCATAAAAACTGAGAGATGTTTTACTGAAGCCGCAGTCGAGTGCGAGCAGAAGGGGGCGCTGTTCTTGGCCTGGTTTTTTTTTTTACTGATCCAGGAGCCGCAGGAGGACAGGGACAGAGGAGAGATCTCAGCATTATTCCAGTTACCCCAAAAAAAAAACATGCCTGCTTTCTCCGCACAGTGCCCCTAACAAGGGGGGGGGGGGGGGGGGGGGGGCTGATCCAACACAAAAACAGGTAGCGGACGAGAGGAAACAGGTCCTAGCGTCCATACCCACTACTTACATCCCACGCACTGGCTGGGACTCCATTCAGTGATAAATCAACACTAGTAGAGTGCATTTCACCTAAGGAATTACGCATCTCATCACCCCCTGCTGGCTCAGAGACTGTGGTAGAGTTAAATTGGCCCTTTAAGCTGTTCGGTCACAAATACGTGATTAGAATGCTCTTAACCTGAACATTCTATTGCTGATGTAACAACCACTGCTGGTGACTGAAAGAACTGAGAGTTCTAGAACACCTTTGTCTTTGGAAAACATTCCAAAAAAACCCTACTTTTCAAAAGGATCAATGCAGAACATTTTGCCGTGCAGTGGCATATCGGATGAATGCATGCTGCTTTTAACGTCGCAGTAAGCAGCCAACAGCGTGTTCACTCCCACTGACAACGTTTACACCTGGGGAGCGAGTGTTCTGCTAAAGTGAAAGACATGGCCACATTTTGCTGCTTGAGAGCTCACCAGGGGTGTGTGTCACTGGTTTTTACACACACCGACATTACAAACGAGAGCGAAAAGTAAGGGGTGAAATGACCAGCCACCATTAGTAACGAAGTAAGAACGAACGTGACCAATGGGAAGAGCCGATTTGAGGATCGAGCTCAGGAGGGGGGTCCAGCCTCCAGGAGCAGCCCTCACAGTTCAGGACGTCTCCGAATATTTCCCTCTTTCCTCTGAGTGTCTCCAGATCCCCCCCTTCCACTTAAAGCGCACGGCTGTGCCAGGCTCCAGTGCAAATGGCAGCCTCTCCCAGCTGTCAATCATAACGCATTAACAGTGAGGGGTGTGTGGGCGGGGCCTGTGTCAGAACCAACCACTTTTTAAAAAAAAGGTATAAATCACTAAAAATCACACACAATAAATCACTAAAAAAGGTATTAAATACGTAATCAAACCGCCAGACACAATGTCAAAAACACACTGAAAAATAAAATAGCACATTTACATATACATTTATTTGGCAGATGCTTTTATCCAAAGAGACGTACAATAAGTGCATACCGAAGGTCATTGGAACAGCTACAGCACGGGGAAAGTACTTCACAGACTCATGAAACGGCTGATCTCGCACCTCACCTTGAGGAGGAAAGGAGCGTTTCAGGAGTGAAAACCAAACTTGTTTCCTCAGGAGAGAAAAGCGAACTCGTTTCCACAGGCCTGAGTGCTGCTAGAGCACGAGACGCAGCAGGTTTGTGTGAGAAAAAACGCAGAACCTGCAGAACCCCAGTGAGGGGCTGTGAGACTGCTGGGACCCGCAAGACACGTGCACCGATGTCACCATGTGACTGCACGGTCTACGTAGTAGCCCACACTGCCCTTAAGCTTTTTTAAAGCGCGCAAATAAATCAATTTTAAAAAATACATTTAAAAAAAACGAACCAGAACTTAATACTGTAGACATTTTCTTTTTTTTTACGAGTCTGATAGGGTAAGCATTTGCTGTGTCGCTGGCTGGACTGATCCCGGGTGTAATCGCTCTTATGAATTTTGGGTGATTGATGTGCGATTTAGTTCACCCCCCCACCCCACCCCCCCCCACATAAAGCAAGCAGTCTCTGCCAAGGCAGGACCACATTTGAAATTCATTGGCTGGGGGTCAATAAGGGGAGGCTCGGCTTCCAAAGTGCTGACCCCTTCGGTTGCTTGGTTACCCGCTCGCCTCCGTCTCCCCCGGCGACGACCTGCGCCGAAGTTCTCGGTCTCTGTTCAGTGCGCCGTTACATGAGCAAAAAGCACAGCATCAGCACCGCGCCGTGAGTATCCCATCATGCCTTTCTGCACTGCCCCACCGTGCATGCGGGCGCTCAGTTAGGACATTAACCAGAAATCACACACACAAAAAAACAAACAAAAAAAAAAAAAAAAAACTGCGCTTACAACTCTGCACTCAATGCGGCTACACTGAAAGGATTATCGGCATATTTAGACTGAAAAATAAATGAGCAAAAGAAGTGTGTCAGCAATTACTTGATAACGTCAAATAACTTTAATTTAAATACATCTTTTTCAAAGAACAATACACGTAGCACACAAAGGGATATGTCCCCCGTTGGCTCACAGACTGTGGTAGAGTTGAATTAACCTTTTCAGATGTACGATCACAAATACATCTTAACTGAACATTCTAACGCTGATGTAACAATCACTACTGGTGACTGAAAGCACTGGAGTTCTAGAACACCGACCTTGAATTTTGGAAGAAAAAAGAAGAAACACTTCAAAAAACCTACTCTTCAAAGGGTTAACAGTGAACATTTTGCTGTGCAGTTGCATATTGTATGAATATGACTGAATTATTTACTATATATTATTTTTCATATAAGAAGCAGGGAAGTCTCACACTGATCCTGGAGCAGACATTAAATAATCTCAGCAGTGATGGCAACTTCCCAAGAGGAATTTTAAAGACAATTCAGTTCCTTTTTTTTAAAACACATTTGACTTCACCGGGAAAACTATCATGAAAAAAAAAAAACTTCTGATATTGAGGAAACTATATTGCAGCTTTAAAAGCAGCCTCTCTGGTTTGAAGTTTGCAGAAAAATAACAATTAGTTGGTCTCACTTAAAATGGGGATTTACACAAATGGCACTACAAACACCGTGAAGCCAGGATGCTTCCTTAGCAGTTCCTGTCACAGTGAAATTTACAGGGGGCTGCCTGCAGTTCAGAGAAGACCCCGTTTTACTGCCCGTGTTAATCGCGTGTTCCCCTCTCTGAGGCACACATAAAAGACAGACGTTTTTTTAACTGCGGTTTTCTCAGTATTTTTGGTCTTTTGGGGGGTCACGTGCAGCAAAGGTCGTGATTCATACAAGCCGGCTGTCAAAGAGGACGGCTCTATCTCTCTCTCGTGGTGGCGCCATGGTTTAGTCTTTGGGGTGGCAGTGCAGTATAATCGGTAAGGAGCTAGTCTAGGCTAGTCTTATAACCTAAAGGTTGCAGGCTCGATTCCCAGGTAGGACACTGCCATTGTACCCTTGAGCAAGGTACTTAACCTGCATGCTTTTGTATATATCCAGGTGCATAAACGGATGCGATATAAATGCTATGTAAAATAGTTGTGGATATGAGTGCCTGCTAACTGCCTGTAATGTAATGGCTTTGTGAGAAAACACACAAATAATATTTTTGCGTTTTCTTGCCCGACGCTGTGCGTCGGCTAGCAGACTTGTAGTGACTTGTAGCAGACTTGCAGTGTTTGGCTCACAGGCCAGCCCAAATCTCCAACCTGAACACCTCTCCTCAGCTGATGGGCTTCCTGTAATTCCCCTCCAGTGCTGTTCCCTGACCTCCCGCCACCACAATCCCAATCAGAAAAGACACAAATCTTTTGGTAATTTGTATTTGTCCTAATACTGTAGCTTATTCTTCTGCCTAGTTGGCTTTGCAGAGGTTAGGTCTGAATAGTGTTCACTGTGTGAACTAAACTGTGTTCTTGGATAGAAACAGCTGGTAAATGGTAAATGGGCTGCATTTATATAGCGCTTTTATCCAAAGCGCTTTACAATTGATGCCTCTCATTCGCCAGAGCAGTTAGGGGTTAGGTGTCTTGCTCAAGGACACTTCGACACGCCCAGGGCGGGGTTTGAACCGGCAACCCTCCGACTGCCAGACAATCGGTCTTACCTCCTGAGCTATGTCGCCCTGTACAAAATAAGTATTGTACCTTACTGAACCTGTGTTTAGCAGTTGTCTATGACCATGAAATTCACTTTTGTACGTCGCTTTGGATAAAAGCGTCTGCCAAATAAATGTAATGTAATGTAATGTAACAAATTAGGGGGGCGGGGCCTGCTTATTGTGACACATGTGTGACACGAGCAGTAGTGCAGCCCAACAGATCTGAGCAGTGTCCTACTGTCACTGAACTCAATCCAAGGGGACTTCAGATTAACAGTTCATTCTCTCTCTCTCTCTCTCTCACACACACACACAGCACACTCACACACAACACACTCACACACTATTAGAGTGAGTTCATTACTCACACACACACACACACACTATATTTGTATGTTTTCTGCACACCGAGACTGTACTAGAGTGTGCTCTCTACACAAACATGTTTTTGCACTGCAAATAAAACATTTTTATTACTTGCCTAATAGCCTAATTTTTGGAGAACTAGCTAGCCTGTGAGGTATTGAGCATTATGTAAATATAATGCGCTTTTCATTCATTTTTATAACATCAACATCAAAGCTCGGCAGATGCACTTTCCGTTTCTTCGTATTTTTTATTTTTAAATATTATTACAAATTAAAATTTTGTTACAAAATACGGGCATTGACAGTGTGGAGATACCTACACCTTTGTAAGCGTTGTCAGCATATGCCACCGGTTAAACCGAACACGGCAACATGCCTAGTGAGAAACATGTTTTCACAGCCAGAGTCACTCTATAGGGCAGGTCACGTACCTGAATAAACAAAGCACTTGGACATAAAAACACGCCAAGGCAGACTTTGCCCAACGGCCTTGTGGTCGAAAACAGATGAAAGGAAAAAAAAAAAACATGTTAGTGAAACATCATCCACTCACACCACATGACGCCAGTGGTCACATGATGGTCACTTACCGTAGGCCTAAACCGTGGTGTTATAAAAAAAAAATTCAGGCGAGGTTTTTAAATTTTACGTACACAGCAAAATGTCGCTTGTCTTGAAGGTGCAGCAAACACCATGACAAAGAGCGGTCAGTTCCGCTTGCAAAATTTCTGCCCAACAATACCGTGCGTGTGTTTGCTCCCGCAGTACTCAGACCAAACGTTATGAATGCTTAACGGGATGTCAAGGCGGCCATATTTACACTGTTACCGCCGAACCAAACCATCAGCACAGGCAGGGAGGGGGGAGGGATGGGGGGGGGGGGGGGGGGGGGGGGGGGCACAGAAAATGAGTTCTAAAACCAATTCAAACAAATACACAGGAAGAATCTGCAGGAACAGTGCCCCCCCACTTCAGTACGCACACTGTATTAGAAAGTGTTCACTACACACACTGCATTACAGTGACATAAATTACAGTCGTTGATTGACTTATTTATGAGTTCATCTTTTCTGAAATGATCATTTTTCCAGACAGGTCTCTGAAGCAGGGTCTCGTCGAGTCCTCCAAACTGCACAATTACTGCTCTTAACATTTTAGAGAATAATTCAGCTTGGAAGGCAGCCTTTATTTTGGGGTGGGGATCTTCTCCATTAAAACATGATTAAATAATGATAAGCTGGTGAATTTTTACTGTGACATCACAGTGGATGTAAACCGTGACCCACTTAACGCCTTCACATCTGATACCAATAAACCCTTTGATAGTTATTCGAATGCAGAGACTATCTGACAGTCACTTTTGGGTATTAAAATATGCCTCTCCCTTTTTTAATCTCTCTCTCTCTCTCGCTCTCTCTCACACACACACACACACACACACACACACTCTGGCTCTCTGTTTCTCTAAGACACACGCGCGCGCGCGCGCACACACACACACACAAGGAATCGGGAAAGCGTAGCTCTGTGGTCTCAGGTAAATGTTTCTGAATGACATCTCACATGTTGTATGGGAGCAGTCACATACTCTACAGAAACAGTCATCGGGGAGCAGAGAGAGTTCTGTGTGGAGAGGTCTGCAGAGACAGCAGCAGATGGGGCCCAGCAGGGAGACATGGCAGTGCAGGAGAGAACACTGCTTACATGACATGAGCATGTGATCTGGCACTGCAGCCAGATCACAAGCACCTGTGTGACGCATACCTGTGTGACGCATACCTGTGTGATGCCCTGAACACACCGGCACTCAGATAAGCCCTACAGACGGCCCTACAGACAGCCCGACAGATCATCCTACAGACAGCCCAACAGAACAGCCCACAGACTGCTTACAGACAGCCGAACAGATCAGCCTACAGACGGCTTACACAGACAGCCGTACAGATCAGCCTACAGACAGCTTACAGACAGCCGTACAGATCAGCCTACAGACAACTGACAAATTCAACTCACAGTGAAGTGAACACAACAACAAAAAAAACAACAACTCTGATTTCATTTCTAAGTTGAAGATAAGGTAAAAGTGCTTGTTGAATCTAGACCTGTGTGTGTATGTGTGTGTGTGTGTGTGTCCATGCAGCTCAGTTATAATCCCAGGTGATGTGTGTAGTTCTTCACAGAGGGGATAACCAACCTGCTGATGGGGTGCTCTGTGGACGGGGGCCCGGGGGGCCCGGGGGGCCCGGGGGACACGGTGCTGGTGCGGGTGTACGGGAAGCAGACCGAGCTGTACGTGGACCGGGACAGGGAGCGGCAGACCCTGCAGACGCTGCACGCCCACGGCTGCGGACCCCAGCTCTACTGCAGCTTCCGAACGGCATCTGCTACCAGTTTGTGCGCGGAGCAGCGCTGGACGAGAAGCTCCTGAGACAGCCGGCCATTTACAGGTGTGTGTGTGTGTGTGTGTGTGTGTGTGTGCCTGCTCGTTATTCATGTGTGTGTGACACTGTGTGTGTGTGCGCCTGCTGTGTGTTCATAGACAGATGTGCGCGTGTGAGAACTGTGTGTGTGTGTATGTGAGCACTGTGTGTGAGTGTGCGTGTGTGTGTGCGCGCCTGCTCATTATTCACAGGTAGATGTGCTGTAGCGCTGTGTGTGTGTGGGCGTGTGAGAACTGTGTGTGTGTGTGTGAGCACTGTGTGTGTGTGCCTGTTCGTTATTCATAGGCAGATGTGCTGTAGCGCTGTGTGTGTGTGCGCGCGTGTGAGAACTCTGTGTGTGTGTGTGTGTGTGTGTGCACTGTGTGTGTGCCTGTTCGTTATTCATAGACAGATGCGCTGTAGAGCTGTGTGTGTGTGCATGTGAGAACTGTGTGTGTGTGTGTGTGTGTGTGTGAGCACTGGTGTGAGTGTGTGTGTGTGTGTGTGTGTGCACTGTGTGTGTGTGTGTGTGTGTGTGTGCGCCTGTTCGTTATTCATAGGCAGATGCGCTGTAGCGCTGTGTGTGTGTGTGAGCAGTGTGTACCATGTGTGTGAGCACTGTGTGTGTGTGTGTGTGTGAGAGCACTGTGTGTGTGAATGCACGTGTGCTTGTGTGTGCAAGTGTGTACTTGTGTACTGCGTGTGCATGTGTGTGTGAGCAGTGTGTGTGTGTGTGTGTGTGTGTGCTTGTGCACTCAGTGTATGTGTGTGCGTATGCACGGTGTGTGTGTGTGTACACGCATGTATGTAGTACTTGAGTATGTGTGTGTCTAAGCTCTCTCTCCCTCACACCCACACGCGTGCACACACATAGACACAAGATCTAACACACACACACACACACACACGCACACACACACATGGCATAATGCACTCCCAGAGCAGAAGTGGTCTTTTTGCGAGAGTTAGCCGCCGCGCCGCCGCCGCCGCCGCCGCCGCCGCCGCCGCCGCTAACACAAAGGCCCCTGGCTGGGATCTCGCACAAAGCTTTTAATCTGTCTGGGTCTTACAGCGCGCCGACGCGGAGACGAAAAACCCGCCCGGAGCGCCGCAATACGCCCCGAGCGCCCCCCCCCCCCCCCCGCAGCCGCCGCGTCGGCTCGTTCGCCTTCCTGCTTCCAGGCCCCCTTACTTCAGAAAGCCCGGTTTTCCTGGGCCAGACGGCGGGAGATAGCGAGCGCTCAGGTGTGCCTGGGCATCGCCGGCCAATCGTTTGTCAAGGTTTCCGCGGTGACAAGCAGAGCTGCCGTACCGTTTATCCCTCCGCCCGTCCCGCGCCCAGCCCAGCCCGGCGTTCCAAAAAGAGCCCGCGTTCGACCGGCGCAAAATGGCCGCCGACTGAATATTTATAAAGCAACTTTATGTGGCGCGCTGACAACGGTTCGTCACACAGGTTTACACTGGGGGGGAAGAAAGGGGACGATCCTGGATCATTTCAGGGTGACTGCTATCCTTGAGTTTTCCCAGAGCAGACCACTGAGAGCTGCTCGGCGACATGTCCATGATTTCTGCGCCCACTGAACAGCGAAACAAAGGGGTCTACGCTGGGGTCACTTCTGAACCGAACTGAGAATTACTGATAAACTGCAATTCCGTTCTAGAGTTTGGACCTGAACCTGAATTGATGTCGGAAGCAGGACGCATAATGTTAACCAAAGGAAAATGGAATTTAATGCAATTAAATTCCAACGTGTTATTTAACATCTGAATGACGTTTACGTTGATGTCGATACTATCACAAGGAGAAGATTTAAATTTAACACTGATAAAATAAAGAATCACGTTATTTTGTTAATACTTAAAGATTTGTTCGTATGTAGTCAATGCCAATTCATTTCAGTTTTTTCCCCCAGAATTCTTCACAGTGATTTCATAAAATCTGATTATATAGAATCTGTTTATAGCAATAAGGAGCAGATGTACTTGAAAGTGAGTATAGGCATAATTGCCTATAATTTAATGATGCTTTCATTTTCCATAAATGAGTAGAATTACTTATAACATCCCTGGATTAAGCTCTACTTCCTCTAATTCCAAATTAGAATTCTCCATCCAGGAGTTTTAAAAAAAAATTCAGATACCAATTCCAAAATTCTGAATGGACACCAGCTGTTGAAAGGAGCAGGAGAGAGGAGGGTAAGGATCAGCAGTATCGCCCAGCCCAGACTCCTCAGCATGGAGGCGGATCTGTTCCCGTTTTTTTTTTTTTTTTTTTTTTTTCCCCCCCCCATCCTCAGCGTTCCCAAGCCGGTACCAGTCCAGTCCAGTCCAGCGCGATCGAGGATTATGAAGTAGGTGCCTGACCAAAGGATCATGGGAACGGGGCCGTCTCTCCCCGACGGGCGTCACAGAAGCCCTCGGCCCCGCTCAGTCTATTTGCGGCAGGGTCCAGGGTTCGAGGGGCCTGACGGAGCGCAGAAGTCCGCGAGAGCATTCCGTGGCACGGTTCTCAGGCCCGCGGCGGACCGGGGGGCGGGGGGGTCTGTAGGGGGGCTCATTTTTCAGGAGGGGGGTCACAGCCCGAATCTGACCGCTGTCCCGTAAGCGGACGTGCGGCCAGGTTCACATGCAATCGCTCTTCGGCTCCGCCTTCGGGGCTCCACATAGACAGGGCGGGTCAGGAGCCAGGGGCGCGTCTCCATCAGTTACCCGCCAGCCTGGGCCTTGCTGCTCTGCTGTGTGTGTGTGTGTGTGTGTGTGTGTGTGTGTGTGTTTGTGCACACTGTGTGTGTGAGTGTGTGTGTGTGTGTGTGTGTGTGTGATGTTTGTGTGTGAGCATTGTGTGTGTGTGTGTGTGCACACTGTGTGTGTGTGTGTGTGTGTGTGTGTATGTGCGCACTGTGTGTGTGTGAGTGTGTCTGTATGTGCGCACTGTGTGTGAGTGTGTGTTTGCTGTGTGTTTGTGCACACTGTGTGTGTGTTGTGTTTTGTGTGTGTGTGTCAGTGTGTGTTTGTGCACACTGTGTGTGTGTGTGTGTGTGTGCCTGTGTGTTTGTGTGTGTGTGTGAGCACAGTGTGTGTGTGTGTGTGTGTGTGTGTGTGTGTGAGAGCAGTGTGGGAGAAAGCCCGGAGCTTATCTCACACACACTTCTTTCATGAAGGTCGGCGGGGTCCTAAATCAAAGCGGCCTTCAGCTGCTTTACGAAAGCCAGGGATGCACCGCCGTCTGCTGAGTGTAGCGTGCGCTACGAGTCCCGCTCAAATCTTTACCCAGAGTGCACTGCCTGCTGTCCGTCACAGTGGAACGCTGTGGAACAGCGAGTCAGTTTGGCTCGCTGACCGGTTTGTGTGAGGAAGAGGCGAAACAGGCTATCCTCTGTCTGTAAAATAAAACGTCTCAATACAATACATTGTAATTTGAGAAAGTATTCCCAAACTGGATTTTTATTTTTTTTGTTTATTTTTTATTTCCGTAGGCTAATCGCGACTGAAATGGCCAGGCTACACTCGATCCCTCCCAAAAATGGATCCCGGCGCAGCCCGTCCTGTGGGAGAAGGTCTCAGAGTACCTCCACCTGGTCCAAACTGCTGAGGGGGAGACACCGACTCTGCAGGGGTGAGCTGAGCTGGGCTGGGAAACCTCACGTCTAAAACGCACAAACAGGATCAGGCCTCAGGTGAACAGCTAAAACCCCGCCCCCCTGGGCCTCAGGTGAACAGCTAAAACCCCGCCCCCTGGGGCTCAGGTGAACAGCTAAACCCCGCCCCCCTGGGGCTCAGGTGAACAGCTAAACCCCGCCCCCCCCCCCCTGGGCTCAGGTGAACAGCTAAAACCCCCGCCCCCTGGGGCTCAGGTGAACAGCTAAACCCCGCCCCCCTGGGGCTCAGGTGAACAGCTAAACCCCACCCCTCTGGGGCTCAGGTGAACAGCTAAACCCCGCCCTCCCGGGGCTCAGGTGAACAGCTAAACCCCGCCCCCTGGGGCTCAGGTGAACAGCTAAACCCCGCCCCCCTGGGGCTCAGGTGAACAGCTAAAACCCCGCCCCCTGGGGCTCAGGTGAACAGCTAAACCCCGCCCCCTGGGGCTCAGGTGAACAGCTAAACCCTGCCCCCCTGGGGCTCAGGTGAACAGCTAAAACCCCGCCCCCTGGGCCTCAGGTGAACAGCTAAAACCCCGCCCCCTGGGGCTCAGGTGAACAGCTAAACCCCGCCCCCCTGGGGCTCAGGTGAACAGCTAAACCCCGCCCCCCTGGGGCTCAGGTGAACAGCTAAACCCCGCCCCCCTGGGGCTCAGGTGAACAGCTAAAACCCCCCCCCTGGGGCTCAGGTGAACAGCTAAACCCTGCCCCCTGGGGCTCAGGTGAATGGCAGAATGCTTCCGTTAAGGTCTGAACAGAAAGTTTTGCATTGAACCGTTCGCCGCGTTCGGCATCCCTGATTGGTGGACGCGTGGCGGAAAGGCCCTGGCTAGCTTGGTGGTGGAGTAACGTACTGAAGTAATTAGTCACAGTAGAACTATTGCATTCATTCCAACCACAATGCTAATCATGACAGTGTGACGCCTACAGAGTGCTGAGCTGTCTTTCCTACAGTTCCAGTCATCTGAAACAGGCTCCTTTTGCGATTAACTAGAATTAGAAAAATCCCCCAAAATACCATATCTGCAGTGTTGTGAACCCAGGCGTTCAGTCCATTCCAGTTTTAATATGGTCAGGTACCATTTCGGCACTCCTTGGGGTTTACCTCAGGTAAACCCCACCGATTGGGCCCAGATGACAGGTAGAAATGCGCCATCCCCCCCCCCAACACCCCTGTGCCCCCCAAGGGATTATGGGATAGCAGCTTTCTTGCTCCTGCCAGTCGGAGAGAACAGTGGTGATCAGCTGGAGGAAATCGATTGGACAGCTCTAAATTTGCTCTCAACTGATTAAGATAAACTGCTTTTCAGCCAGTTACAACCCCTCCCCCCCCTCCTCCTCCCTCCCCCCAACCCTACCCCCCCCCCCCCCCCACACGCCCCTCAACCAATCAATTAAAGCAATCAATTAAAGGCATGCCAACGGGGGCCTGCTGTAATTTCAGGCTGAATTAAGCGCAGGGCCGAGATCCTGATGATAAAGCCGTAACAAAAGGCCTGGCGGTGAAAGGCCTTGAGAAAATCTCATCTCAGGGACTTTAAAACGAAAGGCCCCCATTGTGTATAAAAAATACACAGCATAAAGTCAAATGAAGAAGAAGAAGAAAAAAAAAAAAAAAAGCAGGTCTTAATTTGCCTCCGCTCCTGTTAGCGTAGCCGGCTGTCTGTTCCTGTGTGCCAGGCTGGGAAACAGAGCAAGCGAGAATCTGGACCCCCCCCCCCCCCCCCCCCCCCCCCACCACCCTACCCCACCCACCCCCCCCCCACCCCACCCCTTTCTGTTGGTTTTGCCTGCGGTTCAGAAACTCATCCTCCACAAATTTCCTTGTTTAGTTTCAGACCAGGCCCCCCCCCCCCCCCCCCCCCCCCCCCCCCCCCCCCCCAGCCAGACAGCGCTGAGTCTCTCTGCTGTATAAATGGCACAGCGTCCAGCACACGTCACCACACCTCGGGTTCGATTCCTTCGCCACATACTCTTTTTTTTTTTTTTAACGCCAAATCCGCGTTTCCACTGAACGCCCTCCTTTTCTCTTTCGTGCCTTCACAGTGACTGCAGACAGTTACGGGGGCAAATTAATTTCTCATACAAAACCTTTTGTGTGGCTTCTTCGCATTCATTTCTCCATAAGTCATAATTTCAGCTTAATTACAGTTGCCGACCTGTCTGTGGTAAGAATGTATATATATATATTTTTAAAAAGGACGGACGTTTCCGAGCAGACATCGGAGCTGAAAAGCACTCCTCTGACCTTAGGAGGAGAGAGAATACAACGTCTCAACTTCTATTAGTCCTTTACAGGGAGTCTTTTCACTTTTACTGCCAGGTTCTGCTTTCGGGCTCCTGTATGAAGCCCTGGCTGAATGTTAAAGGGGGATGGTGGGGAAGGGGGGGGGGACGTTTGGTTTGAATTAGTCGGCTTTTCGTTGGGGTCTCGTAGTCGCGCCTCCCGCTGGGTTTTTCCGAGGAAGGTGGTGGGTGAATACAGGAAGAGGAGCAGAACCACCCCCCCCCCCCAACCAACCCCCCCTCAACTGTCAACACTCTTAAAACACACTACAAAGGGTGACCCCCCCCCCCCTCCCTCCTCCACCTTTTTTGTTTTCCAGGAAACCGAAAGACAGAAGCGGGGCGATGGGTCCCGGTTTAAGTGTTTTAGATTTGAGTGACCCCTCTTAATTAAGGGGGTCACCACTTTTACACACACACAGCACAGCCGGGGGGGGGGGGGGGGGGGACCCGAGCGTCGCCTCTTCGTAAAAACCGTTTCCGTGTTGTGATCCTGCACAGCGGAGGCCTTAGGCCCGGGGGGGGGGGGGGGGGGGGGGGGTTGGTAAGGGAGGGTTGTGTCAGTGTGTTGTGGACTTTTGCTCAGTGCAGCAGAACACAATTAATGCCAAAGTGAAAATACAGGTAGCCTCACCTGTATCCTGTACATTGATCAGTGCTTGCTTACACATTATCTCAGACTTGTTGAGATTTAAAGGATACTTCCATTTTCTTTCAGCCCGGGTCTTATTTTCACAGTATTTTCCATCATTCCTGTCAGTCCTGACAGTATTTTTTACACAGCCGCTTCAATGTCGAGTGGTTTGGTCTTTTTGACGTTTTTTTTTTTCCTCCATGTCAGTAGCTTGTCTACGGGGCATAACAAGATACGGTTTAATCTTCATCAGATCCGACGTGTAAATTGTCCCCCCCGTTTAAAAAAAAAAAATGTTATTACGCTCACCACAAGCGACCAATAGTGAGAAGCGAGGGCGATGCCGGGCGATTTCGTCGGAGGACGTGTGGCTTCACCCTTAGAGGCCCGAGGAAGACGTGGTAGCGGGAAAGCAAGCGGGGAACGTGAGCGGACGTAGCATTACATTACATTACATTAATTTGGCAGACGCTTTTATCCGAAGCGACGTACATAAGTGCACACCGAAGGTCATTAGCTAGCAGCGCTAACACCATCGCTAAGCTAAGCACAGCCAGGGCCTAGAGACTTCCAGACGCTACAAGGACCAGACTTGCTTCCTCTGAAGATTCCCCCTTATCAGTCAAAAGTTCACTGGTGTTTGCTTTAAGCGAGGGTTCCCTCTGAAATATTAATGCTTGGATGGGGGTGGGGGAGGTGGGGGGGGGGGGGGTAGTCCAAAAAGCACATCTGCTTTTTTTCATTAACCAACAGACCCATAAAAATGAGCTCGTCTCTGTGGTGCTGGGGGACGCCGGGGCAATTAGCCAATGAGAGAATAGCCTTTACCTCAAAGACCAGAGACCAGGGAGAGGCGCCGGCCTGCAAGCCGATCCTCAAAATGCGTACGCGATAACAACACAGCTCACAGCGAGAGCGCTTCAGCCCACAGACAGACCATCACTGCGATGCTGCTGCTGGAGCTAAAGTACTTCCCTGTGACAACAGTCCATGAACAGGGCCGAGCGCTTCCGAATTTATAATACGGCTTTCCTCCTTGATTTCGGCAACCCGTTTCCATGGTGTTTTTGCGACATGAGCGGTGATTGGGTTTGCTGTGCCAACGCTCATTCTGCTGGTGAACCTGTGTGAATCATCTGCAGGTGAGCCTGTGTAATCAGTCTTGCAGGTGAGCCTGTGTAGAATCAGGCTGCAGGTGAGGCTGTATGAATCAATCTGCAGGTGAGGCCTGTGTAGAATCATCCTGCAGGTGAGCCTGTGTGAATCAGTCTTGCAGGTGAGCCTGTGTGAATCAGTCTGCAGGTGAGGCCTGTGTAGAATCAGTCTTGCAAGTGAGCCTGTGTAGAATCAGTCTTGCAAGTGAGCCTGTGTAGAATCAGTCTTGCAGGTGAGGCTGTGTGAATCAGTCTTGCAGGTGAGTCTGTGTGAATCAGGCTGCAGGTGAGTCTGTGTGAAAGCCACAGAAAGACTAGCCGGTGTTCTGTATTGACTGCCTTTTCCAGCACCAGCAGGCTTAGAAGTCACACAAAGGGCATCACAGCCTGGCCTCCCCCTTTGAAATTGTTTATTTAAAAGTAAATACTTAATGCAGCACGCGCTTTATAAAATTATTCATCCATCAAACCGATTTATAATAACCATGGCACCATGTTGTAAAAGCAGATTCAAGGCTGATCAATAGAGACCTTGGGGTTGATTTTTCTGTGCCCAGATGAAGGCCACTGGATGAGTGCGGAGTGTGGAGTAAATAGGACTCGTCTTCAACGCCGAAACCTCGTTCCTGCTTTAGAGTTTCATGTTTCACTTCTCATTAATATGATTAGGAAAACTGCCTCCGGGCGGTGTGAATGTAGAACAGGCCTTTATGAGGCTCGCTGGACAGGGCCCATTAGCCCGGCAACACAATGGCATCGGGGGGTGCTTTCTGTTAGCGCCGAGGTTCGGCCCCACAAAAAAAAAAAAAAAAAAAATCTATAATGCTGAACAGACGGTGCAACGGGACACAATAATGAAAAGTGTAATTTTTGATCCGCGGCGAACGCGAAGCCCAATTATTTCGAACGTATTGATGCGCCGAGGTGCCGATCTGCAGATATCAAAGGCCAAACGCATGCATTCTTTCATGAGCCGTCTCCGGTCCGCGGTTCACGTCGAGCGTTAGCGATGAGACGTCGCACCCCCGCGCCGACGGCTCACAATCAAAAACTCACAACAAACAGGTATGCGGACAAAAAAAGTGAGAAGAAAAAAAAAACGTCCTGGATTCAAAGGACCTTTGGCTCCAACGATGAGTACGTTTCTCATACAAAGTGCTAAAGCACGCCAGAAGTTTTTCCACTGAAAAATGAAAACTAGAAAAAGTGCTTTTGCTAGGTATCCTAAACGCAACATGGATCTATATCCAAGCGAGTCCAACAAAACACTTTCCCGGCAGTTGGCTTTGAAAATGTGCGGTACAATGGTAAGGAAAGTGACCTTTTACCGCAGATGTTGCAGGTTCAATTCCAAGCTGAGCACTGCCATTGTAAGGAAGTGAAGTTTATTTATATAGCGCCTTTCTAGAGCAAAATCACAAGGAAATGGCTAAATAAAAATGGTCTAACATAAACACACATGCAGAGACAACAAAAGCAAAAAATAACATGAAGGCCAGTCTTCAGTGGCTTTTTAAAGGTGCCAACAGTGTCCACAGACCGTATGTCCGAAGGGAGGCAGTTCAAGAGTATTGGGGCAATTGTTTCACGAACCCCTTTAAACATCCTTTAAATCTCAACCTTTAGCCAGCACCCCCTGGTCAGACCTGAGAGACCCTCCGGTGCTGTGCGCGCGCGGACGGAATGATGCACTGATGTCGGCAGGCTCACTAATTGGACCTTGGAGTAACTGCTGGTGCTAAATAGCTTAAATAAAAAATATACTGCTGTATTAACAGATTAGGATGTAAAAACATCATCTGTGTACACTGCTCTGGCCGGAGCACCAACTAATTTCTCATATGGCCGGCTAAAGGTTGAGATTTAAAGGATGTTTAAAGGGGTTCGTGAAACAATTGCCCCAATACTCTTGAACTGCCTCCCCCCTCCCCCCTCCCGTACAAAAAATTTTTTTAAATTCTATTCTAAATTGCAGAAAGGCAATGTAAATGCACATGTGAACTGACAATTGGTCTTACAGAACAGAACAGCCATGCCATACAGCTCATAAATGTCTGGCCTGCGCAATACTACTAGGTGACAGCAAAGTTAGATTTGCTTTTCAAACTTTCCCAAAATAGACAGCGCGCTCTCACATATCAATATTTTAATGGGGTATCATGAAAAAAACAAGATTTTGTAATTTAACGGACATACAGAAAGGGAAAAAAATAAAACGCGCTCTTCTACATCTGCTTGTAGGGATGCTTGTCAGAACCGAAAAATAAACAGGAATCAGAAAAAGGGCCAGATGTGATATTTTTCCAATATTCTCCACGCGGCACATGCCACAGGCTTCTCTCCTCTCTAAGTTGTCACCTCCGTACATTCTCGTGATTGCCCTCTTCATCGTACGCCACGCGGAGCGAGAACACCGTTACTTAACGACTCGTCTCCGAACTCCCGCCGCACCGAAGACGCGTTTCTCCCCATAGCTACGCCTCCTACCAGATTTTCACCTCCGCGCTCGCGCTGGCAGACAGGCGCAGCAAGTGTTGAAAATGCTTCTTCGACATTTGGCAGAAAATCGCTGGAACGGCCGTTTTATAAATGTGAAGTCTTGAGCGGCGAAAGCCGGTTTCGCTTGTAAGAGCAGCCCGCCTGACAGAAGAGAACTAATGAAAAAATATTAATCAGTTAACACCTCAGAAAATAAATCTATACACTTCAAATAAAATGTAAATGTAATTAATTAGCAACGGTACCCTTGCAGGCAGGTTTCATATCAAATGCAATTTGCAAGTAAATTCTACGTACAGTTAAAACAAGTGAACAGACACTTACTGGCTACGAAAATTTGAATGTGAAAAGGATTTTAGGAGTAGATAATTGCCACACACACACACACACACACACACACACACTACACTATTTGCACATACATACACGGACACAGTCTTTTGTTATGGTCGTCAAATTTGTTAATAACAGCAAAAAAAAAAAAAAAAAAAAAACATCTCATGAAGCTAAAAACGAATAGCTACTTAATATTCTTAATTTTACACAATTAGTCCACACCTAAATTAAGATCTTATCCCATCTTAAATCTATTCAGTATTTGCCTCTGTGTTTCACATAATAAACGTTCATTTTTTTAAAAACCAGCGTCAAATAAAATTTGAGAGACATATTTTTTAATTTTTTAAAAACATTGGAGCAGACGAACAAGTTTCAACTCCGACAGTGTCGCTGTAGTGCACTATGGCTTCCAGTAGATGGCGGTAGCATATGATGCTTCTCTACAATGGAAGTGATGTACATCTTACCAAGAAAGAAACGTGTTTTACACTTACAAACAACTGGCCTAATAATGGGGAAATAATTACACTGCTGAAAATAATAATGGCACAAATAATCACAGAAGTGAAAATGCAGGTGTGCTACATTTTTTAAAAGAAAGTATTAAAAAAAACTCACAGGTATTTATTGCCTGTGAAGTGGCAGCTTGTGCGACGTCTCTTCTCTTAGAACATGCGTTAGCACGTGCGCCTGTTCATACGCGGTGAAAAGTGACACAGGTAATTAGTCCCCCGTTCGGAGGTCAACTGCCGCCGCCTTTGTTGAGTTAACAAGTGTAAAAAAAAAATAAATAAAAAAAAAAAAAAAAAAGATTAAAAAAAAGGAAGCTTTGGTGAGATCTGAGGCCATGATAGAGAGAGGTGATGGGGGGGGGGGGGGGGGGTGGGGGTGGGGGTGGGGGTGGGGGGTTGGAGAGGACACAGCTGCAGCATTGGCCTGTGCTAGAGGATGCTCTGTACCACAGAACTTCCCTTCAACAAACAAGCACAAGAAAAATGCCCTTCATTTGCATTTTGAACTTGCAGCAGTATTGGGGGGGAGGGGTGGTGGGGGGTTATTGGAAAATCATTGTTGCTTTATTGTGGGTTGCAGATCTATGCAGATACAATGCGCAAGAGTGGCAGCAAGGGCAGGAAACGTCTCTAATGAGCCTCCAGCAGCGTGGCGCCATTGTGCGGCATGAAAGGCCGGCTGCATGCGCAGATTACCCTGCGCCGCCATAAGGCCTCTCCACGCAAGAGCCACCCAGCGGGGGGGGGGGGGGGGGGGGGGGGGGGGGGGGGGGGGGGGGGGAGGGGGGGGGGAGAGAGGGAGAGAGGGGGGGGGAGGGAGGGAGGGAGAGGGAGAGAGAGAGAGAGAGCAAGGGGGAGAGAGAGGGAGTGCAAGGGGGAGGGAGAGAGAGAGGGGGGAGAGAGAGCAAGGGGGGAGAGAGAGAGAGAGAGGGGGGAGAGAGAGAGAGCAAGGGGGGGAGAGAGAGAGAGATTGGAAGAGGTCCTGGGTCCTGAGTAGAGGAAATGATGGTCTTCTTGGGCCAGGTGCACCCTCAGAGTGCTGAACTATAAATCCACCACATCTCTCACTCACATACACACACACACACACACAAGTACACACACGCACTCACACGTACACGCACACATTCCCACGCACACACGTGCACACACATACGGACGCACACACGCATAAACACATGCACACACAGGCACGTACATTTGCTCCCCTCCAATACCATTACTACAGCTCTCTCTCTTTTAAATGTTATTTACACCCTCTTTATTTTCTGTACAACTGATTCCGACCAAATTGATCATCAATATGAGCATGATAGGCAGGTATGTTAAAAAATACGTAACATAATTGCACACTTTTTAAAAACTATCTGAAAGTATCACAGATATGTTTTAAAAGGATATTTGCATCTGTGTGTATTCTGTGTGTGTGTAAATCTTTCTGAATACAAGAAGCTGTCGTTATCTTGTATCATTAGTTGTTTATTGAAACACACTGTTCTTCTAAATTAAGAGAAATCAACTGTAACTGAAAAAGATGGAAAAAAACTATTTTAGGCTAATAAGTAATTCACCACAGCGAAAAGGTCGATTTGGCAAGTAGACGATGCATTAATTGCTTTAGCCTGTAGTGCAGAACAAGTGCATTTAACAACAATTTAATGATCATGTCAAGCTCATCTTTCAGCCTATTCTACTACACTGAATTTTGAGCATGTAAAAACAACCTATTTATAACAAAAATAAAATAACCTAAGGGCTATGGTAGACAACCACCAGCTTATTAAGGCTTATGTCCTTTCATTCGCAGCAATACTACGTGAAATGGAAGTGGGCAGAGGCTGATTATAAGTTGAATATCTTGTACATTTCACAGCATCTTTAGATTAGCACGGCTCTTGCAGTGGGCTTCTGAGTGCATTACATTGCATTACATTACAGGCATTTAGCGGACGCTCTTATCCAGAGCGACTTACACAACTTTTACATAGCATTTTTACATTGTATCCATTTATACAGCTGGATATATACTGAAGCAATGCAGGTTAAGTACCTTGCTCAAGGGTACAAGGGCAGTGTCCTTACCCGGGAATCGAACCTGCGACCTTTCGGTTACAAGCCCAGTTCCTTACCCACTGTGCTACACTCCGTCCGAGCTAGTAGGAGGGTGATATGGAGAGATAAGCGACTGTGCTTTTGACAGAAAATAAGTGAAATGCTTTATTTGATATCGTAAAATCCATGACAACCTCATCAGCTCTAGCCTTGATGGCTAGAACAGGCGGCATGGTGTGAAATTCCTCGGGCCTAACCCAAAAAAACGCAAACTTTTGGCCTACGCTTTACTCTTTGGCAACGCCCTTCAATCATTAGATTTGTACTCATCTAAAAGTCGAGTGCACTCCTGAAGAGAAGCTTCCATGGTCCATTCCACGGTGGAGGACAGGGACCTGAAGGGAAGCTTCCTCAACCAGCAACTGCCCTCCACCTTGGAACGGAAGTTCCTCTTCAGGCGTTGTCTGTGGAGCAGCGTGTGGGGGCAGATCACAGAGCAGTTCTGTGGGGGCAGATAGAGGCAGATTGTGGTGGTGGTGTGTGGGGCGGGGTGGGGGGGGGGCAGGGTGGGGGGGGGTGGGGGTGCAGGGGGCTGATGGGAAGGGAAGATTGCTGCACTCCGGAGCGCGGCGGCCTGGCGCTTTTGTTCGCCCCGGGCTTTCTTAAAAAAAAAAAAAAAAAAAAAAGGCGTCCGCCGTTTTGATAAGGCCCCCGGAAACGCTTAGCGACACGCTGCCGGGGAACCAACCCGGCGAGAGAGAGAGAGAGAGAGAGAGAGAGAGAGAGAGAGAGAGAGAGAGAGAGAGAGAGAGAGAATATACGCTTCCTATCGAGCGCCGCCGCCGCCCGTCCGCCTCCCCAGAGCCGCCCCGAGCCCCGGTGTGGGAACGGCATGAATTCGGCACTCTGGGGCCCCGAGATAGCATTCACCGGCCCCGCTGGCCAAACGGCCGCCATTCAGCCGCTGGAACCGCCCCCCCCCCCCCCCCCCACCACCCCCACCACCCCCACCCCCGCTCACACCGCCATTGTACACAACCCTCGGACAATGTACACTATATTTGGTTTAGAGACAAAAGGGAACAACACGGCAAGATTCGATAGTAAAGGGGTTTGGCAGGAAGGCTGGTGGCAGCCTTTGTGTGTGTGTGTGTGTGTGTGCGTGTGTATGATTTCATTTAAGAGAGAATGTGTATATCTCTTTATGTGTGCTTTTGTGTATTTCAAGGAGTGTATGTGCCTTTGTATGTGTGTGTGTGTGTGTGTGTGTATTTGTCTGTGTTTTCATTTAAGGCAGAATGTGTATCTCTTTGTGAGTGTGTGCTTTCACGTATTTCACTGAGTGTATGCCCTTCTTGTGTGTGCCTTTGTGTGTGTGTGTGCACTGCGTGTGTGTGAGTGAGAGAGAGAGACAGATAAAGTGAGAGGAAAAAAAGAGAGTCCGTATTCACTGATTATTATGGTCATCTAATTAAAAGCCATTTTACGAGCACGGTACAGATGAAATACTCTGTTTTTCGGCTGGTTAGATTTAAGGCCACAAATGAGCTCATTTCCTCCAGCTGTTCCAGTATACAGCAGCATCTCAGGCACATCCCCCCTCACCACCAACGCCCTGCCCCTCCTCAGACAGACACACACACACACACACACACACACACACACGCGCACACACGCACACACACGCACGCACACACACACACACACACGCGCACACACACACACACGCACGCACACACACACACACACACAGACATAAACTCCTGGAGTGTGTTTAAGTTTAATCTCGTCTCCCTAACCCTCCAACGCCATCTCACACGCGAGCAAACCCAGGCACTGCACACGCTGTCGCAGCCATATCTTGATATTTAAGCAGTAAAAACATTTAACCTGCAACCTTTCGGTCACAAGACCCAACTCCTTAGCCATTATACTACCCTGTCACCAGGGCAGGGCGTGGAGAAAGCCGTGTTAGTCACCATGTGCTGCATTTCCAACGAAAACCCCCGGCCTGCGGGGGCCGCAGAGAGCTCAAATGATTAACCGCTGTACAACACAATTATGAGAAAAATCCCTCTGATAAATTTTTCAATGAAAGCAGATTATTAATTTAACATTCTGCCCCACTTTCCGGGCTAAAATCGCAAGAAATCAATCGGTGTTACATATTTCATGCCCTGAACAGGTTTTCTGTAACATCAATAAGACAAAGGACAACAGACCACATATATACAGCAATGTTGGTATGCCAATCCGTTATCCTTACTGCATATATACATTACATTTATTGCATTTATATATATATATATATATATATATATTTAAAAATAATCAAATTATGAATGTATAATTACTATGCTACATACGCACACAATACGTTTTTATGAACATATTACTGTTTATTTTAATAAAAGAGATTTTATACTCACTGTAATGGCATCATCCACAATTTAAACGATTAATTTAAACATGAGTAAATACACCACCAATCATCCCTATTCAATCAGCTGTGGCCATGGAATAAATAAAACAAAACGTAACTCCCGATCTCAGACATCTCTCTCTATCACGGACTATTATAATGGTCCGTAAAAATTTTCACTTGGGGATTTTTTTACCCCTCATGTTTTAACAACCCAAATTTAGCTAGAAAGAGGTGCAAAGGGGGGGCACATTTCCACCGGGAGTGTGGCTTCAAAACAGGCCCTGTGACAGACAGGTCCCTGTAGCCCCCCGTTCCCAGTGCACCCCAATAATAGCAGCTCTGCTAAGATCCACAGTAACCCGGGGAGACCGAGCATTTACCTTTCACGAAACGAGTGACTTATAAATATGTGACTGAGATTAGGTAAACGAATGTGTGAACAAAATTAATGTGCATTTGGTTCTAACTCAGAACAATGCTTCTGTTGTAGGTGGCCAGGTAATATGCGTTCTGTTACTCCATGTGCAGATTTTTCTTAAATTTAAATGTGAGCACATATTCAGATTTATTTTCCTGGTTAATAATGTGCACACAGGCACGCGCGCGCGCACACACACACACACACACTCAGCTGGGAGGGGAACTGTCCTCTAAAGACCTGCTCAAATGGGCCTCAAATTTAAGGAAAATAAAAACATTTTAAATAACTTCAGGGTTTTTATTTTATAGTTCCACAGGTCAAGAGCCTTCATTTTCTTATTTAAAAAAAAAGGTATTTTCAATGCATTCAGCAGCAAATTTTTCCCCCAATTTATTTGAGTAAAAGTAAAGCCCTCAAAACACGTTTTATGCTTCGAGAAAGAAAAATCTAAGGACCCAAAAACGGAGAACCAAAACACTTGAAAAGAGAAGAGAGGCGAAAATAAGCAGCAACCGTTCAGCCTCTTCAGCGCTCGTTCTGTACCTTCAGCTCTCGTTCTGTCCATCCTCTCCCCTCCTCTCTCTCCTCTCCTCTCCTCTCCTCTCTTCCTCTCCTCCTCTCCTCTCCTCTCTCCTCCTCTCTCTCCCTCTCCCTCCTCCTCTCCTCTCCTCTCTCTCTCTCCTCCTCTCCCCGCAAAAACACAATTAGCAGCAGGACGTACCGCTACGACCGGCCGCGATCCAGGCTCAAAAAAAAAAAAAAAAAAAAAAACAACATGAAAATCAATCTCCTGTCTGCATAAAAAAAATGGGGGGGGGGGGGGGGGGCTGGGGGAGGGGGGTGGTGAAAGAATGAAATGACGTGAGCAGACACTCCATCAAAATGAGTTAGTGTATTAGCGAGGAGCATGCGACGCTCCGTAAACAGGAAACCGCCCCCCTCTCCACGCTCACTCCTAAATTATGTGCGCTGTGTGTGTATAAACGCGTCCCCTCACTGTTTGTTCCAAAACATAAACAGGTATAACGGTGTTTAAATTACCCGACCCGTGGTTTCTGTTCGGTTTAAAAAGGGATGCGTTACAAATAAATTAAAAAAAAAATCATTTTAATAGGAATAGGAGACAAACACAATGCTTACACACACACACACGATCCCGGATGCTTTAGCATGGCTTCCCAGGAAGTATCCAGCCCTCCCAATCGAGAATCTCATGGGATGAAAGCAGTTAAGCTGTTTCAGGATGCATGCTCCATATCCAGACATTATGCAGCTTTTTTTTAACGTGAGATTTTCGCCTCCTAACATCTAACATTGTGTTTCCCTGTAACTCTCTACCAGTGATCCTATGAGGACCGCAATTACTTTGACTAAACTTTACCTTTGAAGACAGATTAACAGGACTGAAATACACCTGATCGCAAAGGCTCTCTCCAGCGACCTGCCCTAAGGGGCTAATTCATTAAAGCAGGGGAAACAGCTGGGATCACATGAGATTTCAGAGGATGTCGCCCTAAAAGGGGCTAATTAATTAAAGCAGGGGGGGGGGGGGGGGGGGAAAAAAAAAAAAATTCAATTGGTTTCACATTTCATTTTTCTAAAATGTGGAAACGTATTTTTGGTATTTTATTTATGGAAGAGATAGACAGAAATGTGTGTTTTTTGTAGAACAGCCACGTTTATGTAAATATTTAATTGCAAGAACCAATAATGATGACAAGGACAAAGACATAATAGGGAGCGTCATGTCTAAATCAGAGCTGCTCTCGGTTTTCCACTTCAGTCAGACAGTATTTTCATAACATTTAGAAAGCTGGAAAAAATGTAAGTAGGTCAATGCAAACTTTATACTTTTTGGCTCATCTTGAATCGTGCGAGACGGTTATAGATTGTGACTGCAATCAGACTTTTCAAAACATCTCGTCTCGATTCATATAGCCGTGAATGCTGTTATTTTAAACTCGGAATTAGACTGCAAACGAGCGCTCAAATAGATGAAACCTGATTTTTGTAAGAGCAATAAAACCAAATTTGGCTCCCCAAATTCCACAGAGAACATTACCTGGCAACCATGGCGGGTACATCGTATATCTCACACCGAGGAGATTGTGATTAATTTGCTTCATAAACAAGACCAGGTCAAAACCTAGTATATGCCTGGACCGGCCGACCAATGGTGTGACTTCATAACTTGGCTGAACAATGGTGTAACTTCACTCACTCAGTCACAGACATTTGTGTTTGTAGGGCTGGCCCCGCTGTTGCGGTCCAGCCAAAAAACTACAAATACACTGAGCCTTTGTTCTGTGAACTCTAACCCTGAGCCAGCAGTGGAGGATGGGGTCCTCTGATGAGGTTCTTGTCGTTTTTTCCCCCCATTGCTGTCCCAGGCTCACCTTTGTGAGGGTTTTAGACACAGTTCTGCAGTAAAACACACTGCCACTATCTTTTTGGTGAAATGCACAACACAAACAAATTTGATTTGATTGTCCAGACGCAAAACTGAATAACTAACTATGTCCATGACTTTGTCCCTGACAGTTCTTTTAATGCATAATGATCTTACCCGAATCATGCTTTTCACATGCGTTCAATAAACTACCCCAAACATCTCAAGCAATTAAACAGAACACATGCCATTAATGGGCAACACTATTATTGTAATGAAGCATGTTTAAAATATCGTTGAAGGACTGACTGTGAAATTCTGTCCAGGGCTGTCCTAATTACTTTTAATCCAGTTCTGTAATTAGGGCGACAAAACTTTCCGTAGAACGACTCGTGAAAACCGAATCCGAGGCACGTCCAAGCAATCAAACTTCGGCGTCTGTTTGCAGAGCGTGCGCGTTAGAGAAACCTCTGTGTGTGTGTGTGTGTGTACGTGTATTACTGAAGAAGTCAGAAGTCTCACTTCTGCACTGACGAAGGACTGCCCTGTGGTTCTACCGTGGCCTCGCCCGCGTGCGTTCGCACACGCTAATTTATTTCCGTCGTTAACGAGTTGCGTTCGTCTGAAGCCGCCGCGGGGCCCGTCCTCGGTTTTTCGGTTTGTTTCACGTCGGCCGCGTCTGGGTGACGCTGTCGGCGAAGCGGTTTCTCGCGAACGCGGAGCCCCGTCGATGCCACCCACAGCGACAGCGCAGAACACCGGCTAAATTAGGGTTACGATTTTAACCGGTACACGCCTGCTCCTCCTAATTAATCTGACAGTTCACGAGGGGGGGGGGGGGGGGGGGGGGGGGGGTGTGTGGCAGCGATACGGAGGAGGAGTTCGCATCAAAGACACCGTCGCGCTATGATTCCCCTGAAAGAAAACGCATTTTAAATGTACCGACAGTGAATTTCAGAATTTAGCGAACGCACCGCATGGCTGTTTGGGGGTCATTCTACACACTGTGCACTGTGGCCTGTGAAGGCGGCCATTTTAAAATGGAGGAAGAGGAGGGACGCTGGAGCTGCAACTGTTAAACCCCCTGTCCTCCGGTTAAGAAATCACTAGGAGAAGAGAGAGGGAACAGATCTTAAATCAGCACTCAGTATTTTCAAACACAGGCCACACAGGCCTAGTTTGCAAAATGACATCCCTGTTAAAACCTATTCTAGATGAGCGCACAATTTTTATGAACACAGAGTCAGTTGAGTTAGTTCGCAAAATTACCTCCCCGTTCGGAGATCGTTTTCCGCAGAAGCAGAAGCTCGTATTTATTTATGTGATCGGTTTAAGTGATGTTTTGTCGTTTCTAAAAAAGAGGGCAAAAAAACATTCAGCGCACGTCATTCATTACGCTCGGCGTATTAGCCCTGATAAGAAACAGCATTCCGGTTTATGAAAATCGAAAATAAAAGTGGGACAACACTTAGTGTATCCCTGCTAAACGAAGCGCAGGCTTTGTTTAACAGGAAGTGGCCGAGCATCCCCAGAGAACCGAGCGCCCTGCCGTGTTTACCACATACTTACCGTCCGCCGAGAGGCACTGTGATTTAAACACACAGGCCCCTCTCTCCTTTCAGATAAACTATCTTTTCCTCAGCTCATCCCTGGCATGTGCAGCACTGGTCCCGACAAGCTAGGAACTCATATAATATTCGCGTTAGAAAGTAATAGTGACATTCATACTGTTGCACATACGTGCTTAAAGCAGTCATTTCTCCTCTCTCCTGCTCCCCTGATGCTTTCGCTCCTTATTTGGGCCGCTGTGTTCTGCTCGGCAGTGCTCCGCCCGGAGTCCCTGGCCTCCATCTTCTCCGGAACGAGATGGAGACGCTGAAGAAGCACCTCGCCCCCATCGCCTCCCCAACGGTCCTGTGTCATAATGACCTGCTCACCAAAAACATCATCTACAACCAGGCTGAAGGTGAGAGAACCTGGACTCATAAACACCTCTCAACACCAGACAGAGATTTGAGGGACTATTGGGAATGTTCTAAAACATTAACATCTATTAGTCTGAAATATTGTACTGTGCAGAATTATTGATCTTGAAAGCAGTGACTGTCCCCTTAAATATCTTATACAAACGGAAACAGAATGAGACAATATCCACTGTATTTTGCAAATATTATTTTACTGAGCTGAATAGCAGTTTTTTTTTTCCTCTAACCCTTTGGACCCAGAAAAAAAAACATGCTTACAGTAAGTGAAATCTCTCAGAGACAGATCTCTTTAGTGCCTAAAGAGAAAAGTCAAATTACAAGATCCAAGGAGGGGGGGGGTCTCAATAACCACTGAAAAAAACGGCTTTTTGCACACCAGGTTACAGCGTATGGTAATTACCACATTATCACGCCGTTCTTGCTGCAATCATAATGAAAACGAGCCACGACTGCACACGGGGAATCAATCACTCGCATTGTCTGAAACTCTGAGGGGAAAGGGGTGGAGACCGTCGAGGGGGATTTTCGCAGACATCTGTTCGTTTGCGTTTTTTAAAACCCCGCATAATCACTTCTCATTGACTGAACTGAGCCGTACTCTTAGTAAGGGCTTGTGAGAGGGGTAAAATTAACTGCAAATACAAAATAGTCACTGGCTCTCCTGTAATACTGTGTGTGGCCTGTAGGGTGTTAAATAGTAACTTTCTGGGTGTAAAATAGTCACTTGCCCTCCTGTAGTACTGTGTGGCCAGTAGGCAGTAAAGCAGTCTAATATCAGTTCATTTTTGGAAGTTGTGAGAACTCACAGCCAAATGGACAGTACTGCTGGAACCAGGACACAGTATAAGGAGTCAGAACAAATTTCTGTCCACCAAGATAAAAGCCTATCCCAAACTTCCCTCCTAAGCGCATACATGTACTTTATCAGGAATTGGTACCATCAGGAAACCCAAAAAGTGATTATGGATGATGCATACTTTTGTTTTTTATTAAGAGAAGAGAAAAGGCATCTTTCTCATTAGTTATCCCACAGATTGTACCTTTCAGCTTCGTACCTTCCACATTTCATATTCAATATGCCTTTCAAATGACCCTTGGGCATCTGCCACTTCCCTGTTCAATAAACACTCTCAACAAACTGATCCCAAGCAGGTTGGTCACTTGCATGAACCTGCATTTTCAGCTCCTACTGAGCCCAAGGGAACCTGGGTAACAACCCAGCACTTCCAAAAGTCCAGCCGCTCATAAAAAAACTAAAAAAAAAAACTCCATCATCATCATCGCTGAGTACAGCAAATAAAATAAATAAAAGGCCATCTCTGAACACAGCACCAGAGCCAGTTTATCCTGTCCATTTTCTCCAGTGTTCACACCACCATCACCATGAGAATAGAAGGCAGATGTCAGGGTGCATTAAGATTGAGAGGTGGTCAAGGGGAAGGGGGGGGGGGGGGCGCTGGGGGGGGGGGGGGGGGGGGGGGGGCAGGCGTCATGATTCATTTAAAGCGCGTAGCTGCCCCCCGTGAGCCTTACATGTCTGCAGCATCTAAGAACAGACAGCGGGGCAGGAAGGGGGCAGCGACCGTTAGCGTCAGTGCGCCGTTTAGCCCCCGGGCCCCCGAAGCTTTTAGCGGCGCTGCTCATCAGCACACGCTCCAGAACCAGAGCCAGTAAAAAAAACCAGCCAATCAGCAGCCGGGTCAGGACAGGAAGTCACATGGTCTCAGACACGGCGGTGGGGGTCCTGCGGTCCTGACCCTGTCTGAACCGTAAGAGCGCAAACACTCCAGAGACGGTCCAAAGACACTACACTGCACCTGTCACGACAGCGACTGTCAGCCTGCCCTTTAAGACGAGTGTATCTTACTGCATCATCGCACGAGTTACCTGTGTATGGCATTATTATTATTATTATTGTAGTAGTAGTAGTAGTAGTAGTAGTAGTAGTAGTAATTATGTCACGTGTTTTTTTTTTTTTTTTTGCTGTTATGCATTGTATTTTTCTTATAGTGGCTGCTGTCTTTGTCAGGTCTCCCTCAAAAAAAAGATTTTATAATTAGGTACCATCTAGATTAAATTTTTACAAACCTGAAGTTTGCCTTGACCTGCACAGAAAGCCCTGGCTAATTGTGTTCTGGTTTTAAAGTGACTCAAACTGATGCAAAACAACCTTGACATTCACTAAACTACGCACCCCATACACGCCTGTACATATAAATAATGCACTTGAAACTGCAGTAAATAAAGCCACTGCCTTTCAACTTGTAAAAGAAAACATGATTGCTTTTGATTTTTTTCTAATATGAAAAAAGGGCTTCTTGATTTAAGGATTTTTTTACTACCATTTAATACTTTTAACAACGGAAAGTTCATTTCAATTTACCCTCTTTTAGATTTTCCAAGGCTTTTATATTTTCAGTTGCATCATCTGTAATTCCTACAAAGGACTTGAAATACAAAGGTTTCTGATGACCAGTGAGAACTGCTGGTATTAGGGCATTCTAGGATTCAGGTAAAAACTAATAGAATCTAATAATTTCAAGTAACAACTATTTCAAGTAACTCCAAAAAGCAGCTTGTATAGCGCCATTATATCCCTCCAATCCCCACTGTGTTACACAGATATTCTCAATGCCTTTTAATTTTTGTGTCTTTTTTCTTTAATTATGTTGTCTCCATTTTAAAATAAAAGCAAAGCCCAACAAAAAGTGCTGAAATGAAATTAAGTTGTTATAACAGGTATTATAACAAGTAATAACAAGTGTCCTTCACGCCCGAATGTGGCTGCTTTCATCCTTTAGGTTCAGTGCGGTTCATCGATTACGAGTATGCAGACTACAACTACCAGGCGTACGACATCGGCAACCACTTCAACGAGTTTGCAGGTCAGCGGCATTTTTACACGTCCTCCTCCCCCCCGTCCCCCCACCCCACCTCCCCCCTGACTGCGCCATTTCCTACAGTCACATCAAAAACCCAGTTCCAATTCACAACGAAAACCTGTTTGGGGCAAATCAGGGATTCAGTAACTGGCCTGTGTTTCTGTGTGATCGACCAGGGAGCACAGCCAAAATCAGAGGGGATCAGTAGTCCCTGTGCTCTAACTGGGGGGGTATAGGTTTAGTGTTAGGGGTAGCACAGTTAGGACAGTAATCCTCAATGCTCAGAACCCCCCCCCACCCCATCCCTCAGAATTATGATATTCCCACCTCTTTTTCACCCTCCTAGGAGTGGACACAAGTCACCACTGCAGCTCACCCACCACCAAAACAGGCCTAAACATTCTCACTTTCACTGTGAGACAGGTTTCCAGCTTCGGATTTAAAGGGGACCAGCGATTCCAACGCACCAATGCCATGAGAAGAATGAAGGTTAAACTAATATATGCTGTACGGCTTTAAATCCGCAGGTGTGGAGAACATGGACTACAGCCTGTACCCCGGTGTGGAGCTGCAGAGGGACTGGCTGACTGCGTACCTGCAGAGCTACAAGCAGATGCAGGGGCTGCCAGCGGCAGTCTCTAATGAGGAGGTGCAGCAGCTGTACGTGATGGTCTGCAAGTTTTCACTGGTAAGCTCAACACACACTGTCCCCCTCTCTCTCTCTCTCTCACACACACACACACACACACACACACACACACAGTCCCTCTCTCTCTCACACACATACACGCACGTGCACACATGCAGTTTCTCTCTCATACTCACACACGCAAAGTCTCTCTGTCTCTCACACACACACACACACACGCACAGCCTCTCTCTCAAACACACAGTCTCTCTCTCACTCACACACACACACACGCACATTCCCTCTCTCAAACACACACACACACACACACACACTGTTCCTCTCTCGCACAGTCACACACGCAGTCTCTCACACTCATGCACACGCACAGCCTCTCTCTCTCTCACACACACACAAGCACACACACACACATACACGCACAGTCTCTCTCTCACACACAAACACGCACGCAGTCTCTCTCTCTCTCTCTCTCTCTCTCACAAACACACACACACGCACAGTCTCTCTCTCACACTCACACACAAACGCAAACAAAAACTCAATGTTAAAAAGAAACTGAAAACTATTTACACACACATTAAGGGTGGCAGGTTAAGAGCCGCTGGGCCCCGCCCCCCTCAGGTGGCACCGGCGCGGAACGCTCACGGCTCCTGATCTCACACACACACACACACACACACACGCACACACGCACACTCCGCGCGCGGGTTGCCCTTCGGTCCGCGGCAGCAGCTGCCTCCCCGCGCAGCGCGCATCAGGAGCAGATTAAGCAGAAATGAACAAGATGGTGTATGACAGCGTGCAGATGTTCCGGCGGGGGGGGGGCAGCCGCGTGATGATCCGGCGGCAGAGAGAGTCACGGGGGGGGGGGGGGGGGGGGGGGGGTGGAGACGTGTTTTTAAAAAAGGGAAATGTGGCGGAAAGCTTGCGCCCGCGTGTGGAATAGGAGCGGCGGACCCCAGGGCTGTTGGGGGGGGGGGGGGGGTGGTTGGGGGGGGGTAAAATCGCTTTCTTCTTCGGTGGGGCCTTTTGTCTTCGCTTAGCTCCATTGTCACGCCCCCCGCTCCTTTTCCAAATCTCACGTTTTAATTTCCACATTTATTTTTCACGTTCTTTTCCCCAAAAGCGCACCGTAGGCACAGGGAAAGAGAGACATAAATAAATGAATCAAACACCCCTCAGCTGCTGTCGGTAAATCTGTCGCTGCCAATAGCTGTCGATGTGCAGACGCTGACGGCTATGCCTGCTCTGTCATTTAAATGGGTGAGCGAAAGGCAGGTTATCAAATGTGCCGCGTACGGAAGATGACAAATTGATTCTCCGAAGGCGAGGATGATGAGTTTAAATTTAGAACTGGCCCTAAACCGTAATAAAGGCCGGGTTGTTTGCGTTTAATCTGTCATACTTAGCCATAACATTTTAGTAACAGATAATGTTTTGATTTGTTGTTAATGGAGCCTAAACAGCCTTTTGAGACTACTGCTTCTGGTTTGTTTTACAGACAGATGGTAAATGAAGACCTTAATGTTATATCATTATTGCATCATTGTGTACACATGAGAAGATTTGTTTGAAAGAGCTGAAAGCTAGACGCAAAAGGAACACGAGGGGGATCTTTTCTTAAAGGAATACCGGAGGGATCATTCTTAAAGGAATACAGATCCCTGATCATACAGCGTGTCTGAGACTGATCCCTGATCATACAGCACGTCTGAGACAGATCCCTGATCATACAGCATGTCTGAGACAGATCCCTGATCATACAGCACGTCTGAGACAGATCCCTGATCATACAGCACGTCTGAGACAGATCCCTGATCATACAGCACGTCTGAGACAGACCCCTGATCATACAGCATATGTCTGAGACAGACCGCTGATCATACAGCACGTCTGAGACAGACCGCTGATCATACAGCATGTCTGAGACAGATCCCTGATCATACAGCACGTCTGAGACAGATCCCTGATCATACAGCACGTCTGAGACAGATCCCTGATCATACAGCACGTCTGAGACAGATCCCTGATCATACAGCATGTCTGAGACTGTCCCTGAGGCAGCATGTCCAGATCCCTGATCATACAGAATGTCTGAGACAGAACCCTGATCATACAGCACGTCTGAGACAGATCCCTGATCATACAGCATGTATGAGACAGATCCCTGATCATACAGCATGTATGAGACAGATCCCTGATCATACAGCATGTCTGAGACAGACCCCTGATCATACAGCACGTCTGAGACAGATCCCTGATCATACAGCACGTCTGAGACAGATCCCTGATCATACAGCATGTCTGAGACAGATCCCCGATCATACAGCACGTCTGAGACAGATCCCTGATCATACAGCATGTCTGAGACAGATCCCTGATCATACAGCATGTCTGAGACAGATCCCTGATCATACAGCATGTCTGAGACAGACCCCTGATCATACAGCATGTCTGAGACAGATCCCTTATTATACAGAATCTCTGAAAAGCCAGGTTCCCCGTGTCCAACATTCTGTCCCCCTCTGAAACGAGGCTGTGGCTGACTGTGCTTCTAATGTGGCTGACTGTGCCTCTGTAACCTGGCTGACTGTGCCTTTAATTGGCTGACAGGCTCCCTTTCGTTAATTCGACTACAGTAAGTGACATTATTATGACTTCATTGTTGAGTCACAGTTCTCTTAATTATGGCCTGGAGATGTAGTTTTTTTTTCCGCCGGGCGCAGAAGGGCTGCCACGCCGTCTAAATCATGCAATCTCCTGCAGCTCATTAATGCCAGGTTTGCAAACATGCGGAGAGTTGGTGGCGTGCCAGGCCAAATCTAATTCTCTCATTTGCACTGCAGTAACATTAACAGGGCCGCCCGCCCCCAGCCCCCCTCCCCTCCCCCCCCCCCCCCGACACCCCCTCCACCCCACCCCACTAATGATATTACACAATACGGGAGGAGAACGGGAGAGGACCGAGCCCCCGCCCCCCCCCCCCCCCCCCCCTCCACCAAAAGCGAGGTGCGGCACACGCCAACATCCCCTCCCGGCTCGTTTTACAATCCGAGCGCTGAGCTCCCAGCGTCCATTTCAAGCAAACATGCGGCATACACATTTAAGCAAACACGCAGCATACACACAGCATACACACAGCAAACACACAGCATACACGCAGCAAACACACAGCATACACACAGCAAACACACAGCATACACGCAGCATACACACAGCATACACACAGCATACACACAGCAAACACACAGCATACACACAGCATACACACAGCAAACACACAGCAACACGCAGCATACACACAGCATACACACTGCAAACACACAGCATACACACAGCAAACACGCAGCAAACACACAGCATACACACAGCAAACACGCAGCATACACACAGCATACACACAGCAAACACACAGCATACACACAGCAAACACGCAGCATACACGCTGCATACACACAGCAAACACACAGCATACACACAGCAACACGCAGCAAACACACAGCATACACACAGCAAACACGCAGCATACACACAGCATACACGCAGCATACACGCAGCATACACACAGCAAACACGCAGCAAACACGCAGCATACACACAGCAAACACACAGCATACACACAGCATACACGCAGCATACACGCAGCATACACACAGCAAACACGCAGCATACACACAACAAACACACAGCATACACACAGCAAACACACAGCATACACACATTTAAAGCAAACACGCAGCATACACACAGCAAACACGCAGCAAACACACAGCATACACACAGCAAACACGCAGCATACACACAACAAACACACAGCATACACACAGCAAACACACAGCAAACACACAGCATACACACAGCAAACACGCAGCATACACACAGCAAACACGCATTTAAAGCATACACATATACACACATTTAAAGCAAACACGCAGCATACATGCAGCATACACACAGCAAACAGGCAGCAACACGCAGCATACACGCAATACACAAGGCTTCCCATTATCCCACACTTCAGCAGTCCTTAGGAGACATTCGCGTATGCAGAAATGTGTTCAAATGATGAAAATGAAAAAAGTGCGTCCAAACAGAATTCAGATAGTCTTGAAAGGCCGGGATTTTGTTCGTGTGTGTGTGTGTGTGTGTGTGTGTGTGTGTGTGTGTGCATGCATGTATGTGTGTGTGTGTGTGTGTGTGTATGTGTGTGTGTATGTGTGTATGTGTGTGTATGTGCGTGTGTGTGCACCCCAGCAAATTTGACTTCAGCAGAAGGCATTTGATTCATGAAATTAAATTTAAAGCAGTTTTTTTTTTTTTCACAGCGTATTTACAAGGTACACTCGCCCAGCTCCCCGTGTGTTAGCATGAACCAGCAATCTGTTTCCAGTCAATGGAGTTTCATAGAAACATTCTGTTTAGCACATCTATAATTCATCTGTTATTGTAGGGCTTCGCTTTATTGCTTGGCGCGCTGCCACTCAGGGAGGCTGTACTCCTCCCGGAGAGCAGAGCATCCATTCTGAGGATAAACACGGCGCTCGCTGCTCGGTCCCGCTCTGGGACACGCAAAGTTTACTTTCCTAATAAAGAACAGGTGCAGGTCTGTAATATTTTACTCCCACTTCAGCACAAGTACTGACAGCGCTGACAGTGCAACAATGAACTCTGTGTTAAACAGGACCTCTTTTTTTTTTCCAAGGGTCAATAATGTTTTCAGTTTTGGTTTTTATACGGGTTTTACGTTGGGGATTTGCTTATTTATTATTAAGCAACATCAGGGATTTTTTTTTTTTTTTTTTTTTGCACACAGGGAATAAGGATTCTTTCCATATGGAGCTTTCACTTGAAAACCTCCAACTGAACACAGTACACTAACGCAGATCCACCGATACTCTAGATCCGATGCCTCTGTGCATCCACATTAGAAAAATCACAGAAGTGATTTTTGACCAGACACGTTGGTCTTCACAGTAAATCACAGAGAAAAGCCTAAGACTCTGTATGAGGCAGGAAATTGAGCAATTTGTTCATTTCAGTAGTAAAGCGCGCAAGAAGCAGTGAACTACAGGCCCAGTTACCCCAGCACAGTGAGTTACTGCCCCAGTGAATCCAGCACAGTGAGTTACTGCCCCAGTGAGTCCAGCACAGTGAGTTACTGCCCCAGTGAGTCCAGCACAGTGAGTTACTACCCCAGGTACTCCAGCAGTGTGCGCTCCTGCCCCAGTTACCCCAGCACAGGGAGTTACTGCCCCAGTTAGCGCAACACAGTAAGTTACTGCCCCAGGTGCCCCAGCACAGGGAGTTACTGCCCCAGTTGCCCCAGCTGAGTGTGCTCCTGTCCCAGTTACTCCAGCACAGGGAGTTACTGCCCCAGTGAGTCTAGCACAGTGAGTTACTGCCCCAGTTACCCCAGCTGAGTGTTCTCCTGTCCCAGTTACTCCAGCACAGAGAGCTACTGCCCCAGTTGCCCCAGCACAGACATCAGAGGGCATCAAACCAAAGGGGCAAATGCTCTGAGCCAGCATCCCCAGCTCAGCTTCCACGAGAACAGAGCTCTTACAGAAGCCGAGCTCAATGCACAGCAGCGGCTGAACTCAGCACAGGAGCTGCTGGCTCTGCAGACAGCCTTTTGAAGTTGATATTTTTCCTTTGTACCTACAACTCGCACCAGCTCCCCACATTAAACTTGTGTGGTCTGGCGACCCGAGGAGAAAAAAAAATCAGCCGCACAGAGAGGCACAGAACGAGAGGCCGCCGCGCTCCATGGCAACGAGTGTAAATCCAATCGGCCCCTCGTCTTCAAAAAAAAAAACGTGGCGCAGCTCGAGCGGAGGAAATCAGGCTGAAACCGCCCCGCGCAGAGAAGTCCCGCTCTTCAATTACGCAGCGCCCCGGCTTCTTCACAAACCCAAAAACTCAATCTGTGAAAACACAGAGCCCTCAGCGCCGGCACAGGCTTCCACAGAAAAGGGCAGAACGGAGCTTTCATGGCCTCTCGCATATCTAAGGTTATTTTTTTCCGGCATCACAAACGTTAGACTTTTTTTCCCCCCATAAAAGGGATGTTTACTATTTAAAAAAATAAAAAAATAAGTATAAAGCACTTCATAAGCTGGCGTGCCAAAAATGTACAAAACAAGTGTGTTTTCTGCAGCGTCGAAAAATTACAGCGCGTTTTATGATGTTGTTTTTTTTTTTTCTTTTTACCGCAGGTGACTCGAAAAGTAAAAACAAATGAGAGCGAACCGTGCTCAAACATACTTCTAAACCTCACAGGAAGTTTAGTTAAGATCGTTCTCTCTCTCTTCCCCCTCCTTCAAAAAAAAAAAAAATCTAAATTCTCCAAAGACACAACGCCCCCCCCCGCCCCCCCCCCCCACACCCCCCCCCCCCCTTCCCCTGGAAACCTGGGCCAATTGCTGCTGTTTAGATGCTCTCTGACGCCAGGCCCCACAGCTGTGCTGAACAAGGGCCCAGACCTTCTGCCGCAAATAGTCTCCTTTTGCTGAAATGCTCAAACGCCACCAGGAACATGGAGGAAGTCACAGAGGAAACATGACCCCCGCCCCCTCCCCATGCACCCCCGCTCCCATCAGCCAGACAGCCAGGGATGGGGGGGGGGGGGCAGGATGGGCAATGAGGGATGAGGGGCGGCATTATTTTGGGGTACCACCAATCCAGCTCCCCATCTCAAGGTCTAGCATTGTATGCAGGACCAGTTCTCCCCACTTCTCTCCTTTTGTGTTCTGTGAGGGGGGGGGGGGAGGGGGGGCCGCAGGTGAGGGGGGAGAACCTCCCGTTAGCACGCCGGCCTGACTCCAGATGAGTTATGAGTTTGCTTATTACCGTTCACACAAAGCTGGTTTCCAGCATAATTAGAGTACAGCCGTGTACAGAGTTTGGCTGGACTGGCTCTGTTCAGTAAAAATTTTGAACTGAACTGACAGGTTTCCAGCAGAAAGAAAAAATTCCGCCTCCCCCGACCCCCCCATCCCCCCTCCCCCCTCGAAGTGATCGCACTCGCTGTGACATCTGGCACCGAGGGGGGCGTGGCTCGCCGTGCCCCCCCCATCCCCCCCCTCCCAAATTACATCCGCGATGCCGGCGTGAATCCGATCCCCAGGCTTCAGCAGGCCAAGCGGCTGGGGCTGAGCAGAGAGGCATTCTGGGAAGAATGTGGCAAAAGTGCAAAAGTGAGCTTTTTATGAAACGGGGGTGGGGACGGTTCCAGGAGTCCCATCCAGTACCCCCCCCCCCCCCCCCCCTCGCGGCACACTCGGGCCGCACTTCCAACAGGAAACGGCGTATTATGTGACATCACGGCACTTCAGCGCCCAGGCTGGCACAGCTGACCTGTTCTCTGCAACAATGGCCTTTCTGTCCTCCCCTCCTCCGCCTCGACCGCCTCTTTACACGCAGGTGCTGCCTTTTCAGGCCCTGTGATTAAAACAAGGACAGCACTGTTCCTTATTAAAAAAAACGAGGACCTCCCTTGCAGGCATTCTAGCCTCTGTTTTGGCCAGAGGAAAAGCACCCCCCCCCCCCCCCCCGCTCACCAAGCAGGTAGCGCCCCGACCACATCCTAACATTTTGTTGGGAAAAAAATATTTTCAAAACAGTAAATCGCCACGCTCTAGGCCTTGCCTTCTAGTGCCAATGTTCATTCAATTTCAAGTGAAGTAGGCTACGTATGATTTCAACACGAATGTTTTTACCACATGTTCTTTCACCAGAGTGAAAATAGGTAGGATAAATTGTGCCTTCCAAGCATCGGTTATGAAAGGACTGTGGCTTTCCAAAATCCACTGGGACAGCCCTTGAAATATGGATACCATGTGTTGCACGAGCGCGATGGTTTCAATTTTGGTTTCGTATTCATTACTGAAATACACACTGCCCAAGACATCACTACATGCCCATGCATGCGCAAGGCCTGGCTGCGTAGTTTATAAGAACATTAAAAAATATATACCTTACTGTAACCAAAAAAAAATGTGTGTATGTTCATAATCAGACAGTAAATTGGATGCGGGAAGAAGACAGCCCTTAAAATGGTGTCTGGACCAATGACCACTTTGCACTGTGTGAACAGGCTGGGAGATGAGGCGGTTGAGGTCACATGTTTTAAATCTTTGTTGGTGTGAGAGAGTGTGTGTGTGTGTGTGTGTGTTGTGCGTGCGAGTGTGTGTGCATGTGTGAATGTGTGAGAATGTGTGTGCGTGTGTGTATTTGCATGTGCATGTGTGCGTGCACGTGTGATTGTGTGTGTGTGTACGTGTGAATGTGTGTGCGTGTGTGTATGTGCATGTGCATGTGCATGTGCGCGTGCACGTGTGATTGTGTGTGTGTGTGTGTGTATGTGCGTGTGTGTGCACGTGTGAATGTGTGTGCGTGTGTGTATGTGTGCGTGTGTGTGTGTTTATCTGGCTCTGGAGCTGTAGACATATTGTTTGAATCCTCAGCACAGGGTTGCCGTGCGGTTCACACAGACCCTGCTGTTACACCAGAAGGCTGGTTTAAATTAGGACCCGATTTAAATTAGAACCTCTCGCCCAATCCCGTCCCGATATAGCCCGTGCGTGCGCCCAGTACATGCGCCCCCCCCCCCCCCCCCCCCCCCCCCCAGCTTTGCTATATTCGGACATCCCACAGAGCAGGCCTGAAGCCCGTTCCTGAGGTGGGGGAGGGGGGGAGGGGGGTGATTTTGGGGTACAGACTTTGCCCGCAGTGCACACCCCAGCACCGTTGCCAAGTTTAGTGGCTCTTTTGTCCCATAGCGTTATAAGTGGCTCCGCTTAGAGGCAGCTGCCAAACACATGTAATGCACTGTAATGCACTGTAATGCACTGTAATGTAATGTATGGCAGCGTAATGTAACAAAGTAATGGAAAGTAATGCAACAAAGCAATCAAACCGTAATACTGCACCACAATGTAATGTAATGCAATGTAACAAGCAATGAAATGAATGCAACATCACAATGCAACGTTATGTAAGGTAATGCAACATAAAGCAATGAAACTGTAATACTACACCACAATGCAATGTAACAAAGCAATGAAAATTAATGCAACATAACAATAGGTCTGGTGGGGAGGAAGGGGACCCAACACCAGCCAGATCGTTTCAGACAATGAAACCCTCAAATGGTAGGAAAGAAGGAGACATCCTTTGGGCTACAAAAGAGCTCAAATCGTGCTTTCAAGCTGAAAGAATGAGGAATGTCTACTGTCCTTGGAACCTCATTCTCAGAACTCCTTTGAGAAAAGGATTTTAAAAGTTTACAGGTTTTTTTATAGCAAAAGATAAATTAAATTTAAAAAAAAAAAAACACAGCACAAAATGGCATTTAAGCAGCTAAGAAAGAATCTGAATTTATGGAAATTTAAAATGTCAGAAATGCAGAAATTCGGTCAGTTAATAAAACCAAAAGTACAGGAAACTCCGGTACAGAGTGCACATTAACCTAATTTTTCCTGTTACTGTAAGTGGGCCTTACACTGATTGATTGAAAATGGATGATAGTGCAAGTATTTTTATAGGCTGGTTCCTGGTTTGGAACCTTAGAAAGAGAAGCTTTAGTCTCCTGCCAAGTTTTCACTTGGTTTGAAGAGCAACTTTAACATTTTGGGGGCCCGAGTCCAATTTCAAAAAATTGTTTATTAGCCAGAATACATCTGAATTGTCTGAGAGGTTTGAAGTGGTCCTGTATAAATAATAGTGTCTACATAAATAATACTGTATATATATCTTAACATAATTAACTGGCACAGTGAAATCTATGGCCAGAAGCCTGTGGTGATATCAAATTCAAATCTGATTTTACCTCCTGTGTTAGACAAGGCACTGGGGTAGACGCTAGCTAACCACATAGATAAACATTAAAACAAAGAATATGCAAAAGTATATTTCAATGAAACTCTCTTTCCTGCAGTAACCAGACAAAATTCTTCAATTTTTCTTTGTCCTATTCTGGCATTGGCAACACATTTGGTGTGTTTACTGTGACAATTGGGAGCTGTTTTCAGTTAATTTGCTGGGTAATAATAATAATAATAATAATAATAATCCCAGCTGAAAGGCCACAGGACAGTGATTACAGGGGATAAATCCCCAGAAACAGAGACAGGGGGGTGTTGATGAACAGAGGCCCCAGGAAAGGACGCTCCTGAGGGTCATTTTGCTGGGACAAGGACAGTCACAGGCAGATCAGGAAAATTCAGGTTTCTTAAAGTAAAAAAAGTCCTCCCCAGTATTTTAGTTCCCAATCATCTGGATTTGCCAATTAGCACAATTCCACAGCCAGGAGGCGGGAATAATTGGTGAACTCAGCTGGTCGAGTTTGTGGGTGGAAGAAACACCGCGGCAGGGCTTCACCTTCCTGACCCCTGGGCTTTCGACCTCGGGTCACAGGGGACATCAGATGAGCTACTGTAACCCAGGGAAACAACCCAGCTTCCCCACAACCCGAGGTCATAAAACTGAGGTTCTGTGACGTCATCGCTGTCAGCGATATTTGGGAACCTCCCCCCCCCCCCCTCCCCCCCTCCCCTCCCTCCCCCCCCCCCCCCCCCCCCCCCCCCCCCCCCCCCCCCCCCACCCCCCGACCAGCAGATTCTGGCAGTGGCCCCACAGTGGGAAAGGCCAACAACGTGCCGAAACATAAACACGGTCGTATTTTACTCCAGGCCCGATTCCCATTGTCAAATAAAGCAGTGATGACACCACTGGACCACGGGGCTGACATCTGCATTGATTTCCTTAGGAAATTTAGGGGCGCTGTCAACAGCACAAGATAAGATACACTGTGTGACCAAAAGTATGTGGACACCCCTTGGTCTGACTGGTGCTTGTTTTTCATGGTTTGGGCTAGGCCCCTTAGTTCTAAGTGAAGGCCAATCTTAATGCTACAGCATACAATCCAATTCTTGGTAATTCTGTGCTTCCCCAACAGTTTGGGGAAGGTCCATTCCTGTTTCAGCATCACCATGCCCCTGGGCACACAGTGAGGTTCATATAGAAATGGTTTTGTCAAGAACTGTGTGGAAGAACTTGACTGGCCTGCACAGAGCCCTGACCTCAACCCATCCAACATCTTTGGGATCAATTGGAAAGCCAACTGGGAGCCAGGCCTAGTTGCCCAATCAGTGCCCGACCTCACTAATGCTGTTCTGGCTGAATGGAAGCAAATCCCTGCAGAAATACTCCAACATCTAGTATAAAGCCTTCCCAGAAGAGTGGAGGTTTTTATAGCAGCAAATGGTGGACCAGCTCCATATTAATGCCCATAATTTTGGAGATGTTGAATGTCAAGTGCCCACATACTTTTGGTCAAGCAGTGTAGATGGGGCAAGATAGAAACTAATTCGAGGCAAGTTTTTCTTCAGAACTTCACCTGAAAGAGGCATGCATGTGACCATAATACATTTGTGCAAATGTCAAAAACTACTTCAAAATATTATATTACAGCATATACCCCTCAAAAAAGTTAAATATAAAATTCCTTTATTTAAAAAAATAAAAAATAAAAAATAAAAATATATATATATGAAATTCAACATACTGTAATGGCTTTTGCCTCCAATCTCCCCCTTCTGTAGAATATATTTTTCAATTCCAGTTTCACACAAAGCACCACCTATGAAGAGAATCACTTGTTTACAGAATGAGGGTGCGTTCCGTCACTCATCCTGACGTGCGTGGGATCTGAGGTTTGCCCCCGATGGCTCTACGAGGTCAGAGACGCAGCATGAAAAGGGAAATATTAAAAAGCGCATTGAAAAACAGACGCTGAACCCTCCCCTTTAAGAGACTCCAGAAGCTTAAAGGGTCAAAGGTCGCACACTGGGTGGATTCTCCCTGGAGCCACTGCTCATTCAAGACGCAGCCGCTTCAGAATTTTTATTTTTTAAACACACACAGACAGACAGACACACACACACACACCTGTGCATACAGGTAAACGCATGAAACTGTAACACTGACTGACACTTTATTTGACGCACTGATTTCGAAATGGCGTACTGCAGCAACAACACATTGCAAACCCCTAAGAAATAAAACATTAAGCACTCAAACTACCAAATCTGCTTCAGCTCCAAATTAAGTCGTTTGCAGGTAGAATTAAGCTGAGGTTCAGTCTGCCCTCATCCGATTGGTCCTTCAGGTGCACGGCTCCACTGTGCTGATTGGCTGAGCCGACTGCTTGGCCACAGCTTCAGACAGCCTACCCCTCTGTGGGATATTTTATTCAGTCAGAAATACTGAGCGGCTGAAGCACAGCCCAGCTTCTAGAACATGCCGTGACCGAACAGGAAGGTTGTTCAGCTGCGAGAAGTGGTCCTTTTCATCCTTCAGCTATGAGCAGCGCTCGTGAAAGCAGCCTTAGAAACACACAAGACTGCTCCAGCTAGCAATTCCATGTGATTTATTTGTGTGTTATCCCCCCTCCCCCCAAACTAAAACAATACATAAATAAATAAATAAGAAATAAGGCAAAGACCATATGATGTTTCCGCATTGACCATTCAATCAGGATCAGACTGACATGTGTTTATGTGCACCATGGCTCCAGGGACAAAAATCTGACACGTATGTCACCGTATATTATGTTGCCTGTTTGTTTTCAATTAAGCAAATGTCACACACAGACACAGGCACACACACACACACAGACAGACATGCACGCACACACACACAGGCAGACACTCTCTCTCACACACACACACACACACAAAGGCAGGCAGACATGCACACACCACACACACACACACACACTCTCTCACACACAGACACACACACACACACACACACACACACACACACAGGCAGACACTGCACACTCACACACACACACACACACACACACACAAGGCTGTGTTAAGCGGGCCAGCCCTGCCTCCTCGCTCCCTGGCTGCTCTGTGATAACAGACTTCCTCTCCCCCCCCCCCCCCCCCCCCCCCCCTGCAGGTTTCACACCTTCAATGGGGGCTCTGGGCTCTCCTCCAAGCCAGATACTCCACAATTGACTTTGATTTCCTGAGGTAAGCGATGCGTTTCTCCAGGCCCGGGGAGGCAGAGGGTCCCTCGGGTGGGGGGGGGGGGGGGGGGGGGGGGTACACCTCCTGCGCTCCCGACGCCGCGCGCCGCTAACGCAAACTGAAGTAGCACATCTAAATAGCCTGTCACCCCCCTCCACAGAGCCCCCCCTACACCCCCGTCCCCCCCACCCCCTCACAGGAAGCGCAACCCGAGATGTGTGTGAAAGACAGACAGAAGGAAAGAAAGAGAGAAAGAGAGAAGGCAGACAGACAGAAGAGAGAGAGAGAGAGAGAAGGCAGACAGACAGAAAGAGAGAGAGAGAGAAGGCAGACAGACAGAAAGAGAGAGAGAGAGAAGGCAGACAGACAGAAAGAGAGAGAGAGAGAGAGAAGGCAGACAGACAGAGAGAGAGAGAAGACAGACAGAATGAGAGAGAGAGAGAAGGCAGACAGACAGAAAGAGAGAGAGATAGAGAAGGCAGACAGACAGAAAGAGAGAGAGAGAGAGAAGGCAGACAGACAGAAAGAGAGAGAGAGAGGCAGACAGAGAGAGAAGGAAGACAGTGCGCATATTGTGCTTTAATGGGTCTGAGCTGCCACCCCGCCCCGCCCCGCCGCCCCCGCCCCACCGCCGCGACGCGTGCACCGCGAGTGTCCGACTCCGCTACAGGAAGGAGTAAACGAGCCTTCAAACGGCAGGAAGCTCATCAAACCCGCACGCGCTCACTCCTCAGAGGACCCGGTCCTTTCAAGCCCCCCCCCCGCCATATGATCCCTATAAAGCGAATTACTGCCGGCTGGGGTGCGGCTGGCGCGCGGCGGGGCTGGGGGGGCTGGGTGGGGGGGGGGGGGGGCGCCTGCGGCGGCGGCCTAATCGAAGCCAAATGGCGGGGACGATGGGGGCGGGGCCTCGGGGGGGCGGGGGGGAGAAACTTCGGCGTTCCCCCCTTTCGCAGCGCAGGGGGGTGGGAAAAAAAAATACTTGTTTCTTTTTCCTTTTTTACTCGGATAAGTATGAAAACACTCAACAGCGTTTGTCAGAAAACAGAGAGATTTTGGAACCCCCCGCCACCTCCCCCCCGTTTGAGTTTGTTTATTTTTTAGCAGCCGAAACTGCCGCATTTTTTCAAATTGTATGAAAAGAACCATCAGCTTGATATCAATTTTTTCTACACGCTCCCCAAAAGTGGATCAAATGGCAGCCTTCCTTTCACACCTGATGGTGCAAATTAATATTAACCCCTTATTTTTTTTTTTTTTTTTTTTTTTTAAAATGTGTGCAGAGAACTGCTACTGAGCTCAAGAGAGAATATTACGCCTGAAAGGGTTCGCACCTCAACAAAACAAGAGCTTAGCTCTGCCGATCTGAGCCGATCCTCTGCGCTGTCCCTTCCCCATCACAGGGGTCAGAGGTCAGAGAGAAAAAAAAGCTGAAAAGCTTTGTAGCTATACAGACAGAGCTACCAAAACAAAAAACACGCAGGTCACGCGTGTGGATAATGTGCTGGAACCATGGAAATACAGGGTATCAACACTCCTTTTAAAGGGTTACAGTACCAGCAGTACCACAGAAAGTAACAGTCCTAATCTGCACATTGGTGTTGGGGTGGGGGGGGGGGGGGGAGGGGGGAGTTCGAGAGCACATAAGAACTGGTGTCCAAAACAGACAGAGAGCAATAGCCACGATTTCCACAATGTTTTAGAGGCAAAGGTGCATCAGCAAACAGGTGATCGGTCCCTGACACTTCTTCACTGCTTTGCTAACTATTTATTTATGTTATTGGATTTCAAAAAACCCAGAAGACACAGCAGTCTGTTTTCTCCCCCAGATTAAACTTTTGGACTACTGCGCATAAATCGGCAAATAATATTTCACATTTCACTGCGTCCTCACCATTTCTGCTAAACTCTTCCAGGCCTTTTATCATATTTTTTATTTCTTCCGCCTTGCAAGAAAAAATTGGAGTCTGTTGAAAAAAAAGGTTGACCTTACATGCTTTCATTAAAAATATTAAATATGGTGAATGAGGGCATAGAACCCAACACAGAGTCTTAATATTACTTTTAAATAAACCTCAGACTAATTTCCACTTAAATAGGTTTCGCTCAATGATGGGGTGATTCCTTTAAGCGTGGCCTGTCCATTAAAGTTCTCGCGTCTGTCAGAGAATATCGAGGCACCTTACCTTCAGTAATAAAATAATTTTTTTTTTTTTTTAAAAAAAGGATTCAAACAGACGTCTTACAACATCTCCCATAAATGATTTGGGCGAATACCCATGGTTCCGTGAATGTGTCAGCACGAGGGCCGGCCAATCAGTGAGTCACTGGGCGATTCTACCGCAGAGGCAAGAACATGAGGTCCAATTAACCAACCCGCACGGCCAAATCCGGCCGTGCCCCCATCTGAACCGGCCGTCACGCCCTTGCAGAGCGCCAAAACCGAGCGTCCTCCCAATTTAGGAGCCGCACGGGCCCCCCGGCAGCCAATCAAAACGATTGTGATTCAATCAGGAAACACGTTTTCCGCGGGATGTCTCTCTCGCTCCGGCGGATGGGCATCGGCTGTGAAAACACGGCAGCCGCATTAAGCTACGCTTGTCAGACACGGCTCTCCAGTTCAACAAAAAAAAAAAAAACACTTGCGCCTACAGTACTTCTGGTTTAAACAGATGCCAAATTTGCCATATACTGTAAGACACTGGACACCATTTCACTGAAATGCAGGAGAGAAATGCTCTGGGCCTCAAACCCACTGTACACTAGCCAGCGATGTAATAAATGCATTGGTGAGCTAAACACCATAAAAGCATTGATAGAAGGCCGGTCATAAAGATCAGTAGCACAATCACTCCTCCAAACTCAAAAGCAACTTAAACTTTCCTTAAGATCTTGTGTACAATGCAATAGACCCTTTTTGGACCATGAATTATAAGATCAGATCTACATTAATGAAATACTTAGAAATTATACTTTTCTCTTAGAAAAAATGACAATAACATAACAAACGTTACCTAGGAGGATGTTTAGCGATATGTTCACCCTTTTTAAATTCAGCTAAATTCAATGAAATTACAGCAACACTTAAAATAAATGATGTCAAACATATCCAGAGAGCTTCAAAGTCAATGCTTTATTTTACAAAGTTAAAACAGTACAAATGACAAATGGCTGAGATGTTTTTGCTGTTTGCAGTTGTAGGCTGGTCTTATGCATTAACATGAACAATATTCATGGACAATCTTTTTTTTTTTTTTTAAAGCAAAGAAATTCTGCCATTATTAACTGATCAGAACTATAACAAAGGAGACATTCTGGGCTATTTAAAAATGCCATTAAAAGCTTCTGACATTACATCATCAAGTGAATTGTTGGTATGATGATCTAACAACAAAATTCAATACAATACATAAAAAATACAAAAGTTATTGTCGACTTTGTGTTCAGTACCTACAGTATGTTACACAAAGAGGAGTGGTGATTGTACTGCTGATCAAATCACATACTGCATGATACTCCACGTTGAACATATTGTTCACTACAACAAAACAGAGAATAGTCTATCTTTAGTCATTTGCTGTATGACGTTGCTCCTTTCAGGATCTGGGCCCATGAACAATGAAAAGCACTGCATCACAGAGAACAGTATTCATTTTCAGTGTGAGTGGCATTGTATAGGAATATATATATATATATAATATATTTTTAAGAATACAATATGTATATTCTCACAAGTGTGAATGAATTTCTCCAAGCTACCGTTCTGTCGCTAGTGTGTCCAAGGCGACATTGTATTGAATTGTACTGGAGTCTGTGTGTGAGCACTAGAAATAGCCCTATTACTCTGTGTGTGTGTGTGTGTGTGTGTGTGTGAGTGTGAGTGTGAGTGTGAGTGTGAGAGAGAGAGAGGAGAGAGGAGAGAGAGAGAGAGAGAGAGAGAGAGAGAGAGAGAGAGAGAGAGAGAGAGAGAGAGAGAGAGAGAGAGAGAGAGAGAGAGAGAGAGAGAGAGAGAGAGAGAGAGAGAGAGAGAGAGAGTGTGTGTGTGTGTGTGTGTGTGCGTGCGTGTGTGAGTGTCTGAGATGGTATGTGTAAGAGAGAGAGAGAGAGAGTGGGCCTTTTAAGAGAGATGCCACTAAACTACCCTGAACCAGCATGAATTTGATCCTTGTTCTACATCTGTAGAAAACAGCACTTGCAGCAGGTGAGGGCATCTCAACTCCCTCCTGCTCTGCACAGGCAGAACCAGAGCCCTATAAGGATCCTTACAGGAGTGGGGGGGGGGGGGGGGGGGGTGATCTGGTACATCTAGGCTGTATTCACTCACTCATTTTGTCACTCACACACACGCACACGCACACGCGCGCGCACGCACACACACACACACACACACACACACACGGCTCTCATCCTGCAGTCCTCATCTGCTGCGTCTCACGTTCGGTAAAAGCGGAGAATTTTCACAGACGTAAACGGAGACAAGCCGCACCGCTTGACTTGTCAGTGGAGAAATCCTAGCCGTGCCAAATGAAATCTCAAACTCTGAAATCCAGAGGAATCCTCAAACAAATGACCAGGGGGGTATTTCACGAAGCAGGATTACCGAGTTGGATAACTTCCCTGAGTAAAATCCAGAACCGCTCGTTTATTTCTATTTTTTTTTTTTACACTTCAGTCTATGTTCCAGATTTGGGAGGGGTTCCGGGTTTGACTCATGACGAAACAGGACCACGCGAACAACCTAAGGTGCGACTACAGCGAAGGCGAACAGCACAGGTGACAGCGCAAAAGCTGCCGTTTAACCACAAAAAACGGGAGAGGCTGATTTTCCGCGGTGGTGAAAAAAAAAAAGACGTTCGCGGTCGCGTTTAAGTCGCTTTTCTTCAGAAAGGTGAGCCGTTTAAACCGAACGCAGCCGCGCGTCGCCACGGCGCACCGCGGTCCCCACGGTTACCACCGGCAGGGCGCTGTCACTCACACCGCGTTGGTGTAACGGCAGCTGTGACACAACAACACAATGCCCAAAAAAACCCCTTTCACTTCTCGCCCCGTTCAGCACCTCCGAGCCGAAGACCGCCGCCCAGAAAACGCGAGCCGTTCTCTCACGGGCTGCCGGAGCGGAATCCCACAATGCACTTCTCAGCCCGCAAACAAATACGACTAGCGATCCTTTCTTCTGATAAAAGGCAGCTTTAACTGCAGTAAAAAAAAAAAATAATAATAATGCATGTGGACAACAGGGCCTATGACCCCGTGCGAACACACAAACAAACGTTGGCTTACTCCTGTCACGCGTATGTAAGTGTCTAAAGAGGGAACGATGAAGGAGAAAAAAAAACACAGGGAGATGGCCTTGGTCTCCAGGCAGGGTTTGTTCTCCATAGTTACGGGGCACGACGGACCGGTCAGCGCATAATCTACTCAGGAAGAGGATAGAGAAGTCCATCTGATCCCGTTTGAACCCGTAACACATCAGTGCCACATTGACACCACGGGGAAGACACTGTGCAGCACACAGACGGCTGCAAAATGGCGGCCATTTTGATTTCTTTTTAGCAAAATGAGGCTACAAATGTTTGTTTTTATTTTATTTTATTTTATTTTTTTAAATGGTAATTTGGCAAAGGAAACATCTAATTACTTTCAAATCTAAGCCACTGTTGAAATAAAAAGGTTTATATGATGGATGAACATATTTATATAATGAATATATATTTAAAATTCAGGAATAGAAATTCTCATAAGAATTTTTATTTTTAGTGGCAGTGAATTATTGCTTATTGATGCTTTAGATCTTGGGCTAGACACCTGGAGGTGGTGTGGAGGTAACAGCTGACGTGGAAGTATAGGTGGGTGACCTTTTAATACAGGGCTAATACCTTATACCTGGGGAATGTTTTGCTGGTAAAGGTAATGGCCTGTGGTACTGTCCGTAAACCTCTCTCCCGAATCTTAGTTGTAAATAAAACTCCAATAATGGGGCACCTCATAATTACATGATTTTATATCCAGTAAAGACCAAATTCAAATGCCTGCCCTCTCTGTGCATACAAATATTAAATATAAAGCAGAGATCAAAGATCGGCCAAAAAAGGCCCATCGCTCGCTTCTCATGAGACCCTGGAAACAAGACTTTAAAACTGAGAAAGTGTGTGTGTGTGTGGGTGCATGCGCGCGTGTGTGTGAGCATGCGAGTGCGTGTGTTTGTGAGCATGTGAGAGCGTGTGTTTGTGAGCATGTGCGTGTGAGCATGTGAGCGCATGCGTTTGTGAGCGTGTGTGTTTGTGTGTGTGTGTGTGTGTGTGCGCGTGAACAGTTTGAACTTGGCGTTCTGAGTTCTGGAGTGAAACACCACAACACACCATATTTAAATACATTCAAATGTTTGTCGTACAATACGCTAAATTTAAATGCATTCAGATGCTCGTCGCGCAACCATCTGCTTCCTGTTCGCTTCTTCACGGATGTCATTTAATCTTTCTGTTCATCTCTACGGTCTCAATCTACTCTTTCATTACTAAACATTTAATTTCATCCCACCTTCATCTTGCGCTCCTTCCCCCCCCCCCCATCACCTTATTAGCACGCCGACGTCGGCGTCGTTCCCGCAAGCTCCAGAGAGAAAGCCGAACGAGTGAGCGAGCGCTCGGTGAATTACAAGCGTTTTTTTTTTCTTTCTTCTTCTTTTTTCTCTCTCTCCCCATAATCACTTCCTTTTTGTATCTGAAAGGAACCACTTTCATGTGGCATTACTGAAAGGAGTTTGTAATAATGGTTATTAAATGAATAATGTTCAGCCCCTGAATGCAAGCGTCATGGCAACATGCCACGTCTATGTAAATGAGTAAGTTTTTTTTTTTTTTTTTTTTTTTTTTTTTTTTTTTAAATCAAAGCGCGGCGGCGGAGTTCACAGCTACTTCAGCGGGGGCTGAAAGGACGTGTCCCGCTCATTTAGGTCTCGTCTCTTTTGACGTGACGCGACAGGCCTGTGGCACACCAATGATCAGTGACACCGGGCGACGGATAATTCAGATAAATCTGTGACTCTACTTCTAATCTTCATACTTCATAGTGAGGGGAGGGAGGGGGGGGGAGGAGTGTGGTGGGGAGGGGGGGGGGGGGGTGTTTTTTAAGGCATAGATTTTTTGAATACATTTCCAAATGAACTCCTAGGAACCTTTTTTTTCCCCGCCGCCTGCACTGCTTGGCTTTTGATAACCTTGCCGTGAGACGGAGAGGTTCTTTCTCTCTACACACTGTACAGCGCTTTGAAACATTTTCCGTGGTTGCTTCACTACGGAACGGTTTCACCCTACCCACGAGACGCTAAGCTGTAAATGCCGTAAACACAGAAAGGGCACAAAGAGCGTGCTCACAAGCAGGCTGTCTTCAAATCCTTTAACACTTTTTAGACAACGGCCAAATTCCTGTCGGTTGCTTTTCATTTTAAAAACCTTTTTCATGAGAACAAAAATAATTTTGTGCAACTGTGTGTTTTGGTTGGTAACACGTTTGCTTCAATATACTCTCACGGATCATCAGAAGCTTTAAAACTGTAGCGGCATCTAAACCGTTAAAATGTTCACCAGTACTGATGGAAATACAGGGTTTAGCGCAATATCAAGCGTACATTTAATTTAAAATATAACCTACACTATACTACTGAAAATTAAACAGCAACACAATGATACGTTTTTTTATTCATGACTTTCCCTTTGTTTGAATTTCAGGTACGCCCGGGCAAGATTCAACTATTACTTTAAGAAGAAAGACGAGTACTTTGCTATGAAACTTCTTGATTAATCTAAAAAGGAATGACACCACGTCCTGTGTTACCTTGTCATACCACTATTCAGGTGCTCAATAAAGACATTACATACATCCTATCATCATTACTAAGCGACACAGTAACATTAATTCACACTAATACAAAATGGCAGGTATCAGAAGGATTTTTATAACCTGAGATTAAGAATATTTATTAAATCACTATTAAACACATGGTAAATGTTAAATATAATTCCCATTCCCTTACATACAAGAAACACAAAAAATATAATAGCCTGGACAATTGTGGAGCAGTGGGTTTCTGTATTTCTACATGACTAAAATAGGCTTGGGACAAAAAAAAAAAAAATCAAGATAAAACTTGATTTGGCAAACGGACACACTTCCTAAATCCACATCCTTGAAATTTTTCCTTATTTTAGGCAGCCAGTTTAAAGCTACAGGAATAAAGAGGGATCATAAAGCCTAAAAGGGCCAAATACAAATTATCAAAGCTAATATATTTTTTAGAAAAAAAGTCATTCTTAAAATCTGACCGGCTATAATTTATTTTTATTAATTAGAATCAGCTCTATAAAATTACATATAAACAAACTCCAAAATTAATGAGCAGATCTGGTTAAGGCCCTCTAGACAGTTCATCTGTTGCTGCATGAATGACACTATTATTATTATTATTATTATTATTATTATTATTATTATTATAATAATAATAATAATAATAATAATAATAATAATAATAATAATAATAATAATAATAGCAGCAGTCATTAAATTCAAACACTACACCCTCTACACACACTGGAAATGAAGCCTGAAAACTTTGCAGCAGAATTGCAATGACAGGTTAACCAACATCAATGTCTTAAAGTAAAAATTTGATTACAAGTCTGAGGCCAAATGGAGACTTGAGATTTACATCTGAATGGGTTTCAGTTCTTTAAACATCACCTTTGCTCCTCTTCTCGGCACAACCGGGCCATACTTCACTTTGGGAAGCGATTATGATTATTTCACGTTAACAGAAGCCGTGGTGACTACTGCACTGAGACTGCGGGGTGGCCACGAGGTCCGTTTCTAAAATGAAAAGCGCTTTTACTGAGACGAGAAAAACCAGCAAGCTCCCATTACGATGTCATCCTTCCCTTTTTTTAAACACTCGAACCCTTCGGCCCACATCTTAAAACTTCAATTAGAAATCCAGGCCAAGCTATGATACAGTTAAGTTTAAGGTTTAAGAACACGAGCCAAGGAACGGTCCAAAAGGCTTCTCCGACATTTATTATACAGAGGAAATGTTTCTGGGTCTGTTTTTGCTGACCAGGAAGATTCTATTCATTATTGTTAATATTTTATAGATCATCTTACCATGTTGTCAATAGTAATATATAAACTCTCTAGATCTAGTATGACCTAGATCTAGACCTATGACTATATATGAGAAGATAATTTACTGACCAGATTTTTAAAATATGAACTTCTCGGAACTATTTTAATTTTAATTGACTCCCTATTTACCTAAGGCAGCAATCCTGGGTTCACTGCAGCCTCTCTTTATAACTCAAGGTTACAAATAGATAATCAGTACCTAAGGAGACTTCCAAAAACCCAACAACTTTGACTAATCACCAGCTTAGTATGTGGATTGTTGTACGTTTGTATTTATATAGATAAAACTTTTTTTTTTTTTTTTTTAACTGATATTACAGAGAAAAATTTACCCCCTCAAATTGTGACTTGCACCAATTGGCAGTCCGATACTCGACAGCAGCGCTGACATCAACTTTAATAGTGTTCGCGCTTCGTCGCTTCCGAGCGGAAAGAGAATAAACACTTTTAACATTGCATTAAAGGGGCATTTTTAAATTGTAATATTACTTCTTTTTTTTTTTTGGACGAAAAAATGAAAGGCAGTGACACCCCAGGGTGGAGGGTAATTTAACTGCCTTCAGATGTTTTGTACTTGGTATAATGAACGGGAGAGACAAGGCTAAGCTATTGTACAATTGCGATTGGTGTCGGGGCCAGTTTTTGTATGGCGGGTCATGTCAGAGGGAACACATTTGCGACAACAATGCAATTCTTAACAACTTTTGGAACTACAGTGCCGCACAATTACACTGATCAAGGTCGCAACTGTGCCTTCAAGGCAAACAATCTGACCGTTTTCTATGGTACATCATTTGTTGAATACATGACATTTAATTAAAAGACAGAACATCAAAAAAAGAGACCAAGGCCTTTAGAATTAAGTAGAAAATGAGATTTTTCATTAACCTTTCTTCTTTGGATTTCAATGCAAATCTCTTATAATCAGTTCAAATTGAATTTAAAAAGACTGATGTAAGTACAGACATTCTGTACAAATCTTTTTCAGAAAGGAGTACAGACCAGAAGCTTATCTTACAAAACGAAGGCTGTTCCTTCCCACCCTGTACAAAAATTGTCAGAAGCATTCATGACATGAAACAGCTTTTATTTACTGTACAGCCATCAAAAGAATCCTAATATTCTCCCCCATTAACATACCGCAGAGTAACTTTGTGCAGAACTGTTTTGCGGAGAAAGGCAACAGCTCTAAAGACTGATCCAAGTAATAGCTTCAGTGGAGACAGCAAAACTTCAGAGAAAATAAAGGATAGATTTTGGTCCAGTTTGGACTGTGTAAAACTTACACAAAACAATGGTAGAATATATTCTGGAGTCCTCCACGTAAAATCCCCTAAGATTTACCTCGGTGTCAAGTTCATAAGTACTAATAAATTATGTTTTGATCTTTCCAATCGTCACTAATTCATTACACAATATAAGTATTTGTTCTTTCCTCTAATAGAATACTGGGACTGAACAGCCCTCTGGTTGCAACAAAGGCTTTTAATAAAGCAACAGAGAAGCATGTTAATAATATTAATGTTAATAAAGCTGCACTAATGTATTAATTAACAGATACATGACACTGCTACAATCAGCCATAGCATTTTCTTTCATGTCACAAAGAGCAGACTTCATGTTTGACAGTGTCTGTCTGTGTAACAATGATTTACAATTCTCCTGAACATGAGCCAAATGTGCTGGTGTAAAAAAAAAAATAAAAAAAAAAAAAAAAAAAAAATTTCCCATGGTGGACCCTACATTTACAGGTCTGCAAACCTTTGTACAATAGATTGTGTGTTACAAATACACGCACTGCACAAGATGTCATTTCATGCTGGAGAAGTGAATTATTGTTTTTGGGAACTGATGGAGTGAAAATTTGAATTGCACATCATTATCATTAAGTATTATTATTGAAATACAAAATAAAATTTTGCCTGGAGGGCCAAGCTTGGTTTCAAAAGCAGATCACCCAAGAGGAGCAAATGATTTTTAAAAAGCCACCAGTTCCTGGATGTGTGCAACGGAGGTAAGCGAACAAAGGATTTTAAAGTGCTTCTAATTAACATCAGCTTGTCAGCATGTCAAAATTTTTAACTGGGGCGTGAAGGAGAAGGTTAGTGGGGAAAAGGCAGCGATAGCCAAAAAAGTGTAGGCTTGAATGGGAACGATGGGCCTGCTAACACTGCACACATGAGCAGTACACCCCTCTATCCCCCTTTAACACAATGAGCAGTACACCCCTCTATCCCCCTTTAACACAATGAGCAGTATACCCCCATATTCCCCTTAAACACAATGAGCAGTATACCCCCTTATTCCCCTTAAACACAATGAGCAGTACACCCCTCCATCCACCTTTAACACAATGAGCAGTACACCCCTCTATCCCCCTTAAACACAATGAGCAGTACACCCCTCCATCCACCTTAAACACAATGAGCAGTACACCCCTCTATCCCCCTTAAACACAATGAGCAGTACACCCCTCCATCCACCTTAAACACAATGAGCAGTACACCCCGTTTATTCCCTGTAAACACAATGAGGAGTACACCCCTCCATCCACCTTAAACACAATGAGCAGTACACCCCCCTTATTCCCTGTAAACACAATGAGCAGTACACCCCCGTACTCCTTGTAAACACAATGAGCAGTATACCCCCTTATTCCCCTAAAACACAATGAGCAGTACACCCCCTTATTCCCCTAAAACACAATGAGCAGTACACCCCCCTTATTCCCTGTAAACACAATGAGCAGTACACCCCCGTATTCCTTGTAAACACAATGAGCAGTATACCCCCTTATTCCCCTTAAACACAATGGCCTTTCCTCTCCGTGTCTGCACAAAACAGACTGTTTCTGATCCTCACGGCATCATTTACCATGCACTGTTCCTCCACTCTTCGCCAAGAAGAGATTACACATTTGACAGCATCGTATTTTTCTATCACAAAGCGCGATTATCCAATTTCAAAAAAAACTTGACGAGGGGACACACTTTGAATGGAAACTTATTTTCAGTATTGTGGTGGGAGAAAAAAAAGAAAAGAAAAAAAGAACGTAGGCCATATGAAATACGAAGATTGGAGAAGCAGAGGCAAGCCTTGGGATGCGGTCTTCTGTCGAAATCTAGGATTTCGGCATTTAAAGTCTGGTTCCAGAGAGTGTGCACAGTGCCGCAGAACAGATGTTCTGATCCGCGCCGCAACAGGTGCGGGCAGCGTGTTTGGCAGCAGCCCGATAATTGGATACGTGTGCGGGATCTCAGCGCTTTCCTCACCTTACAGCACAGAGCACTGTTTCATGTTTAAAAGGAGCAGCTGCAGGGAGCGTCGCGCTGTGTGCAGAGGTGTTCAGACGTCATGTACTGCCCACTCAAACACACAGGAGAGCGGGGAGAGAGAACTGCACTCAGGAGAACAGAGAGAGAGAGAGAGAGAGAACTGCACATAGGAGAACAGAGAGAGAGAGAGAGAACTGCACATAGGAGAGCAGAGAGAGAGAGAGAACTGCACATAGGAGAGCAGAGAGAGAGAACTGCACTCAGGAGAGCAGAGAGAGAGAATTGGACACAGGGGAACACACACAGAGAGAGAACTGCACACAGGAGAACAGAGAGAGAGAGAGAACTGCACACAGGAGAGCAGAGAGAGAGAGAGAACTGCACATAGGAGAACAGAGAGAGAGAGAACTGCACACAGGAGAGCAGAGAGAGAGAGAGAACTGCACACAGGAGAGAGAACTGCACACAGGAGAGCAGAGAGAGAGAGAGAGAACTGCACACAGGAGAGAAGAGAGAGAACTGCACACAGGGGAACACAGAGAGAGAGAACTGCACACAGGGGAACACAGAGAGAGAGAGAACTGCACACAGGGAGAAGAGAGAGAGAGAGAACTGCACACAGGAGAGCAGAGAGAGAGAGAACTGCACACAGGGGAACAGAGAGAACTACAGAGATGAGCACTGCAGTGGTAAGAACTGCAGCGATGAGTGTGGCTGGGCATTCCAAATTGGAAAGAAGAAAAAAAAAAAAAAAGGGGGGGGGGGGGGGAGGATTTAAAAATCTTCAAAAAGCCAAAGAGGTGAAATTTTTTAAAACGTCCATTAACTTTTACGCAGAAAAATGCAGGCAATGCAGCGGCGCTGAATCGATACATAAAAAAAAATCACACTTTATGAATTTACGCCCCGCTGAGATTCACTTTCAAAAGTTTATTCTGCCGTCCGCATCGAAAACCCGAGTAATAAATGTCAGCGTGGGGCAGAAGGGGCCTGTATAAACGAGATGTTTACGCTGCGGAAGTGATCCAGCAACCCTGAACACTGAACAGGAGCCGGTGTGTCACACGTCCAGCGGCCTATCAGAACGTCATAACCTCCGGGCCTGCACGGGGCATCAGCACGGCTTCTGATTGGCTCAGCTTAAACTTTTACATTACATCACAGGCGTTTAGCAGACGCTCTTATCCAGAGTGGCTTACACAACTTTTTTACACAGCGTTTACATTGTATCCATTTGCACAGCTGGATGCATATACTGAAGCAATGCAGGTTAAGGACCTTGCTCAAGGGTACAATGACAGTAGTGTCCTACCCGGGAATCGAACCTGTGACCTTTAGGTTGCAAGACCAGCTCCTTACCCGTTATACTAACAGGAGAGCGAGGCAGACAGGACGCACACACGCACGCGTGCATGCACGTACGCAAACGCACGCCGCCTCTTCAGGATAAATAACCAGGGCTCTGTGCCAAAAGCTGCTGTACCAACAGCAGCCTGTAGGGGGCTAATGTATGAAAGGCAACCGGCAAGTCTGTGACTGATCAGCAGCCACCCCCCCCCCCCCCAAAGTTTCACACCCCCTACCCACCACCACCACCCCCCCCATCCCAGTGATGTCACTCTCTCCCCCACACACCCCCCCCCCCCCTGTCTCCCCAGCTCCACACTCTCACCCACTCCTGCTGCTCCCCCCCCTCCTCCTCCTCCTCCTCCTCCTCCTCCTCCCCCTCCCCCTCCTCCCTCCTCCTCCTCCTCCCCCCCCCCTCCCCCTCCTCCCCCCCCTCCCCATTTCCACACATTACTTCTCCGCGAGAGCAATTTACTGTTTTATGTACGTTTGGAATCCCGGCAGGTTGCATTACATCAAATTTCCTTCCACTCACTTAAAAAAGGAACATAAAACGAAGGGCGTTCTCCTGAACAGAGCCAGTTTACTGCATACATCCCCCTGTTACAACCCCCCCCCCCCCCCCCCCATTTAACCCCCCCACAGCCAAACTCATTCACTGCATTCCATTGTAACCCCTCACGTCATGGTTTTTTGGAGCCCAATTTTAGGATGGGAGCTCATGGCCGCAGTCACAGGATGTCTTTTAATTATTTTTTTTTTTTTAAAAACATCCTTCCGTTGAAAAAATCTAGCAAAGCATCCCAGCTGGCTGACAAAAAAAAAAGCAGGTCTTCCAGGCATTCTTCACAACTAAGCGCAAACCGGTGACAAGCTCAGCCCAGAGCACCATTTGGGTCTGTCCCATTGCGTTCCCACGGTAACTCCACCCTGGGCATTTTGAGGCCCTTCTAGAGTTTTCCCTCCTTCTCCTCTGGGCTACGCTCCACATCATGCATGTCTCCGCTCCTGATCTTTTCTCCTCTCTCCTTCCTCTCCTCTTTCCTCTTCTCGTTCACTCTGTCCTCCTTCCCCTCTTCCCTTCTTCCTCACCCCTCGCTCCTTCCAACTCTCCTTCCTCCTCTTCCCTTCTTCCTTCATCCTCCCTTCCCTTCTTCCCTCTCCCCTCCCAAAACTTACTCCCTCATTTTCTTTTCCCTACTTCCCTCTCTCTGAGTGACTGCTTCAGGACACGCACCCATGCCAGGCCACAGAAGAGATGAGGGGAAAGTTAAACACAGGCCAAAACATCATGGCTGCCATTTCAGTGTGGACCAAATCTGTTAGAGCTCCACAATCACCGTTTTTTAAAAGGCTGGAGATCAAGGAGGAAGAGATGATGCCCCCACCCCCCCCCAACCCCCACAACCCCCGAAGCCCAGGGGCTCTGACCTGCTCAATCTCAAAAAATTGTGTGAAAATAACAGCCTGCAGCTCATGACAGAGGCCACGTTTTACAACAGACACGACCCAGGGGGGCAGTGGGGGGGGGAGCAGAGGGAGGGGAAGTCACGGGTTTGGAAAACAAAATTGAAAGTGAAACGTTGGAATGTCCGGGCTTCAATAAAACAGTGGGAATGACAGAGGTTCCCGTCCAAACACAGGAAGTCAGAATCCACCACGCTCAGGAACACACACACACGTGGGAGGGGTGGTGCTGGAGGGGTGTGATGGGGGGGGGGGGGGGGGGGTAGGAGTAAATCAGCCGGTGCTTGTGTATAATAAAGTTGCGTTTAACCTTGCAGGACTTTGGGAAGGTGTGAGCGCGTGTGGGCTGAGGGAGCTGGCACAGGGACAGGCCTCCTGGAAGCTCATATTCCACGCTAATCCATTTAAAACCATCTGTGAGAGTGGCCACATTCCTCCAGTCCTTCACCTCCGCGGAGCACAAAAATCTCTCTGGGCCCCTGCCAGCCTCACGTACGGTGTGTGTGTGTGTGTGTGTGCACGAGCGCGAGATCGCCACGCCGGGCTCGGAGACGCGGGACTCTGGGGTAACAGAGTGTACGCAGGGCTCAGGGGTAACATTGTACACACAGTTACCCCTGAGTCCAGTGTGTAATGAGACTGAGGGGGTAACTATGCACACTCAAAGGTAACGCCGCACACTCAGGGGTAACTCCGCACACTCAGGGGTAACGGTGCAGGGCTCAGGGGTAACAATGCAGGGCTCAGGGGTAACGATGCAGGGCTCAGGGGTAACTCCGCACACTCAGGGGTAACGATGCAGGGCTCAGGGGTAACTCCGCACACTCAGCGGTAACGGTGCAGGGCTCAGGGGTAACTCCGCACACTCAGGGGTAACGGTGCACACTCAGGGGTAACTCCGCACACTCAGGGGTAACTCCGCACACTCAGGGGTAACGGTGCAGGGCTCAGGGGTAACAATGCAGGGCTCAGGGGTAACGATGCAGGGCTCAGGGGTAACTCCGCACACTCAGCGGTAACGGTGCAGGGCTCAGGGGTAACTCCGCACACTCAGGGGTAACGGTGCACACTCAGGGGTAACTCCGCACACTCAGGGGTAACTCCGCACACTCAGGGGTAACGGTGCACACTCAGGGGTAACTCCGCACACTCAGGGGTAACGGTGCACACTCAGGGGTAACTCCGCACACTCAGGGGTAACGATGCAGGGCTCAGGGGTAACAATGCAGGGCTCAGGGGTAACAATGCAGGGCTCAGGGGTAACAGTGTGTACATGAGACTGAGGGGGTAACTATGCACACTCAAAGGTAACGCCACACACTCAGGGGTAACTCCGCACACTCAGGGGTAACGATGCAGGGCTCAGGGGTAACTCCGCACACTCGGGGGTAACGGTGCACACTCAGGGGTAACTCCGCACACTCAGGGGTAACGGTGCAGGGCTCAGGGGTAACTCCGCACACTCAGGGGTAACGGAGCACATGCAGGGCTCAGGGGTAACGCCGCACACTCAGGGGTAACGATACAGGGCTCAGGGGTAACTCCGCACACTCAGGGGTAACGGAGCACATGCAGGGCTCAGGGGTGATGTGAGCACCTGGCCCTCACGAGATGCACACCCGCCTCCCACCGGACGTCCAGTGAGGTCACTGAGCTTTTGTGTTTGGAATCAGGCCTCTGGAATATCAACAAACATACGCCTTCGTGCATAACTCAGAAATCACACAAACAGCCCCGATGTGCACAGACTCAGAGAGGATATACAGTCATAAATATTTCACACACTGCTGCACAATTCATGATAAAGCTTCAGAAAAATGGAGATTTAAAAACATACCAACAACTTCAATCATTTAAGCATTTGGATCAGTATTACATCCGAACATTACCAAAACATTATTCAGACGAACCGCAATACACTCACTCCCTAAATTTAGAAACTAAAGAAATACATTTCCCCAACTTCAGCTTCAAAAAACAAAAAAACAAAAAAAACAAAACGTGTTGCTCAATGTACGATGCCTTTTTCTCATAAGTATAAATATACTGTATGATGCTATGTTTTTAGCGATAGCTGTCCCTGAAGCAGGCTGTTACATCAGAGCACTTCAGCAGCTATTCCGATGTGAACATTCTTTTTAGAACAGAGGCCTCTGGGTTTTAAATAAGTGGAAAATAGTCAGAGGATGGAAATGCTATTTTATACTGCTACACAGGCCAGTCTTCTAAAGGAACCCCCTTCTACAGCACAACGCTAAACAATAAAGCTACGACTCCCATCTAATGAGGAACTCAAATTCCAACACGGCTGAAGATGACGACGGTGGGCCGCACGCGCTGAACGTATTCTGGAAGGTCTCAAACACAGGCAGATATCCAGAACAGAAAAATACTGCTCCACAGGACTCCTCCGATGTCTAGTCATCGGGGTCGTGCAATAGCAGCTTCGGTCGCTGGCGCACAGCACAGCTAACCAGTATTAATCATTTTCGCCTAAAACGCCACATCGCTGCACTCCCACTGTGACAGCTCGACCGAAACAGTCCACTCAATTTGTGCTTCATCACTCTCCGACCTTAAGCAGTCTCCCACCCACCTTTCGCACGGCACAGACAGTAAAACATGTTAAACCATAAAGAGGAGGCGGAGACAGAAGTGTAAATTACTATAATTTATTTCATGTGATTAATATGGCACTGGCACACTGCACGCGTGCGCGCATGCAGGCAGGCGCACGCAGATACGCACACACACACACACACACACAGCGTTCCTCTCGGTGATGCTAGCCATGTGAATTATAATAAGATTTACGGTGCAGCAGCATGTGTCTAATTTTCCACCCGGCGCGAGGACGCCAAGCTGGAGGAGCTAACACGGGCGCCCGTTATTCGCACTGTTTAAGTTTAAGTGCAGCTTTTTTTCACGTGCTCTCCAAAGGAACGAGCGCGCGAGCTTACCGCGTGCAGCAACGCAGGGGAATACAAATGATTGATGGAAAGAACAAAACTCACGTGAAGATGGCTTTCCAACAGGCCTCCACAGTCCCTTCACGCACTTCTTTTATTCTTGATCATTTGTCACACTGTACGCGCGGCGGCACACAGCAGGAGAGGACAGGCAGGCAGCGTCCCGCCATTCCGGCAAATTCAAAATCCATCCATAAACACAACTGTTCAACGGGGTGACTGTCAACATACCCAGCATATTTATATGAATATATATATACATGTTATTTATATTTTATATCTGTATTAACTGCTTGGTTTGTGTATTTTACGCGTGCTGTTGGTGACAAGGTAGTTTTTCCCTCTGGGGATAAAAAGTGTATCAGCCTATATATTCTATTATTCTCTGCTCTGATGTTAAACTGGTTAGAGGCTGTTTAAAAGCAGCTGTCTCAATGCAGCATTTTATTTCGTGCGCGCGGCCACACACACACTGCTGAAACTCAGTTTTTTTTCATATAATTGTCCTTGGCTTGAGTCGGTCGTTTAATTTCGGTTTATGGTGCGGTGGTTTAGAGCACACTTAGAACAATCACAGACCAAAAAACCCCTCAGTTCTTAACTGTACGAATAGCGAACTGGAACACTGGGATAGCGCCACTCATCTGCGCGATATTTAAACAGTATTAAACCAGGGGATCTCGGCTCTTTGTGAGTGAAAGACAGCGGCAACCTGTGCCAGCAGAGAGGAGACCGTTGACAGGAGTCTGACACATGAATAAACGCTTGCAGCATGCAGCGATTTATTTCCAACAAGGCTTTACAGTACCACATGTCCTGGCCACGGTGGCCGCCCGGCGGAGAGAAGAGTCAGTGGGCGTAGGCCCCTGAGTACTTACCTCTTGCACGCGCCGTGTCTCTGCGCTGCTCAGCCGAAGCGGCGATTCCAAGACGGACAGTCTCGGGGATGTGCGGCGGGTGGGCGCAGGCCAAAGGACTACATCTCCCGCAGTGCCTTCAATCACGTTCACCGAGCTGAACACACAGTGAGAGAAAAATACATTTAAAATTAAAGTTTTATGTCCGTTAAAACGGAACAATATAATAAAGCTAGTACAACGGCCATAAAGTCAAGACGGGGAGGTTGGCCATGTACCAGACGATACACTTTCTGGGTAGTCACAGGTGAGTTTGAAGGTGCAAAAGTCGCTGAAGCAATGGAGGCTAGGATACAGATAATTTCACAACGTTACGATGTTTCAACCCATTAAATCTAAAGGAACTCCATTAAATTTAAAGGAATTTAATACTTAATTCATAGTAGCACTGCCTTATATATGCGTGTGTGTGTGTCATTTTTAAATAGGCTATATTAGTCTTACAACGATTGCATTAAGGCGCCGTGGATACGGCTGTTTGGAAACTAACATCTCGTCTCTTTTTCTCCACGATTAAACATGAGTCATCAAAATGAAAGAAACTGAACACAGAAGACCAGCTCGTATAAGAAAGAAACGGGTTTGGGGAACTACATATTTACTTTTCACCTGCTTCTCTACTACCTGAAAGTCAGACTCTGGAGCAGCGAAAGTATTAGCTTCATACTGTTTATCCACCCGTGGTAAATGAGTTTCATTCATAGCCTATTAAGAGTATAATTTTTCTTTTCCCCTAGCTATCTGAATTGGTAACGTCGACTAACGATTTGCTGCGGTAGTTCAATTACCTTTAAAAATAGGAGAGTGCGTTGGAGTGGGGCTAATCTGTCTCTAATTTAAAGTTTCTTTAGTGCAAACCTAGTTTAGTGATAGCCTAAAATCTACACTTTTCCTTTAAGGGTAGTTCGTTTCTCATTATTAAAACTTTAAGGCGACGGCTTACTTTTAAGGTGTTGCAAATATGAATCTTCCAGTTATAAATATTTATTTTGTCAGTCTCTATGCAGTTTACACCACTCCCGCTGTTGTACAAAGAAAATATTCGTCGTCATTAGCTAAGGTAGACTAGCTACAATTCAAAACGCGTACCAACAGCGTGTACACACACTAATTTACATTTAAGGTAAAAACAAAAACACTACGTAGTCTATTAGTATATTTACCTGGAAAAATACATACAGTTGTGGTTTTATTATTATGTTTGCAATACTGAAAAGTGCAGACGTACAAACAATTAATCATGAAAACGGACCGTATATATGACGCGTCTCAAACGGACAAATTAAAGTTGACGTCAGCTGCTGCACGAGGAACTTAACTAATTGGTCACGTGGAAAAGGGAGCTGCGGAGAAATTGATTTCAAGGTTCAACACTTTTTTTAAACCAATTGCCACGATACTATTAAATAAATACTAATATCCCCTGCTCCGTATTATTGGCAGTTCGCATTATATATTTTCGTATATAAATCCAGACCAATCGCATAAATTAGCCAAATATTTGTCCCCTAAATTATAATATACATAGCCACGCCTCCCGCATTGCTTGGCGTAAGGTGTTGCAGTGACCCTTTCAATGTTATTTTTGTGAATCTTAAAGTTGTACAGAATTCGTGCTCATAATGACCTTGGTCACTCACCAGTGTCCCGACAAATTTGCATCTTGCCTATACAAATCATATGGAGAAGACCGTAAATGTAATATTCATACAAATGACGAAAAAGTAATGGTTATTTAAATATTTGCATTTCAATACTTAAGTTCAGCTGTGATTCGGCAATTACATCATTTTTTTTTTGCCTTAGTTAAAATAAAAATTCTACTAATTGGATAAGTAGTTTGTGAGTGAATCTTTCTGCAAAACAATAAAAGTTTTGAGCCTCAACAGAAAATGCATTCAGATCCGAATCAGAATGCCACTTAAAAGTTCTTTGTGTGTCCCCGTTTGAGTTACTTTCTTTCTGGCTGATATTGCTTTATGAAAGGAAAATAATCCTTCCTGTTTAAGTTCTGATCCAGCCAGTTTTTAAATGATAGGCTCCTGTATTTAAAGTTAACACAACACAATGAAAATAGCGTATGTGCAAGAACACAAAAGGGTCAGATCTTAAAACAAAATTTCTCTTTAATTTGTAAGTGTCAACAGCAGTACAAAAGATGGAGTGATGGTGGGATGGGTTTTTGTTGTTTTTTTTTTTTTAGGGAAAGGAGGGTATTCTTGAGGTAAAATGAGCTTAAACAGGCAGTAACACATACCTACCCTCTCCCCCCCAAAAAAAGAACCCTCCCCTGCCACGTTCCGTCAACTGGACAGGTGTATATATGTACATATGTATATACATATTTTGATGGTGATACAATACAATGTCAATAATTGATCCTGTGGGAAAACAGGCCAAAGAATTTGTACACAAAGCTAAGGTGTCTAAATACACCTGAATGTGTCACTCAACTGGTGTTTTGTCTTTGATATATTAATACTAACAAAACAGGAGACAGGTCTCTGTACGTACCACTGTAGAATTATTTTACCTTTAAGTTTATCTCACAACAATACTGCACATGAAAACCGATGACTTGCTGGTTTACATTTGAAGCCAAGCCCAAAAAAAACAAAAACAAAAAAAAAAAACAGAAAGAAAACAGAAAAAAGACACGTTTTTTTTTGTATTGTTTTCTTTTTGTTTTAAAACAATAATATCCTTAGCAAATAGCTGTCTTTTTTACTGTATAAAGGGCATGAACACAAATGTGATGGCAACCTTTTTTAAGTTCAATTAAAAACTTTACACTTGGACTGTACAAGATATTCTGATAAACTATGTACATTTTCAGATTTAAAACATTATTTTTTCTTTCTGTCAAAGCAGCAACAGACACTAATTTTATTATCTCTAGTAATGTCCATGGTACCTCTGCTGAGAACACAATTTCTACTCTGATAAGAGCCTGGTCAGCAGCCCTAGAGACAGAAGCCTAGAGCCACAAGTGCCGTTGCTGGAAAAAAAAAACTCAAATATAATAAAATAAAATAAAAAGCAAAGTACCATAGAAGACAGCACGGGTCATCCCCCGACAGCAAGTCTTCACTCTTCTGAACAGCAGCTAGCATGTCAGTCCAGCATGTCCGTGAATTGTGCTGATTTAAATTAACAACGAAATCTCACAATAATACATCATAAACAAATTTCAATGTTGGGGGGGGGGGGGGGGGGGGGGTCAGATTGGGGGGGGAGGGGAGGGGGGGGGGGGGTTACAGTAAATTCTGCAGGTAACAGCTTACACACACTTGTCTTCATCCACCTGTCTTCTTTTTGTTTTTGTTTTTTAAATACACAGGCGAAGACCATAATGGAGAAAAATAAACGACAAGAAGAAAAGCTGCTCGCAAGCAGCCGGCCGGGCTAGCATGACGTCAGGCTAGCGGACATCAGGCTAGCGCGACGTCAGGCTGGCGTGACGTCAGATCGAAATTACGAAGGAGACCGAGTAGGGCGGGCAGAAAGTGTCCTCGCATCGCTGCCGTATGCAGCACACACACCGATACATATTTGCACGTGGCCCAAATCACAAGCTCACCAAGAACCTCACTTGCGTTTTTCAATAAAAAAAACTTTTGTGTCTGTTTCGTTAAGCCTCATCACCCATTCATTTCCATTATTAAAAAGCAAAAAAAAAAAAAAAAAAAAAAAACCATATGCAAACAATGCATGCACATCTGTATTTAAAACGTATTTCTACATTTGTTTTTTTTTATTTTACAATTTTAGTTTTAACTGCTGCTTAAAATACAACTTACCAGTCTAGCGATTGAGATCAGATCAAGTCTTTTTTATTTATTTATTTTTACATTACTCGTAAACACACACTCTGTATAGAAGACATCTACACGTTAAGTGCTTGCTGTGTACACCAGCCACCGCAAGGAATCTTTTGACATTGTTCGGATTGCTTAGGGTTTTTTTTTTTTTGTTTTTTTTTATGTAAGTGAATTTTGTATTGCCAATAAGGGATTAGGCTGCTTTTTAAAAATTGCTAGGATTATCTCAAATGCTTTGTAGGGTACGAATCCGGTTGTCCGTATGTATTAATGAATGCCCCAGAGAACACTCACATTGAATCACTTCCTGCCTGAACAGGAAGCCGTATTTTAAACACAAACAAGGGAGGAGCCAAACCGTCTCTGCTACAGCGCCCAATACTGCACTCGCTCCATCATGGTTGTGAATTCAGCGTTTAAAAGGTACAGTGACTTGCCATATTTATTACATACGCCGATGTAACAAAAAAAGAAGAAAAAAACAGTAAAATACATAACTTATACTTCACTACATATTCATGAACAAAAATAGAAATCTATTTTCCTATGTTATATTTACAATTAAAAAAGAAAACCTATGATGAGATGGTGAATTTTATCAGGTAAAAAAAAAAAACTTTGAACAAACTTTGTTTTGAGCTCCAATTCCGGGTTTAAATTTCACTGTTATAATCTTTATTTTGATTGTCCTTTTTTATCATGTTTGTACTGACACTTTTAGAGCCAAGACTGGCTAATAAATACTATAAAATATCCATATGTACTATATAGCTTTCAAATACAATATGCAACACAAACATACGGGATAATAAAAAAAAACTGCATTTCTGGAGTCCAGCAAATCTCAGTTGGCCAGTCTCTGTCCGCACCTCAACAAGTCCCCTCAGGTTGGCCAGGCAGCTCTGGAGCCAAAACAAAGTGTCCATTCATAACATGATTTTTTTTTTTGTATAAATAAACAAAATAACTAGACATAAAAAAAATGACTCAAATGAATCTGGCAACTGTGAGAACAAGCTCACATGAGTCCAAACGGGTAACTTCTGTTCTTGTTTTTTTTTTTTTTTTTTTCATACAACAGCTTCACATTAATCAGAACTGATAAAAAAATACCATTTATATCCAGTGCTTGTAACACTTATGAAATATATCTGTGTGAATTAACTTTTTTCTTATTTTTTTTTTGTTTGTTTTTGTCATACAAGCGCAATCAAGTTTCAGTCCCAAAAACAGTCCTTAGGTTTACCACCAGCCTGCAGAATATTATTTTGGCATGGCCTTCGAGAATATATAAACAAATGAACCAGCAAACAGCGTAGATCTATAAAACCACAACATATCGGCCTGTGTGGGGGAAGAATAAATTCAGTTTGTAAAAGAAAAATCCAACCTCCAAACATCCAAAACATAACACAAAAATAAACAACACAGTAAATTAAAATCAAGGAGATCGTGGAGATCTTACTCTGAAATGTTTCAAACTGTTCAATACCTCAATAAATACATTGTTTGCTAAAGAAGGGTAGCGTAAAGTCGATCAGAATACAACAACCGAAGCTTTGAGGGCATGGAAATTTTTTTTAAAATTAAGAAAGCTATCAGTACCTTTTTTTTTTACTGAATGTAACGCAATACAGTGACCAGCCACAGCAGATAAACAGTGATGATCCATATTTTATTTTTATAATTTTTTTTTTACGATGCTCTTGGTTGAAGGACGTACCGTGCCGTGCGTACGGTAAGACGAATCGCGCTTCATAAACGTGTGTTTCAGGCGATACTCTCTCGCCCCCCCCCCCCCCCCCCCCCCCTTTGCAGCTTGGCGCCCTTCTGCTCGCGCGAGCGAAGGCGAACGAACGAAAGATCGACGCGGTGGATATCCCGCTATGTTTCTTCTTTTTTTTTTTTTTTACCGTGCGCTCCTTGACGGAGCTCAGAGACGGATGGCGCCCCCTATGGGCAGGGATGACCGGGAGGGTGTGGCGGCTGGCTAGACTTGGAAGGCTAAGAGGACCTTAATGGCTTTGGAGGATTGGGAAGCGGGGAGGTGAAGGTGGGAGGGGGGGAGTTAAAGGGTGACGGACCAAAAGCCAAAGGCTGGCCTTGGACCACTCACCTTCTCACGGTGAACTTTTACCATGGAAACAAACCGCAAACTTTTCACAACGTCAAATCCTAGTCCCCCATGTCTTTCTCTGTTTAGGACATACACTGTAATCTGCTCTGTTTGGGTGGGGGTGGGGGGGGGGGGTGGGGGGGGTGGGGGTAATGACACAGTGGTGTTGAAACGCAGAAGCGCAGCTGCCGGTACTGGGGAAAATAAAACCGCCGTTTCTCTTAAGACTTTTATTAATGACGCTCAGGCTTCCGAGAGGACAGCATTAAGACTTCCTGTGTTGATCAAGATTTTCGGCGTCTGTATAGACTTAAGTGCAGAAAAAAAAACAGATTTTAAGATTTAAAAATTGGCGTCCCGCTAGGGGGGTAGGACGTTTAAGAGGTTGTACTGCACCCGCCACACTGCAGCAACCGTGAAAGCCTCCAAAACCGGTCTCTCTCGCTACTGTCCCAATTCCACAGACTGGAACCCCTTTGGCCCCTGGGCAAACTGGACCCATTACCAAGTCTCTGGTTTTAAGACCTCTTTAAGAGGGTAAGACTCAACGGGAGGGAGACTTAGGACCATTTGGGTCGCAGATTCGGGACAGTCACCCAACACCCCCCCCCCCCCCGTGCTCACTGCGGGCAGGGGCGACCCCCCCCCCCCCCCCCCACATCCTGTCCGCAGACGCCAGAGCGCTCGACCACGGCAATGGAGGGGAAGTACACAGTGAGAAAAAGAGGGACATCTCGCCCATTTTATGCCTTCTCCTTCAGATACAAAAGATTGTCTAAGACTCTTCGCAGTGTCTGTTTTAAGACTGAACAAAAATGTAAGATGCGTGTTGTGAAGGAAGGTTATGAAATGTTTGGCACATCCGAAGTTAAAAATGAACTGTACAAAATGAAAAAAACATGTATCAATAATAATAATAATAATAATAATAATAATAATAATAATAAATAATAATAATAATAATAAAGGAAAATCTGGGAGTCTAATGCTTTCTGTCTGTGCTTTTTGCACATCTGTAGATTTGTTCTGTTTGTATCTCTAATGAAATTTCTAAGTGTTTTCCTCTCCTGTTTCTTAAATAGTTCAGATTAAAAACACATTCACAAGCTGTAGGCTGGCACAGCATACCTGAGTGATAATATAACCCCCATCAGAAACAGTAACGTAAGCTACGAAAAAGCATTCAAGAGAAAATCAAATACCGGTATGTATATAATCATAAGATAAAAGTAAGACTGAGAGCTATGGATTCATATTAAAATGTTAAACTTCAAGTCCTGACATCTGACATTTTTTTTTTACAGGCAATGATCAAAATTGTGTACAATGTCCATGAACAAAACAAAAAACAAAAAAATGAAGGAAATAAAAAATGAAAACAAACCGCTTCACACATGAAGAAACACTTAAGACCAAGAGCCGAAAATCTGTACTCAGGCTCCAGAAGAATACGTTTAAAAAAAAAAAAAAAAAAAAGGAGTCACTCTTTCAATCTGTTTTTTTCCTTTGCCTTCTTCCTCTCCTTGTAGTCCCTTCTCTTTCTCTTCCTGGTTTCTTTCTGCGACGCCCATCTCATCGTCTCCCACAGCGTCTGGGGTTTATTTACTTTTTTTTAGGGTGGAGTAGGTGGGTGGGGGGGGGTGGGGGTGTGGCAGGTGGGCCAGGCTCAGTTGGCACTGACGGGGTCCTGCGCCTCGTTCTCGCTGCTGTAGTCCGATTTGGGCTCGTCCTCGTAGTCCTCGTACATGTCCATGTCGTCCTGGCCGTTGACGGCTCCGCCCCCGGGCAGCGGCCCCGCCTCCAGCTTCAGCCCGTAGGCGCTCTGGATCACCGGCACGGCCGGCTCCGGGCTGGCCGAGGCGCTGGAGCAGTCCGACGTCATCTGCGGGGAGGGGGTGGTGGTTGCCATGGTGATGGCGCCAGGGTAGACCACGCCCCCACTGGTGCTGATGGGGATTGGCGGCTGCTGCCTGCGAGGGGACCGATGACAGAAACAGAGAGACGGTTAGCAACACAGCAGGCATCCAATGGCAGGGAGGGATGCAGTTGGGGATGGAACAGGTAGCCAATGGCAGAGAGGGATACAGTTAGGTACAGAGCACAAAGCCTGTAGGGCAATACTGCTCAAGGTATAGGGCTGCACTGCTATACTGCAGTACTGCTATAGGGCTGCACTGCTATAGAGATGTACTGCTGTAGGGCTGTGCTGTCATACTGCTCTAGGGTTGTACTGCTATAGGGCTGCACTGCTGTAGTGCTGTACTGTTATAGGGCTGTACTGATGATTTTGGGCTGTACTGTTATAGGACTGTACTGATGATTTTTGGGCTGTACTGTTATAGGACTGTACTGCTATAGGGCTATGTTGAGAAAAAATCCACATCTGCCACAACCCGGAGCTACTCACTGAGCCAACAACTTAGAAGGAATTCCAAAAGAAGACATCGCTCAAGCCTCAGGCCCCTCTAATTCATAGACCCTAAATGAGGAGATTAACCACGCTTTCTATACAGTACATACTTACTGCTAATGCGTCTGGATCAGTCCTCCCAGAACGTTGCTAAATTTAAATGGTTGTTTAAGCTTCCCTGTTTTCCATAATAGGAAGCCCATCGCTGGCTCGTGCCCCATCGCCTGTTATTTTCAGCTGGAGAGAACCTCAAGCCATCAAATTTCTAACTGAAGTGTGAACACCTGGAGGACTCTCTCTCTCTCTCTCTCCCTCTCTTTCTTTCTGTCTCTTTCTGAATCTCTCTCTCTTTCTCTCCTAATTCTGTAAACTACGGAAAGGGAGGCTTCTCCCGGAGCATGTTTGCGTGCGTTTGCTTACAACAAATGCAACCGTTAGCGAAAAATGGAAGTGGGCAGTCTTAAGGTGGTCTGTGCTGATGTTAAGGTGGTCTGTACAGTGTTAAGGTGGTCTGTGCTGGTGTTAAGGTGGTCAGTGCTGGTCTGTACAGTGTTAAGGTGGTCTGTGCTGGTCTGTGCGGTGTTAAGGGGCTTGTGCAGTGTTAAGGTGGTCTGTGCTGGTCTGTGCTGGTGAAAGGTGGTCTGTGCTGGTCTGTGCGGTGTTAAGGTGCTTGTGCAGTGTTAAGGTGGTCAGTGCCAGTCTGTACAGTGTTAAGGTGGTCTGTACAGTGTTAAGTTGGTCTGTGCGGTGTTAAGGTGCTTGTGCAGTGTTAAGGTGGTCAGTGCTGGTGTGTTAAGGTGGTCTGTGCTGGTCTGTACAGTGTTAAGGTGGTCTGTGCTGGTCTATGCAGTGTTAAGGAGGTCTGCATTGGTGAGTGCAGTGTTAAGGTGGTCTGCGCTGGTCTATGCAGTGTCAAGGAGCTCTGCGTTGGTGTGTACAGTGTTAAGGTGGTCTGTGCTGGTGTGTGCAGTGTTAAGGATGTCTGCGTTGGGTGTTGTGCAGTGTTAAGGTGGTCAGTGCTGGTGTGTGCTGTGTAAGGAGGTGCGTTGCTGGTGTGTGCAGTGTTAAGGTGGTCTGTGCTGGTCTGTGCAGTGTTAAGGATGTCTGCGTTGGTGTGTGCAGTGTTAAGGAGCTCTGCGTTGGTGTGTGCAGTGTTAAGGTGGCTCTGCGTTGGTGTGTGCAGTGTTAAGGTGGTCCGTGCTGGTGTGTGCAGTGTTAAGGAGGTCCGTGCTGCTCTGTGCAGTGTTAAGGTGGTCAGTGCTCAGGGCCCAGGAGCGCAGCACGGTTCCCGGGCGGGGCACCTACCCCATGGTGAAGAACTGGCGCATCTCCTGGCGGCGCGAGCGCATCATCTGCTTGTACTCGCCTATGCGCAGCTTCTTGCCGTCGATGATGCAGGTGCGCTTCGGGCGGGGCTTGTACTTGTAGTTGGGGTACTTCTCCAGGTGGATCTTACTCAGCCGCGCCTGCTCCTCGTAGTACGGCTGCTTCTCCTGGTTAGTCATGGACTTCCAGCGGGAGCCTGCAGAAACACACACACACACACACACACACACACACACACACACACACACACACACACACGCACACATATGCACACACACACGCACACATACAAACACACACACACGCACACACATATACACACACATGCACGTGCACACACACGCACACGCACGCACGCACGCACATACACACACGCGCGCGCGCACACACACACACACAAACACACAAACACACAGACATAGGTTCTCAGTGGGGTGTTTTTTTTTTTCTCCCTGTGCACATCTGCGCTCTCCAATCACACACAGATTATAAATACAGGGCGCAGGAGACAGGAAGTGCACAGGAACCCAGGTCTTGTTTACTGAGCTTTATCTAAACTCTCTCTGTCTTGTGTCAGGAAAAGCATCGCGCAGGCGTTCCCCTGCCCCGCCGTACAGGCCGTACCCAGCTGTGTTATTAAAACCCCGGGGCCCTTACGCCCCCCCAGTCCCATCCCATCCCGTCCAGGTTAGCCCTTCCTCCGTGCACAACCGCCAACAACGGGCCAGTAAATATTTTGGACGCCCCACTTCAGCCCCGCCTGACAGGACTTTTAGTAGCCGGTGATCTATCGACTTCCAGCACTGAGGGAAGAGACCCATTTAACCGCTTTCATTTTTCATAACAAACGGTCGCCGCGGCGACAGGTGGTAAATCCTTCTGAGCGCGTGCGAGACGGGTTTGATTGAGGCGCTACACACCGCGGCAGAACACATCCGCCCCGCCCGCCCGCCCACCCGCCTCTCCCTCTCTCTCTCCCTCTCCCGCCATTTCGAATATCAGAGAGGAAGAATTCGCGCATACTTTTCGCAATCACAATACGCGTCGGTTAGCACTGGCATGGCACGGCTAAATTGATTAAGCGCACACTCAAATTAGCCAAAATGGCTGTAAAATTAATTAGCGTACGCCGCATCCGCTTAAAGCAATATCTTTTTCTTTTTTTTCCCCTCCTCCCTCTATTGATATAATTAACATTCATTACAAGAGGCATCGCACATTCTCTGTGGGTTTTTCAGCTAGCGAAATGGTATTTCAATCAAACATGCGGAACGAGGCAACAAGAGGGGATTTTTTTTTTCACATCTAAAAACTGTTTCCAAAGTACTATCAAAATTAACTCTGCTAGTCCACATTTTAAGGTCTTCAGTAGTGTACATTACAGGCCTTCCAATGACTTGAACAGTGTTCTTGGGTGTTTTATGAATGGTGTTCTGTTTCTTGCTGTTACTAACATGCATTTAAATGTTTCACGTCTATTACTCTTGCCAAAAAGTGAAACAGCACATGGCTTATTCACAGCTGAAACAGTATTCATTGCAGCACAGAGATAAACTATTTTTACGGGGATATAACGTGTTAAAATTACATATGGTGCATTATTTTAATTGGCCTTATTTGGAGGAATAGGGAGATCACATTTATAAAAGAAGCCAGTTACAACTGTTGTCCGGCTGTTGGAAAGCATTCAGATCAGCTCAGGCAAATACATTTGTTTTGAATCGCTCTTTTTTGGGGTTTAATTAATATTCTACACCAACATCTGTCAGAAAATTACACCAGTGTAACTTTTCAGTCTCTAAAATTGGGACCTTTTCATAATTTGTGGACAATTCACCCAATAAAGTCATCTTGGTATTGTTTTCACTACACGCATCTCTGAGCTCAATGAATGCGGTTTCACTTTCTATAGATGTGTAACATTTAAGTGCATGTTAATAACAACAAGAAACAGAACACCATTCTTAAAACAACCAAAAACACTGTTCAAGTCATTGGAAGGCCTGTAATGCACACTACTGTGTTAAGTTGTCTTGGCTGTGTTAAGCTGTGTTAGCTGTGTTAAGTTGTTTTGGCTGTGTTAAGTTGTGTTGGCTGTGTTAAGCTGTGTTGGCTGTGTTAAGTTGTCTTGGCTGTGTTAAGCTGTGCTGGCTGTGAGTCAGTTGGCCGCTCTTACCGAGGATCTTGCTGATGTTGGAGTTGTGCATGTCGGGGAAGGCCTGCAGGATCTTCCGCCGCTCGTCCTTGGCCCAGACCATGAAGGCGTTCATTGGCCGCTTGATGTGTGCGGCTCGTTGCTGCTCCGCCCCCGCGCCTCCCTGTAGACGCGCGCCTCGGTCGTGCTGGCGCCCCCTGTTGGCCAACAATAACATTGTTCCGGTTTATCGGCAGAGCCACTGACTTCTCTACTCCCGTGAAGCAGAACCAGAGCAGGAAGAAGAAGAAGAAGAAGAGAGAGCGACGCGAAGCGTTAATGAAAACGTGCTGTAGAGCTGGGCGGCAGTGTAGTGTAATGGGTAAGGAACTGGTCTAGTAACTGAAAGGTCGCAGGTTCGATTCCTGCGTAGGACACTGCCGTTGTACCCTTGAACAAGGTACTTAACCTGCATTGCTTCAGTATACATCCAGCTGTATAAATTATGAAATGTAAATGCTGTGTAAAGAGTTGTGCAAGTCGCTCTGGATAAGAGCGTCTGTTAAATGCCTGTAATGTAATGTAAAAGCTTTGCTCCTTGCCACTGCAAACACCTGCTGCCATCAGATCACTCTTTATCCCCTCCGGCTTCATTTAACCTGGAAGAACTGAGAACTCTTGTTCTTGTTGTCAGTTAAGACCTGGCCAATCAAACTGGAGCAAGGAATGCAAGGGCCATCAGATTTAGAGCGAACCACATTTTTTTTACACTGAGTGTGCAAGAACAGCACCAACGAATCAGTGCTTTACTTCCCCCATCTTATCTTGCAGGCAGTGTAAGTGAGTAATCCAAGTGTACCAGAGCTCATTCTGCCTTATCAAAAGCCACAGTGAATAACAGTTGCTTATTCTTCTGTGATTTAACAATGTGGTGACTGGTTTTTCCTCAGTGTTATACAAGCCAAAGGCATTATTACAGACTGCCTTTCCAGTGGTGCCAGCTTACTTGGCCTCTCTGCGATTCTAAGTGCAGAACAAGCTTCTTTTTATATTTAAAAAAAAAAAAAAAAAAAAAAAAAAAAAGAAGAAATGCAGCTGGTTCACCCACAGCGATGGAAGACGACCTTGACATAAGTGGCTGTTAAATAGTTCCGCGGCATCTCGGAATGCTTTCAGCGTTCTATAGCATCGCCATGGATACGTCACCTGTGGAAGAGTGGTATGGCAGAACATCTGAGACCTGCTGATTGCAATGATGCGTGCGAGGCACTGCTCATAATTTTGTGTGTGTATATAGGTGTGCATGCATGTGTGTGTGTGTGTGTGTGTGTTTAGGTATGCGTGTGTGTGTTTAGGTGTGTGTGTGTGTGTGTGTGTGTGTGTGTGCGTGCGCATGTGTTTTCTGAAGGATAGAAAGCTGGGGCTTTAGCAAAGACATGATGGTGAAACACTGGTGATTTGTGTGTGCAAACGTAGCCAGTAAAAAAAAAAAAAAAATGGACGAAGCCAAATCCTTTCCTTTTTTTAAGGACAGATTAAAAACCCACAGCTTGTGACATAAGACAACTTGTGACATAATACCGCAGACAAGAGTGATTCTGCAGTGCGGAATTCTGGGTTTCTATCACAACACTCACAATCAGATCTCCTTTTATTTCACTTTATATATATTTTTTTGTAACTTTCAGCCGAGAGAGAAAAATATTCCTGCTTTCTGCTCCCACATTTGCTGCCTTTTATATGCAAGATGAGAAAGAATTAAAGAAAACCCGCATGAATATTTAAACAAACAAACAAACAAAAAAAAAAAAAAAAGATGTGGATACATAAATAAGGCCTGAGAAATAAAAGAAACAGCAAAAAAAAAAAAAAAGAAGAGCTTCCCATATGCTCCGCTGCATCTTTAATGATCCAAAAGCAGAGTAAGAAGCCCTGGATCGGCTCATGCATAATGCACCAGCCACATGCCATGCGCGCACTCATTACCCATCCTGCCCTCTGCCTTTTGGCACGTCACCTGCTTTGATTTCTATTATCGTTTTGGGTTTTTTATATAAACCAAAATAAAGACCGGAGACTCCACCTCACGGGCACGAGGACGATTACCGTAACATACAGCGGCGGTTCATTCGGCGCCCCCGGAAGGAACGCCCCGTCCTGACGGAAATACGTGTCACAGAAATGTGGGGTCACGAGAAATACAGGGTCACGGAAATGCGGGGTCACAGAAATGCGGGGTCACAGAAATGCGGGGTCACAGAAATGCGGGGTCACAGAAATGCGGGGTCACAGAAATGCGGGGTCACAGAAATGCGGGGTCACAGAAACGCGGGGTCGAACCCTGTGCCTTGCAGGGTCGAACCCTGTGCCTTGCAGGGTAATGCCTGCACATGCTGTGCTAAACCTGTAGGAACAGTGCACACAGCAGCAGTGGACGGTAATGTCCACGCAGATTAGAAATGGGGATTGTAATGTGAACCCCAGTCCTGCTGACTAAAACTGGGGCGAATCGGAATTTCAGAAGGGAAGGCCTTCTCTCTGGAGCGGCAGGGAATCCGTTCTCACCCGTTACATGTTTATAAAGGACACACCCGCATGCGTGTGCTTCAGAGAGGTTTTCTACCCTTTTTAAAACCGATGGGACGATTGGTGTATTTTCACTGTCGTGGTGTCTGTCTGTCTGTCTGTCTATCAGCCTGTCTGTCTCAGTCAATCAGGGGCCCGGGGTGTTTGGTTGGCTCCAGAGCACTGTTAGATCTGGGCCCATGAGCAGACAGACAAGCAGACAAGCAGGCAGATAGACAGTGTCATAGTCATGACAAGTCAGCCAGGCCAGCAGAGGGCTCTGTCTGCCCACTGTGGGCACGACACAAGGTGCCCCCCCCCTCCCCTTAACACCCCACGTTAGACACACCCTTGGGTCCTTTCACCATTAAGAATAAAGAGTATTATTCAGATCAATCAGAAATAATGACCCTGCCCACTTTGTCCAGGTCTCCATCCGCAAAGTGTCAGAATAACGTATTATAGCCGTGCATATTTTAAGAAGGCATTTACTCTATTTACACATTTGTACACCTTATTCACAGTTTTATAAATAGTTTGTGGAAAAAACATTTGGCCTATATGCGCCATTTGAAGAAAATAATCCAGCCAGCAGGATGAAGTTGATGAAAGAACCCCCGTACTTCTCTAAAAGCCATCCGCTCGTTTCAGAAGGGAAGGATACCGATTATTTTTTTTTTTTTTAAACACACAGATAGGAACACGAAAACATGTCCTGCTTCGCACACTTTTTGCTTCTGCGCCACCGCTAACCGCAGGCAAACAGGGCAGGAGGGGGGGGGAAGGGGGTTTGGGTGCATGAGTCCATCATGCTAGCTAATGCTAACCGCGTGCGTGCAGGGTGGGATGGGAGCCATGACAACATTACCTGTCACAAGTCCCCGCCCCTCATACTAAAGCCCAGCCAATGAACAGAAAGCTCACACCCCAGAGCCCCACCCTCTGCTTTTCATTTTTTTTTTTTAACAAAAAAAAAAACACAAAGAAACACTTCCACCCCTGTGACACTTACAAACGAGCCCTAATTGAGGTTTGCCTGACAGATGTTTTTAGGAAGCACCTGGCTGTGTGCTGTGTGAGTAAACAAATACAGCTGTTTACTGCTGACACGGACCGCACCCCTGGGGCTCCTCTGTGTGTGTGTGTGTGTGTGTGTGTGTGTGTGTGTGGGTGGGTGGGTGGGTGGGTGGGCGTGCGTGTGTGTGTGTGTGCGTGTGGGTGGGTGTGTGTAAGTAGGTGTGTTTCAGGGGGTGGGGGTGTGTGCGTACGTGTCTGTGTGCACATGTGTGCCTGTATGTGCATGTGAGTGCGTACGTGTGTGCATATGTGTGAGCACGTGTGTGAGTATGTGTGTGTGTGCATGTGTGTGTGAGTGGGTGTGTGTGTGTGTGCATGCATGCGTGCTTTCGTACGTGTGTGTGTGTGTGAGTGTCATTTTTTCGTGATTTATGAGGACTGCTATGCGGTATGATGGAGTGATTTGTGAATGTCATCGTTTGTCTGCTCTAGAGGATATCAGAGTGGGAAAAGGAAGAGAAACTGGGGAGAAAGACATGAGAGCAAGAGAAGACAAGAGAGAGTGAGATAAAGAAAAGAGTGGGAGAATTTAAGAGACAAAAGAAAGAGAGAAAGGGAGAGGAAAGGAGAGACCTGTCATGGCTGCTGCAGGCTCAGACTGGAAGGGCCACAGGGTGGAGCACGAACCCTAAAGCCTCCTGCCTCTGATTCACGCTTTCAGCACATGCAGAACCCGCTCAGTGCATGCAGAACCCGCTCAGTGCATACAGAACCCGCTCAGTGCATACAGAACCCGCTCAGTGCATGCAGAACCCGCTCAGCGCATGCAGAACCCGCTCAGCACATGCAGAACCCACTCAGTGCATGCAGAACCCGCTCAGCGCATGCAGAACCCACTCAGCACATGCAGAACCCACTCAGTCCATGCAGAACCCGCTCAGCGAATGCAGAACCCACTCAGTACCTGCAGAACCCGCTCAGCGCATGCAGAACCTGCTTAGTGTGTGTAGAACCCACTCAGTGTGTGTAGAACCTACTCAGCACATACAGAACCCACTCAGTGCAAGCAGAACCCGGTCAGGGCAAGCAGAACCCGGTCAGCGCATGCAGACGCTGCTGAGTGCATGCAGAACCCACTCAGGGCAAGCAGAACCCGGTCAGGGCAAGCAGAACCCGGTCAGCACATGCAGACGCTGCTGAGTGCATGCAGAACCCACTCAGTGCAAGCAGAACCCGGTCAGCGCATGGAGACGCTGCTGAGTGCATGCAGAACCCACTCAGGGCAAGCAGAACCCGGTCAGGGCAAGCAGAACCCGGTCAGCACATGCAGACGCTGCTGAGTGCATGCAGAACCCACTCAGTGCAAGCAGAACCCACTCAGTGCAAGCAGAACCCACTCAGTGCAAGCAGAACCCGCTCAGTGCATAGAACTGGGGCAGAGCCACCTGCCCCCTCAAGCAACAAGCCCACCAGACTCCCAGTTCCGTACAGTAAAAATTAAAGTATTTTAACTCTGTGAGTACTGAGAGCAGGTCTCTCTGCAGCAGGAGAACAAGGCCTCAGGAACAGCCTGTGATGGACATGACCCAACATCTCACACCTTCACTCCGTATGAGTAATTAAAACCACAACACGATAATATTTAAAAAGCAATCTGAGGCCCATTCTTACACAACCTGTCCCTGTTTAACTCTACAGTGCATCCCAGTCCCGAATGTTTTGAATTCTGCAGCGTTGCTGTCGGGACAAACGTTGGACGTGTTGGCGCTTGCATCCCGTTCGCTATTGTTCTCTCCGATGTGTTTCGCCCTGCAAGCCCACGAGGTCTGTTCCAGACATGTCGCATTTCTCACCTCTGGTATTTCTGAACGTATCAATAGAGAGCTCAGAGAGACTTAACGAGTGAAAAACAAACTCGCCAGACCTGTGTGCTTAACAACTGAAAGTGCAAAACACTTTCAAAGCTAAATTCAACAAAAACGTGTAACCATGGAAAGCTGAGAAGGAAGCCTCAGTGAATTATAATCTATCATTTTCGTTGTTTTTTTTTTTTCTCTGATAAATTGGTATGGATTAAAAATATGGATATATTTTCTTAAATATGACTAAGCATCTTTTTACTGAAGATTTATGAAATCTGTGGCTTTTTTGTTTAATTTTATGTATTATTGTGGGTACTTATCCTATGCTTTTTTTATTTTTTAGAACCTATGGTTTTTATAAAGTCCTTGTTTTTGTTACATTTAAATAAATGTCATCTTTAAACATGAGAATTACTGCCACAATTATCAATTTTCTTGAACTTCACCTGTACTTATGCAAAACTCTTTCACTCACAACAAAGCATGAACCTGGCTTATACCACCTGATCACCAGAACCTTCTGAACGGTTTCAAGCTTCAAAAATAGAAAAAAAATTCCCAGGGTACACAGAGCAATAAAATAAAATGAACACAATATTATAATTGTCACACAATGATTCAGTGACAGCATTGCCAAAAAAAAAAAAGAAGAATCGAGAGGAACAAATAACTCATTTTATTAGTCTGTTCACATGAGGTCAAATGGCCATTAATAGCCACTCCCCGCCCCCTGTAGCTGCCCTGACATTGTCACGAACCCCATTTAGACCAGCCTGCTTCCTGCCCCAGGTTCTCTTAATGCCCCCTTTGTTCTCTGGGGCCCTGGGCAGACGCCGGTGGTTTTTTAACAAACTCTTGGCCTGTGCGTGCGACTCCTGAACCATCCTGTGCGGCTGTACAGAGCGGCTGTAGAGACTGCGGTACAGAGAGTGACTGTACTGTAGAGAGTGTATAGAAGCAGCTTGTAGAGAGTGGCTGTATCAGAGTGTACAGAGCGGCTGTAGAGGTGCGTGCTGTACTGAGCGGCTGTAGAGAGCGGCTGTAGAGAGTGACGTATAGAGCTGTGAGAGTGGCTGACAGAGCTTCTGCCGTACTCCTGAGCGCTCTTCAGCGGACCTTAAAAGACCTGGTGACTCTGGCTGCTTGAGACGAGGCTCCCCTGTAGAGAGCGACTGTAGAGAGCGGCTTAGAACGGCTGTATCTGAGTGCAGCTGTGCTGATCTTAGAACACTTGACTTCCTCTCCATAGAACGTTTGACTCCCTCGCGTTAGAATGTTTGAGTCCCTCTCGTAAGAATGTTTGAGTCCCCCTCGTTAGAATGTTTGAGTCCCTCTCGTTAGAATG
>CM045898.1:44233518-44246018 GCA_025169545.1 Anguilla japonica
TATGTGGAGAGAGAGAGAAAGACAGAGCGGGACAAAGACAGGATAAGAGGGGCAGATGAGAGAGAGAGAGAAAGAGACAGAGAGAGAGTGAGAGAGGGAGAGAGACAGAGAGAGAGAGGGAGAGGGAGAGAGACAGCGAGAGAGAGAGAGAGGGAGATAGACAGAGAGAGAGAGAGACACAGATAGAGAGAGAGGGAGTAACACAGTGTAGTTCTGCGCTCCTGCCTTGCTGACGGTGGTGTGTGATTGGCTCTGCTCGGACCCCTCAGATGACTCCAGCGTGTGACCTTCCAGCCCACGTCTGAAACTACACCCGAATTACGGCAGCTCTCTTCCAGCAGAAGTGGAAAAAGGGGCCGCTGCACTCGTCTCCTGCTCTGTCCCTCCCTCCTCCTCCTCCTACTCCCCCTTTCTTTCTCCACCTTGCGTGGGCCACAGCTCTGTGGTGCTGGACGGGAGCGTGTCTCCACAGCGACGCAGCGCTGGATCGGACGCAGCGCTGGATCGGACGCAGCGCGGCGCCCGTGTGGAGCGAGCCGAAGTCCGCGCGCGGCTGCAGGCTGTAATCAGGATGGCTGTGTTTCTGGAAAGAGGCGCGTGTGCAGCGCTACCGCTGCGCTTCCTCGCCGTACTGCTCCATAACACACTCCATAAACTCACTCCATAACACTGCATAATGCACTCTGAAATGCACTCTGTAACACACTCCATAACACTGCGTAACTCACTCCATAACTCACTTCATAACACACTCCGTAACACACTCTGTAACACACTCTGTAACACACTCAGTAATACACTCAGTAATGCACTCTGAAATGTATTCCATAACTCACTCCATAACACACTCCATAACACTGCGTAATGCACTCCGTAATGGTCTCTGTAACGCACTCTGTAATGGTTTCAATAACACGCTGTTATTCCCAATTGTGCTGCTCCCCAGTAGTCTGAGGGACATGAAGCTCTCAGGCTTAAGCACATCCATGTGTGCTGTGCCAGGGCCCTCCTTTCATGTGCTTCCCCAGCAGTCAGTCACAAAACAAGCCCCCCCTGTGCCCCCCCCCCCCAAACTGTAGCCCCCACCCCAGAACAGTGGCTCGCCTGGAACAGAAACCCTCCAAAACAGTAGGCCCCTAGAACAGCACCAGCCACCCCCTCCCCCCTCCCACATTACCCGCCTGGAGAACAGTTGCACACCCCCAAAACAGTGGCTCTCCAAAACAGCAGCCCACCAGACCGCAACAGCCAAACACATCTGGGGGAACAGATGTGGTGGCACCTCCCACTTCGCGCCAGGGGGACCCATGAGACAGTGCAGGAGAAACTGGGGTGATTTTCTCCACCTTTTTCTTTTTTGCATTCTTCCTTTTTAAAAAGGTCTCTCACAACCCCTACCATGGTGAGGCTCGAACCCGAGCGCATTTCCAGCATCTTACTTCAGTTTAAACATCCCAGCTCAGCCAAAACCCACGAGCGTGAGGCCTACCAGCCTGGGCAAGCTGCCAGCATAGTCATGCTTCTAATGCCATAAAATAGCCCATCACCACACATTACAGCCTGACTGTACTGTAGCTTCTGGCTCCACTGTATTCAGGCCTGTCCACATTCTCAGCTGAAGAGGAACCACATCAAAGGAGCACACCTTTCTCCCTCCATTCCTTCATTTGACCAGAGGTGCTCACTGAGAGCAGGAGGCGCTGCACTGCGAAAGCACTGAGCAACACATCAGCGTCTGCGCAGCCAGGGAGAGCTCACAGCACTGAGCAACACATCAGCGTCTGCGCAGCCAGGGAGTGCTCACAGCACTGAGCAACACATCAGCGTCTGCGCAGCCAGGGAGTGCTCACAGCACTGAGCAACACATCAGCGTCTGCGCAGCCAGGGAGAGCTCACAGCACTGAGCAACACATCAGCATCTGCGCAGCCAGGGGGGAGTGCTCACAGCACTGAGCAACACATCAGCGTCTGCGCAGCCAGGGAGTGCTCACAGCACTGAGCAACACATCAGCGTCTGCGCAGCCAGGGAGTGCTCACAGCACTGAGCAACACATCAGCGTCTGCGCAGCCAGGGAGAGCTCACAGCACTGAGCAACACATCAGCGTCTGCGCAGCCAGGAAGAGCTCACAGCACTGAGCAACACATCAGCATCTGCGCAGCTTGAAATTTGAATGACAGCTTGGTCAGACGCACACACGCACACACACACACACACACACACACACACACAGAAACGAAGGCTATTTTTACACCTTTGGTGCACATGCTCACTTGGAAGAAGCACAGAGGAGAACGGCCATCTCAACAATACCAGGCCTGGCGACGAGCTCGCTCTGGGACGGGAGCAGAACGAAATTTGGACGGGGCGAGCCCAGCGCACGCCAGGGTTTGCACAGGAAGCTGGGCGGGGCCAGGACAGGAGCGCGGTCCAAAAAGAGGAGCGGAGCGGTCCAGAGCGGACCGGAGCGGGGAGATTAAGCTCCGGCTCTTTATGAGATGGACCTGAATGTGCCTGACATGCTCTGTGCCGAGGCTGCCCCCCCCCCCCTCGAGAGGCCAGTCCACCTACCCCCCCCCCCCCCATTCAGCAGCATCACAGGATGAATTTCAGTGGCTGGCTGAGAAAAAGCCTGTGTGAATGTGTTCAGGGTCCCCAGCTACAGAAGGAGAACACTCAATCCATCAATAATGCAGCGGGACAGGGGGGGGGTTTGCTTTATAGGTTAGCCCTCTGACCTCTGACCCTTTGACATCAGCGTGGAGTGAGTCAGCACATTACCTCTGTGTCCCTCCACTGGTTCTATCAGACACAGGCCTCTCCACAATATTACAAAAAGTGTGTGTGTGTGTGTGCGCGTGCGCGTGCGTGTGTGTGTACGCGGGCGCGTGTGTGTGTTTCTGTGTGTGCGCATGGAAATCCTTTGAGCTTCATCGCAGGGCTCTATAATGTGGAGATTACATCATCCATCAGCATAACGTACAGAAGGAAATGATGTCACAGGTTCTAAACACTCAGCAGATCCTCAGCAGATCCTCTGTGAATACTCCAAAGATACTCCACTGATACTCAGCAGATACTTGGCGCTCCGTCCACCCTCTCTGCAGCTGAGTATCTGAGCTGCCTGAATGGACTGAGGATGCCTAGCACCATATTTACATATTTAAATACTTCTGTAAAGTTGCTGGAAATGTGCAATCTGACATATCTGAAATTCAAATGAGGGGTAATCTCTTGGAGCACAATATTCTGTATTTTCCGACTCAAGGACAGGAGAGCTAACTGTCCGTTGAACATTATATGAAATATGAAGTTTATGTACCATTATTTTCTGTTATTTGTGTCCTTGCTTTAGTTTTGCTTTATTTTTGCATAGGGAGAGAGGTTACCTAATGACATATGAGTGTCCTGAAAGGTGAGGGAGGGGAGAGAGAGGGAGAGAAAGGGAAGGAGAGGGGGAGAGAAAGGGAGAGAACTGAAAGGACAGGGCATTAGCAGCAGGGGAGCACGCAGACATGCACATTGTGTGGAGCAGCCACGCTCCGCACCGGGAGATGAATTGATCCGTCTGTGAGCAGCACTTAGCTCCACTCTGCCGCCCTGGTCGTTACGTCGGGATAAATCAATATTTAATATCCCCCCCCCCCCCCCCGCACCCGGCCCGGCAGACCGTTTTAACCTCTCCTTAATCCCGGCTAACTTCCCCTTTCCCGACGCTCCGGGTGCGCTTTCAGAGTGATAAACTTCCAAACAGCCCGCTGGGGGGGGGGGGCTACTAAGCAACAGCTAGTATTTATGGTCAGGTGAGGCTCTAACCCTGAAATATTAATATTCTGAAACTGAGTAAAAAGGAAAGCAGGGCTGCTCAGATTGGGGGGGGGGGGCAGGGGAGGGGGGGTGCAGGCCCGTCCCGTGTGCAGCATGACTGCACTCTGAGTAGGGAGACATGGGGGTGACCGATTCTGTAGAGACCGGGCCTCTGTCCTCACGGCATTGTGGGTAATGGGACCCAGGACTTCTGGCAAACGTGGACGGGCCATTCAAATAAACCCCCCCGCCCCAACCCCCATGAGCATGTCCACACTGGGGAGCCAGACACACTCTGAAATCTGCGTGTTTAATTTACAGACCTAAGGGGTGCTGCGACTTCCCCCCTCCCCCTGCTCCCACCCCACAAGGCCCTGATCACGTGACGAGGGAGGTCACATGATAGCAGCCAGCCGTGACTTCTCACCGGCCGAGACCGGAGAGCTGGCAGCAAACGAAGCTCTCCGCACAGGAAGTGAATTAAAAAAGATGACGCCCCAGATTTAGAAATTTGGCTTTCAGCCACTTACTGTAGGACAAGGGGATAACCCGCACCTGCCATGGGGGGGGGGGGGTAAGGGGAGGGGGGAGGGGGGAGGGGGGTAGTTTCAGACTGACTGTGCTCCTTACCAACCACTGGGCCCTAGCAATGCCACAGTCTCACACGAGGGGGGGGGACACTGCGTTCTTCCCCCCCCCCCCCCCCCCCCCCCCCCCCCCCCCCCCCCCCACAGGTTTTTGTAGCCGAGCGCTAATCCGCGGCTTTTGTTTCCCGCTCTTTTCCAGAACGCTCGGAACGCACCCCTCGCCACGGCAACACAAAGGTGCGGAGGCGCGAGGACCCGTGTCCGAGGTGAACTTTCTTCCTCTTAAAAAAAAGAAAGAAAGAAAGAAAGAAAAGAAAGAAAAGAAAACACAAAAGCCGCTAAGCGGTGTGCTCACCTGAGTGGAGCAGGTAAACACTGGGAGGTATGAAGCGCACACACACACACACACACACACACACCGCTCAGGGGACAAAGGCGCGCGGAGCTGCCGCTAAGCTCCACCTGCGGAGCACAATGGCGGCGGAGGTGTGTGCTGCCCGCTGAAAGCATTCCTTATCGGGCACCGCGTCGCCCATTGTTGGGCTGGAGCGCTCACATCCTGCCCTGACACATTCTGCCCTGCCCCGCTGACCACAGACGCAGTCACGCTTATTAGACCACTGAGAGACCTGTATGTGTGCGTGTGTGTGTGTGTGTGTGTGTGCGTGTGTGTGTGCGTGTGTGTGTGTGTGTGTGTGTGAGGGTGTGTGTGTGTGTGTGTGTGTGGGGGTGTGTGGGAGGGTGTGTGTGTGTGCGTGTGTGTGTGTGTGTGTGTGTGAGGGTGTGTGTGTGTGTGTGTGTGTGTGGGTGCGTGTGTGTGTGAGGGTGTGTGAGTGTGTGTGTGTGTGTGTGTGTGGGTGTGTGTGAAGGAGTGTGTGTGTGTGTGTGTTTGTCTGTGATGGTGTTTGTGAGTGTGTGTGTGTGTGTGTTTGTCTGTGATGGTGTTTGTGAGTGTGTGTGTGTGTGTATGAAGGTGTGTGAGGGGTGTATGTGTGTGCATGTGTGCTGGGTGTGTGAGTGTGTGTGTGTTAGGCCATGCACGGGTGTGTGAGGGCTGTGTGTGCGAGCCTGCGTGCGTGAGGATGCACACACACGCCACACCCTCGCACACACACGCACCGTGGCGTGACTGCGCTCAGAAACGCTGCGTCGCCTTCGCTGGAAGTTTCTCGGGCGGGACTCACAGGCGCAGCGAAACAAAAGGGGGGATTTGCAGAGTGTGCCGGGTTTCGATAAGGCCCACTGAGCAGACCTGCCGCTGCCACAGGCCCTCGTTTGTTCAGCAGGGCCGGGGAAGTGAGTCACTACGGCAACGGTCTCCGCGGCGTGTGGAGGCATTTCACCCCGGAGGCCAAGCCCCGCTCTCCTACACCTCACCCCCCACCCCACCCCCCCCACACCCCCCACCCACCCGCCAAAACTCCCTCCGGTCAATTCTGAGAACCGCTACAGACCCGAGCCCTCTGCTGCAGGAGCTCGCAGAGGCGCACGACAGACGGAGAGAAAGGGGAAGGGGAAGGAAAGAAAAAAGAAGAAGAAAAATGCGTAGCAGAAGGGTTGTTAGGTAACAGCGTATAACAAACAACAACAGACCCAGCGAGTAACAGTTTACAGGGAACAATTAGCTTAGGTATGACGATCCATACCGGCCTACTTAAGAGCATCTACACAAGCCTACTTAGACCTTCCAAACGAGCCTATAGGCCATCCAAACGAGCCAACCTAGAGCATCAGAACAAGTGCTTTTTTGAGAATGATAAAACTGCAGCAATAAACCCTTTTCTTGGTTTGTGTGGATAAAACAGGCCCAGTGCAGCTTTCACACACTCAACGCCTTATCAGACGTTTCACCACACACAGAACACACACAAAACGCAAGTAGCTTTTTAAAAAGCTTATTTTTACTTTTTTTATAAATTTGACACCCAACGTGTGGATGAACATGTCCAATTCCCACCCTCATTTGTAACAAACCCAAACATCCAATTATCAGCAACGGCAGCCGTGTTCATGTGTGAACCCCACTGCTGATCTGGGATGGTGTAGACATCCATGGTTCTCCTCGAATGTGGTCGAATGAAAACTCTCTCATACGCGGCTTCAGCATGCAGTCTATGGGTGCATGATTGACCAGCAGGGGTCGCTGAAGAACAGTACATCCTTGCACTACAGTGCGGTGCCTTAACCGAATGAGCCACACAGCAACTCGGCCTCAAATAAATAACTTCCTCATGTAAAAAAAAAAAAAAAACGAATTCTAAATTCAAAAAACAAAATCAAAAGAAACATAATTGGGACATATATATATATATATATCAGACCTGGGTCAAGAACGTATTTATTTTGGATTCAAATACTTTTCTACACTTTACTGATCTTGTCTGGTGTACTGGAACCAATGAAACACTCACTCATTCTGGTCATACTGGCAGGCTCAATTACACCAGGCAAGATCAGTAGAGCACAGAAAAGTATTTGAATCCAAAACAAATATGTATTTGACCCAGGTCTGATATATATACATATATAAATGCGTGTGGTGTGCACAGTGACCCAGTTGAAGCCGCTGTTTGGAGGTGTCAGCTGCTGAAATATTAATGGCTCCTCCCCACCCCCCCCAGCTCCTGCCTGCTCCTCACAGCCAAGCTGGCAGCCCGGCATCAATCACTTGGAAAAGACGGCTGTTTTTCCCCGCTTGATTGACACATCGATTGAAGATATTTTTAACAGGGATCCAAGAGAGCAGCAAGTGTTCCTGCTACAAAGCGGGCTGTCCCAGGCTGGGGAGGGTGGGGGGTAAGGGGCGTGGGGCGGCGGGGCGGGGGGGGAGTCAGAGCAGGCCAGCGCAGGACCCACGCAGCCATCCCTTCCCTTAAACGTGCACCCCTGCCAGCACCCGTCAAGACCCCTCAGCCAGTCCTGACTGGAACAGACGGGGAAAATATAGCAGCTCTGTTTCTCTCACAGCACGTCTCTCTCTCCATATCTCTCCCAAGAGCCTCAACTCATTTCTTTATTTGCACAAATGAAATTTGGTTCAAATTAAAGGAATGAAGTCCAGGTGGCTGAAGGGAAGGTGAACCCTAAACTCCAATCCTAGTCTCAACCAAACAGCCCTAAACCCTAAACCCTTAACCCCGAATCCTATCCTGAACCAAACAGCCCTAACCCCTAATCCCTGCACCCTAACCCCTAACCCAGCGGCGGTGGGGGGGACGGGACACCCACCTTGTCAGCCCTGCAGTTGTTGAGGCCCATGCCGGTCAGGGCAGCGAGCTTGGAGTCCATGCCCTGCTGGAGCTGCTCTCTTTGGATCTGCTCCCTCATCTTCCTCGCCTCCTGGATGGCCTTCATCACCGCGTCCTGGTCCCCGAACAGCGCCGTGGAGTTCAGGCTGGACAGGATGTCTGTGGGCGGCAGTGCAGTATAACGGGTAAGGAACTGGTCTTGTACCTGAAAGGTCACAGGTTCGATTCCCGGGTAGGACCATTGAACAAGGTACTTAACCTGCATTGCTTCAGTATATATCCAGCTGTATAAATGGATGCAATGTAAATGTTATGTAAAACGTTGTGTAAGTAGCTCTGGATAAGAGCGTCTGCTAAATGCCCGTAATGTAATGCAATGCAATGTAATGTGGGCAGGGCATAACCGTCAGTCAGACCTCCTGGGAAGGGGCACATGACAGCAAGTGGCCCTATTGGCTGCAGAGCTGTGGGTGTGGTACTGTCACAGGCTATCCATTTTCCCCAGGACCTACAAACTAGTGTCATACATGTGTTTGTGTGTGTGTATGTGAATGCGTGTGTGTGCGTATGTCCTTGTCTGTGTGTGTGTGTATGTGTGTGCGTGCATGCGTGTGTGTGTGTGTGTGTTTGTGTGTGTGCGTGTATGTGCATGTGTGTGTGTGCGTGTGTGTGTACGTGCACGTGTGCGTGTGTACGCGTGTGTGTGTGTGTGTGCGTGCGTGTGTGTGTGTGTGTATGTGAATGCGTGTGTGTGTGTGTGCGTATGTCCGTGTCTGTGTGTGTGTGCATGTGTGTGCATATGTCCGTGTGTGTGTGTATGTGTGTGTATGTGTGTATGTGCACGCGTGTGTGTGTGTGTGTATGTGTGTATGTGCATGTGTGCGTGTGTAAGTGTATGTGTGTGTGTGTGTGCATGTGTGCGTGCGTGCGTGCGTACGCGTATGCGTGTGTGTGTGTGTCTTACCCAGGGAGGACGCGCGGCCCAGAGGGCTCCTCAGGGGGCTGGGGATCCCGCCCTTGCCGCTCAGGCTGCTGGGGCTGGTCTTGTTGCCGGGGAACAGGTTGTGCGTGGGGGATCCTGGGGACTTGAGCGGCTCGGCCGTCTTGGGCCGGGAGGAGGAGAGGTTCAGGGGCTGCGTTCCCTCGTCCTGCGGGAGGGGGGCGAGGCGGGGGGGGGGGGGGGGGGGGGGGGGGGGCGGACCGGTCAGAGCGCGCTCACACGGCGCAGCGCTGCGCGATAGCGATAGCGCAGGGCAGGCTAATTAGCGCGCGCTGCGGCGGTGCAGCTCATTGGCGTTTAGGCCCTGCGCCATGAAGGCGTCCGCGCCGAGACCCGGCGGCTTTGTCTGCGCTAATTAATGCAGCTGCAGCAGCGCCGCCTCTCTCTCTCTCTCTCTCTCTCTCTCTCTCTCTCTACATCTCTCTCTCTCTCTCTCTCTCTCTCTCTCTCTCTCTCTCTCTCTCTCTCTCTCTCTCTCTCTCTCTCTCTCTCTCTCTCTCTCTCTACATCTCCTCTCTCTCTCTCTCTCTCCCTCTCATCTCTCTCTCTACATCTCTCTCTCTCTCCCCTCTCTCTCTCTCTCTCTCCGATCCCTCTCCTCCTCTCTCTATCTCTCTCTCTCTCTCTCTCTCTCTCCTCTCTCTCCTCTCTCTCTCTCTCTCTTATCATCTATCTCTCTCTCTCTCTCTCTCTCTCTCTCTATCTCTCTCTCTCTCTTAGCTCTCTCTCTACATCTATCTCCCGCTCTCTCTCTCTCTCTATCATCTCTCTCTCTTCTCTCTCTCTCTCCTATCTTCTCTCTCTACATCTCTCTCTCTATCTCTCTCTCTCTGTCTCTCTCTCTTCTCTCTCTCTATATGTCTCTCTCTCTCTCTCCTCTCTCTCTCTCTCTCTACATCTCTCTCTACATCTCTCTCTCTCTCTCTCTCTACATCTCCATTTGCTCTCCTCTGTTCCCCAGCTCTCTCTCTCTCTACATCTCTCTCTCTCTCTCTCTCTCTCTCTACATCTCCATTTGCTCTCCTCTGTTCCCCAGCCCTCTCTCTCTCTCTCTTTCTCTCTCTGCAGGCTTGTTACAGAAAAATAATCATTATTCAGGAACATCAAACACAGCCACTTAAACGTGCAGATAAAACCGGGGGTTGCCGTTCGTACGGACATGACGAATATTCCAGTCTGACAATCTCCCACTCTCTGTTTCTCTCTCTCTCTCTCTTACACAGGCACACACATATGCACACACACACACACACACACACACACATAAACGGACATATAGGCACACTTTCAAATGCATGGGCACAGGCACACACACACACACACACACTGAAATGGTGTCCTTCATCTCAAATCAAATAATCTTAAATACACACACACTTACTCACAGCCAATTTTCAAATCTAAAATATCGTCAGAGGGTAGCATCATCGTTCTATTTCATTTCTGCATTTTCTTTTCTTCCTTTTCTTGCGTAAATTCTTGAGGGCTCAGGCAGGCAGGCGGGCACAGCCTCTGGTGTCAGCGGAGGGTTCGAGTTTAAATGCGTTCACTCGGCCAATTGGAGAGGATGTCAATTTGCGGAGTGATTCAGAGCAGAATAGGCTGTTTGGGCCCGGGGAGGGGGGGAGGGGGGGAAGGGGGGGGGGGATCTGATAGGGGGTGTGTGTGTGTGTGGCAGGGGAGGGGGGGGGGCTGATAGGGGGTGTGTGCGTGGCGGGGGGGGGGCGGATGGAGAGAGTGTGTGTGTGTGTGTGTGTGGGCGGGTGGGGGGGGGGGATGATGGAGAGAGTGTGTGTGTGTGTGTGTGTGTGTGAGGGGGGGTATGATGGAGTGTGTGTGGGGGGGGGGGGCGCTGATGGAGTGTGTGTGTGTGTGTGTGCATAGGGGTTGGGGTGGGGGGGGGGCTCTTTTGGCGATTCAGCAGAAGGCTAGGGGGGGGGGGGGGCTTTCTGCCTGACTGGCTGGCGGCGGCCCCGTCGGGAGGAGGCCGGAGCGACACGCCGGAGCAGGGGCTGATGGGATACGAGCCGCGGCCGCTGCCCCCCCCCCCCCCCCGGGAGCCCGAGCCCCAAAAAACCCGCGCGCGGAGGGGATTGTTTATCCAGCGGTACCTGACAGGGGGCGGCCGTGTCACACGCTCCAGCGCACGGGAACGCCAGGGTGGAGCGCCAAACGACAACAAGGGCCTTTCCTCTTTGTGTCCCCCCCCCCCATCGCCGCCTCGCCCCCCCCCCCCCCCCCTCGCCCCCTCGCCCCCCTCGCCCCCCTCCCCCGGCGAGCGGAGCGGCAGCCTCTCGCTGAGATCCCAAACCGCTTCCGTGCGGAAACATCCGGATGTGATACACCAGAGGCACCGCGACACATCACAATATAGGGAAAAATACAGAAGTGACCTCCGTTTCAGATGCTACCGTATATTTAAAAAAGAAAAGAAAACAGCGCTGTTTAATTTATTTTCATATATTTATTTTCCAAAAAACATATATTGTAATTGCTATACCTTTCAGGATATTTCATTTACATTAGGACTGCACACCCTGTTGGTCATTCAATAAAGCTGAACGTGGCTTCAGAGAGCGCTCGGCTGTCTCTAACGATGTCGTTAAAACACCCCCCCCCCCCCACCGCCCCGGCTTTGTGTGTGTATCGAAAGTTCAGCACCAGATCGCATTTGCCAGGAATCACCCCAACAGCCAGAGATAAAAAGATACAGTAGAACCCCCCCCCCCTCCCAAACACACACACCACTGCTCCTTTTTCTCACAAACGCTGACTGACATGGATCCAGTTTAGTGATGATCTAGAGGAGACACTGTGAGACAAACCTCTGGCTGGGGGTGGGGGGGGGGGGGGGAGCTGGGGGACTGATGTTGGCGAACAGAACACACAGCTGTCCCTTTAAGGAGGTCTACAGGAGGAGGTCTTTCCCTGTAGGGAGGTCTACAGGAGGTCTGTCCCTGTAGGGAGGTCTACAGGAGGAGGTATATTCCTGTAAGGAGGTCTAGAGGAGGAGGTCTGTCCCTGTAAAGAGGTCTAGAGGAGGTATATCCCTGTAAGGAGGACTACAGGAGGAGGTCTGTCCCTGTAAGGAGGTCTACAACTTGGGGAGCAGAGAGGTTCTTAGTCACAGCCAATCAGATTGCAGAGTGCAGAGCTACCGACCCCCATGCCCCCAGTTCCTGCACTGTTCATGGGGCGGGTACAGAGGATGGCGGCAGTGACGGGGGCGGGGCTTACCTTGATTTGAGTGATGGGGCTGGAGGATCTCTTCTCGCTCTTCAGGCCGGTGGGCGAGATGGAGGGCTGCGGGAGGGACGCCATTTTGGCTCCGGGAGAGACCTGCATGCTGGCCAGTTGGGCGGCGTATAGTTGCTACGGGAGGAAAGGATAGGACAGGACAGCGTAAGAATCCAGAGCCAGCCTCCATTCTCCCCTCTTTCCACACTGGCAGTGAAAGGCGCTTTATCACCCTGACGCCACACAGCCGTGGCTGCATGTGCTCTGCTGAGTGTCTAAGCCAGCTCGGATTCAGACTGCTGGGCATCCAGACTGCGCAACGACAGTGACACAGCAGCAACTGCTGCAGAAATTCAACCGTTTCTGTGAGATGAAGCAAAAAAACAAAACAAAACAAAAACAAATCTGCCCTTTCTTTTATTTTTACCGTTTCTTCCCAACTCAATCAAAACCTTGGTCAAGACCTAGCCCCCCCCCCCTTGGAGACGCCACATGAACAATCCTGAAGCTAAATCGTTCCTCGTTCCCTCTGTGGGGGCAAAATTCTGCTTTTTAAAATCACACAAACAGACACCGATGACCCGGTGGCACCGCTCTCCCTTCCAGACTGCATTTTGTGCTA
>CM045898.1:44251018-44298518 GCA_025169545.1 Anguilla japonica
ATGTGTGCGTGTGTGTGTGTGTGTGTGTGTGTGCGTTTAGGTATCTGTGTGTGTGTGAGTGTGTGTGCATGTGTGTTTAGGTATCTGTGTGTGTGTGAGTGTGTGTGTTTAGGTGTGTGTGTGTGTGTGTGTGTGTGTGTGTGAGTGTGTGTGTTTAGGTGTGTGTGTGTGTGTGTGAGTGTGTGTTTAGGTATGTGTGTGTGTGAGTGTGTGTGCATGTGTGTTTAGGTATCTGTGTGTGTGTGAGTGTGTGTGCATGTGTGTTTAGGCATGTGTGTGTGTGTGTGTGTGTGCATGTGTGTTTAGGCATGTGTGTGTGTGTGCGTGTGTGTGCGTGTGTGTTTAGGTATGTGTGTGTGTGTGTGAGTGTGTGTGCTTGTGTGTTTAGGTATCTGTGTGTGTGTGAGTGTGTGTGCGTGTGTGTTTAGGTATCTGTGTGTGTGTAAGTGTGTGTGCATGTGTGTTTAGGTATCTGTGTGTGTGTGAGAGTGTGTGTGCATGTGTGTTTAGGTATCTGTGTGTGTGTGAGTGTGTGTGCATGTGTGTTTAGGCATGTGTGTGTGTGTGTGTGTGTGTGTGAGTGTGTGTGTTTAGGTATGTGTGTGTGTGTGTGTGTGTGAGTGTGTGTGTGTGTGTTTAGGTATGTGAGTGTGTGTGTGTGTGTGTTTAGGTATGTGTGTGTGTGCATGTATGTTTAGGTATGTGTGTGTGTGTGAGTGTGTGTGTTTAGGTATGTGTGTGTTGAGGAGAGGAGGGGGCCCGAGGATGGGCTGTTATGACACCAGTAATTGTTAAAGCGTTGCCGTCGGCGACATTAAGACTGGCAGAGCAGGCCGGCCCCTGCCCGGATGGCTGCACACATTACCGCCGAGGCATTGTGGGATATTAATTCCTCCAATGAGATGATTTTTTAAGCTTCATATATTTTGCAATCTAAACAGAATAAATTGGTTAAAATGATACGTTGCCAGGGCGCTGACAGGGAGGGATATTTTAATTAGAGGGGCGGGCGCAGCTGGCGCTTAATTTCCCCCCCGCTACGGTGACCGCACAGGTACGGCATCGCCACGGTAACGGCGGGTTTAGGGCTGCCACCCCACCGCGGCGCGTCCACACTGTCACCGATACCGCCATTAGCGCGTAACGCTCTTAGCTCTGATTAAACTACAGACATCAGCACACACACACACACACACACACACAGCTCTTAGCTCTGATTAAACTACAGACATCAGCGCACACACACACACACACAGACAGCTCTTAGCTCTGATTAAACTACAGACATCAGCGCACACACACACACACACAAACACACAGCTCTTACCTCTGATTAAACTACAGACATCAGCACACAGCTCTTACCTCTGATTAAACTACAGACATCAGCACACAGCTCTTACCTCTGATTAAACTACAGACATCAGCACACAGCTCTTACCTCTGATTAAACTACAGACATCAGCACACACACACACAGCTCTTACCTCTGATTAAACTACAGACATCAGCACACACACACACACCCACACACACACAAACACACAGCTCTTACCTCTGATTAAACTACAGACATCAGCACACACAGCTCTTACCTCTGAGTAAACTACAGATAAATACACATCTTACCTCTTACCAATGATTAAACTACACCCCAATCACAGCTTACCTACACACTCACACACCACACACACACACCCTTACTGTACTGGCACACTCACACACGCACAGACACACACATACACACACCCTTACTGTACTGGCACACTCACGCACGCACACAGACACACACATACACACACCCTTACTGTACTGGCACACTCACACACGCACACAGTCACACACATACACACACCCTTACTGTACTGGCACACGCACACAGACACAGACACACGCATGCACACACCAAATTAAAGCGTGTTCTTAGCACGCGTGTGCGATAGCGTGTTTGTGGGGTGTACATGCAATAAGCCTGACCCCCCCTGCTCCGGCTACCGTGCCTGCCGCTACACGCCAAGCCCTGTTCATGCCCCGAGCCATAACCTCCAAACAAACCGCGGCGTGCCAGCGTGTCGCCGCGACGAAAAGTGAGCCCCCCCCCCCACCACACCCCCAACCCCACCCCACCCCCCCAGTCTCAGACGCTCACCTTTGTTTCGTAACAACCGCCCGCCATCGCCAAAACCAAAGCTGCTCCTCCGCTATCGATGGCTTATCGCTGCTATTCACAGAACAAACGCCAACGACAAAAAAGTCAGCCACAAGTTCCTGTCTCCCCTCCCTCTTTCTCTTTTTCTGTTCCTCCCTTTCTCTCTCACTCTCTCTCTCTCTCTCATAACTTCCTCTTTTGTTTCCAAAGAACGCTAAGGCCCCCGTGGTCTCATGGTGGCGGTTCTTACGCAAGTCTTTCTTTTTTTTTTTTTTTCCAGGAACCTTAAATGTTAATGGCCGGGGCAAATATTTCTGTCCCCGAAAGAAATCAATCGCCCCCCCCCCCCCCCAAACTTCAGAGAGGCAAGTGAAGCCGCCTGGATAATCTGGTGAAGGAGAGGGTGGGTGGGGAGAGGGTGGGAGAAGAAGGGGGGGTGAGGGGGGTTAGTGTAATCGTACGGAGGGGTTTGTTTCCCTCCGCTGTATTTGTTATGCAAATGCGTGCTGATGAAAACAGCGGGGGATGCATATCGCCGATTTGACAAGGCCAAACAGCGCGAGGAGGCGGCTCTTGGTGGAGCTTTAATAATGGCGGTAATTATGATGGCGACGCGGCTGGTGGGAGAGCGGCGGATTGTCTTTATTAAACGTCAGGTTTCCGAAGTCACCCCCGCGATAGGAGCTCAGCGCTGGGCGTGCGCCCGGAGAATCGACAGGGCGTCAAACTCAGCCGCCAGCGTTAGGCAACTCTCCCGCGTGTGAACTCTGCTCCACTCTGCCCTGTTGCAAAACACGCGCGCGTGTGCATACAAGCAGGCACACACACGTGTGCTCACGCAATACACACAGACTCACACACACACACAGACAGGCACACAGACACACACACACAAACACATAGGCCTACATGCATAGGCATACAAACGCAAGACACAGACACGCATACACACAAACAGACATATACACACACATAGGCCTACACACGCACAGGCACACACACACAAGCATGCGCGCACACACGCACACACACACACACACTCAGTCGTGCACAGTCACACAGGCACACACACAAGTGCACACACACACGCACACTCAGTCGTGCACACACACACACACAAGTGCACACACACTCATCTATCTAACCGGTCCACAAACAGCAGTCACTGTTAAACGGGGAGGCATGAGCAGAAAGTGAACATGGTGACCCTTAGAAAGCAGGCAGTGCACTGCCTCACTGCAGCCACTCCTATGAGTGACATCACAGCACCAGCCTGACTTTCACTCACTTCCTGTATCTCCACAAGGCTAAGCATTACAGCTCCCCCGTCACTGCCACACCTGGGGGGGGGGGGGGGGGTGAAATCTTCTGTACTGCATCGCACAGGTAAAGGTGCTCAGCTGTGATTTTGAGGTGTTTGAGGGGGTACCTGTAGCTGGAGAGGGGGACGGTGTTTGAGGGGGTACCTGTAGCTGGAGAGGGGGACGGTGTTTGAGGGGGTACCTGTAGCTGGAGAGGGGGACGGTGTTTGAGGGGGTACCTGTAGCTGGAGGGGGCTGAGTCCGGACGCTGCTGCAGCCGCCATGGTGGAGGGGATGAACTGCACCGGGTAGTTATCACCTGCCACAGGGAGGGGGAAGAGAACAATGTTCACAGGTTCAGACAATGAGCAGGGGGAGGGGGGAAGGGGGGGGGGGGGGGGGGGGTGGCATGGGGAAGGGCAGGCAAGTGCCAACACAGCCTCTCCCCCCCAGGGGCCCCCACCAGCCTACACAACACTCCCAAACAGCTGCAGCTACAAAAGGCTACATTTTTACACAGTGCATGTGCATACGTGTATGTGTGTATGTGTGTGCGTGTGTGCGTGTGCATATTTGTGTGTGTTTGTTCTCAGTTACTCACGCCCCAAGGAAAAATGAGTGAAGAGTCTGTATAAGATAAAACAATACAAGTGCTGAGCTATATTTTTATTTTCTGACATTAAGTGAGCTGTCTCTGGATTCTGAAAGGAGAGTATTTTGAGGCTGACTGTTGTTTGGTGTGTGAGCCCAGCCTGGGACTGAGGGATATTCGGAAAAGTTAAGGAGGCGGCCAAACGCCTCAGCGGCCCCAGCCCATTGTGAGAGGCCGCGGAACGGAGCCTTCTCCAGCGGGACGTCCATCAGGCTTCGTGACATCATCAGCGGAACCGGAGCCATGACCCAAGCAGCCAATCGGGAGCGAGCTACGCTCCGGCCGCCTCATTGGCCGCTGGTCCCGCCACGCGGCCCGGCGTCCCCGCGCCCCAGCGCCCCCCCCCCCCCCCCCCCCAGCACCCCGTCCCGCAGCGGGACTATTTGCTTAAAGAATGGGCTGTGTTAACGCTCCAGCGCCCCGCGCACCGCTAGCGCCCCGCGCACAGCACGCCGCGGGCCGAGGTGACATCATTACCCCCGCTCCGCCTGCGGGGGGCGCTGTGGGGGTCCGGCCCATGGAGCAGCAGGGGCCACAGATGAACTGCATTAAGGCCCAGGACAATGAGTCCAGTCTGGACGCTAATGGACTCCTCTCAACACACATATATATTTTTTATTTTAGTTGTAGCTTTCACGTGGGGGATATATAAAGCAGGGAATCTCACAAGATTTTGTGAGTGTGTGTGTGTGTGTGTGTGTGTGTGTGTGTAAATGCGTGTATGCAGTGTGTGTGTGTGTGTGTGTGTGTGTGTCTGTACGAAGTGTGTGTGTGCATTTGTGTGTGTGTATGTGAGTGTGAGTCTGTGTGTGTGTGTAGGTGTGAGTAGGTGTGTGTGTGTGTGTGAGTGTGTGTGTATGTATAGGCGTTAGGGGTGTGTGTGTAGGTGTGTGTAGGTGTGTGTGTGTGTGTTTGTGTATAGGCGTGCAGGTGTGTGTGTGTGTGAGTGTGTGTGTATGTATAGGTGTTAGGGGTGTGTGTGTAGGTGTGTGTAGGTGTGTATGGGTGTGTGTGTGTGTGTGTGTGTATAGGCGTGCAGGTGTGTGTGTGTGTATGTATAGGCGTGCGTTAGGAGTGTGTGTGTGTGTGTATGTATAGGGGTGTGTGAGTAGGTGTGAGTAGGTGTGTGTGTGTGTGTGCATGTATAGGGGTGTGTGAATAGGTGTGAGTAGGTGTGTGTGTGAGTGTGTGTGTGTGTGTATGTATAGGCGTTAGGGGTGTGTGTGTGTGAGTAGGTGTGTGTAGGTGTGTGTGTGAGTAGGTGTGTGTGTGTGAGTGTGTGTGTATGTATAGGGGTGTGTGAGTAGGTGTGTGTGTGTGTGAGTGTGTGTGTATGTATAGGGGTGTGTGAGTAGGTGTGTATGGGTGTGTGTGTGTGTGTGTGTATGTGTATAGGCGTGCAGGTGTGTGTGGGTATGGGTGTGTGTGTGTATGTATAGGCGTGCGTTAGGAGTGTGTGTGTGCGGCGGTACCCAGCGAGCGGCGGGGTAGAGAGAACGCGATGGCGGTTTGGCGATACGGGGTTCTGAGCGCGCTCGGGAACAAAGCGCCAGAGGCTCTCTCCGCCAGCCTGAGCTCCTAATGTGTTTGACATGGAAAGTGTTTTAGCACAAATAACAGGAGTTATTACAGAATTACCACCGTGCGTACAGAGCATGCATTATGCATGAGACTCTACATGGGGGGGGGGCTGTGAAACTATTCATGCGTCATGCTCAAGTTGCTAACCGGCTATTTTTATTTCTTTGCGGTTCCCCCCCCCCCCTTTACTGTCTCCACGCCGACCCCCCCCCTCACTAACTCCCATAATGCCATGAAAGCAGTTATGACTGCGACTGTATGATTTTCACACTCTCTCACACACACACACACACACTCAAAGAACTGCATACACACACAAGCACGCGCACACACACATACACCTACCAACACACATGCACCTACACACCCACACACAGAACAGGTGAGTTCAGAGCCTCACCTGCCAGCCACCGACCCCCCCCCTCACCCTCTCACCCCCCACAGGCTCCTTTGTGATGTTGTGAGGTATTGATGTGAAACTGACAACAAATCAAAGGCTGAAATTAAGATAAAATGGTGGGATGGGGATGGAGGGGGATTCCCACACATCCTCACATCCGAAAGCTCACTTTCTCGCTCTCAGTCACGTTTTCTCTCTGTCTCTCTCCATCCCTTCATCTCTCTCTCTCTCTCTTTCTCCCTCCCCCTGTCTCTCTCTCTCATTCCCTTGCTCTCCTTGACAGATCTGCTGCTTGTCACAGATCTTTGGACAGTCTGCAAACAGGAGGAAGCTCCTGTTTCGTGCACACTGTGCATTCCCCAAACCCAGGCACCAGCTGTAGAAGACTGGGAACGGGATGGGTGGGGACCGATCTGATGATGTCTTAACTGAAGAAGCAAAGGATGCTGGGACTTCAGTTTCTCACACGGAGGGGATGCAGAGGCATTGGGTAAAGGTTGGGCCTGTGTCTCTTCTCATTATTATTTTTTTTTTGTTGTTGTTCGGGGATTTGGAATGTGGTGTGCGTGAGGAGAACAGGGCGATTCTGCTCCCAAACACAAAGGGAAGCGGTGGCGTGCTGGGGCAGGTAGGAGGAGCTGCCCCCCCCCCCCCCTCCCCCCTTCACCCCCCCTCGAACCACACCAAAACCCCTGGGGCTTCAGCTCCCCTCGTCCCAACAGAGAGAGAGAGAGAGAGAGAGAGCTGAGCAAGAACAGTGAAGCAGGAAAGCGTACTCTACACGGCCAAAAGTATATGGACGCCTGACATCCAACATCTCATCCAAAATTATGAGCATTAATATGGAGTCGGTCTGTCGTTGCTGCCATAACAACCTCCACTCTTCTGGGAAGGCTTTATACTAGATGCTATACTATTCTGCAGGGATTTGCTTCCATTCAGCCAGAAGAGCATTAGTGAGGTCGGGCACTGATTGGGCAATTAGGCCTGGCTCACAGTTGGCTTTCCAATTGATCCCAAGGGTGCTGGATGGGGTTGAGGCCATGGGCTCTGCGCAGACCAGTCAACTTCTTCCACAACATTCTCAATAAAACCATTTCTATATAGACCTCGCTGTGTGCCCGGGGGCATTGCCATGCTAAAACAGGAATAGGAGCTATATTCTCACAACCCCCCCCCCCCCACCCCACCCCACCCCACCCCACCCTACCATACCCTGAAAGTGCTCAGGAATGCACTGTACCAGGGAGGGGTAAACACACTCCGTGTGAGCAGGTGGCGATTAGACCTTCGCCCAGGGAATCCTTCCTGATCTCTCTCTCTCTCTCTCTCTCTCTCTCTCTCTCTGTTTTTCTTCCTCCACAGCAGATGTGCTGTGTAACTCGCCCTCTTTCACCAGATCAGAAAGAGGCCGAGACGCTTTCATGTTGACGTGATGTTTACATTCCTGCGATGGAATGTCCAATCTATTGTTCCACATGGAAAAACTCCTCTCCCCCCCGTGGGTTTTTTAGGGTTCCCGCGCCCCCCCCCTGTCGACTGCGAGTGCCCAGAGTGCCACCTTACAGACTCCGACGGGGTGAGGTGTGTGTCTGCCACTCTGGGGGGGGGGGGTTTCGTCCCGCGTGAGGGCCAATCACACTACATCTTGCAGAAAAATGGTAAAAAATGTAGCGGAGAAGTTGAGCTGCTAAAGGTAGCTAAAGGCAGAATATACTGAATGTGTAATGTGTGCGTGTGTGTTTGTGGGGGGGGGGGGAGGGGGTGTAATGTTTGGGTGTTTCTGGGAGGGGGGGGGGTGTAACATGTGGCAGAATGTGTAGTGTGCGATGAAGTGGAAATAAACAGCACCATGAGAAGAAAGGACAGGGCTGAGGCGGCCATTTTATTCCACCAGGCCTCAACCTGTCAAAATAGATAGAAAGATAAAACAGGATAGATAGATAGATCGATAGATAGAACAGGAGAGAGAGATAGATAGAACAGGAGATAGATAGATGGATACTAAAACGGGAGAAAGAGAGATATGTAGATAGATACTAGAACAGGAGAGAGAGAGATAGATAGAATGTAGATAGAGAGAGAGATACGTAGATAGATAGACAGATAGAGAGATAGATAGAGAGAAAGAGAGAGAGAGGCTGTACCTGGCTTGTACGTGATTCCTGGAGGAAACAGGAAGCCCTGCTGAGCAGCGGCAGCGGCGGCCAGAGTGCGCTGGTCATGGGGGAAGATTGGGATCATGAGCGGGGGAACGTGACCCTGGACCTGCACAGAGGGGGGGGGGGGGGGGGGGAGAGAGAGAGAGAGAGAGATGAGAGATCAGATCAGACTAGTGCGGTGCTCCGCACCACACACAGATTGAGCCCTATAGGGTGATTCCACTTTGCAGGGCACCCTGTCCCCACCTCCCTTCAGAGCCCTCATCTCATTGGCTCTCACCCCCCAGGACAATGGAGTGCCGGTTTGGATACAGGAGGCCTTAAACCCCCCCCCCCCCCACCTCTAAACTTATGGAGTTATGGATACGAAGGGGTGTAGAGGAGTGACCCCTGCACATCCCAAATGCTCACACCCCTGCTTGACCTCTCTGTCTGCGCCTCGAGCATGGGGGAGAGAGCAGCAGCAACAGTCTGCCAAAATCCAACCAGGACTTATACAGCGATCACCGCACCCAAATCCAACCAGACTTGTACAGCGATCAGCGCACAATCCAACCAGACTCATACAGTGAAAGCAGGATGTAGGTAAGGCCAGACGGAGGTCTAAAGAAAGCACTTGAATAAGTCTTGTGAGGCATTTCTGCCATCCCCCCACACTACAATAATCCTGAAAGGTTAAGCCAAGCTATCTATTCAAATCTATTTATGAGTAGTTTCAGCGATGGTTTGCATTTTTTTTAAACATGTATTAACTCAACAATAATGAGTAACTGGCTGAACTTAACATAAAAAACACACCCCAACAGACTACCAAAAACAGCACTTGGCTACATTCTGTTTCTTCAAAGTTCAAAAGGTCAAAGGGCACCAGAGATGCCTCAGCAAAAACAGGTGGGACGCTATATAGAGAGACGATGACGTAACTGTAGTGTAACCCCAAGGTCATGACACGACAAACGACCGGGACTTGTACAGCGCTCGAGGTCAAAGGTCACAGGTCAGGTGTGTCTCACGGCAAGGTGGAGAAAAAGGGAACAAAATCAGAATCTCAGAGGACGGCCTCACCTCCCCCACACACGACAGCCAGGGTGATTTTTTTGTTGGACTCCGGCCGGAAGGAAACTATTACCCAAATCACTCTGTCCATATTTTTGGAGAGATCATTAATTAAAAGGACAGTAAAACGGTGTGTGTGAGATAGAGGCCAGTGATTTATGGCGCCCCCTGCGTTCTGCCGTGCCGAACAGGAAGTGGGCCGAGCGGGGGAGGCAGCCCGCCGGCCCGTCCATCTCACTTTAACGCGAGCCGCCCCCCCGCGCTCCGGGTGGGACCACTAGACGTACAGCACGTTAGCCCTCGACCTGCCTCAGCGCTTAGCGACCGCCGTTAGCAACCGCCTGCGCCTGGCTGATTCCCCGACGAGCCTCCCCAGGACTGAGCTGACCTGGGACTCGTCAAACACAGGAAATACGGACAACTGCACGAGCCCCCCAAACCGTCCTGCGCCCCCCCCCCCCCCCCTCTCCGTACCCATCACTCCAAAAACTGTGCTACACGGAGGCTAAATGAGCTCTGGGTAGATGCACTTTAACCTCATTTAAATTTGAAAATGCTGATCAATTAGAGTTCCATTATGCCTGATTGCACAAACGGTACCGGTTATGAAGTCCCCAGATCTCCTTCTCTGTGATGCTGCTGCAACTGTTGTTTTCCTCCTGATAAATATCTGATGGTTCGGGGACCTCAAAGATGGGGTTTCATATTCCCCCACCCCCCACCCCTCACCCCCCACCTTCCCAAACAGGACAGGATGAATTGAGGATTGCCATGCCCTGGTCAGGGTCATACCCCCCCCCCACCCCCCCACCTCCCCCATCCCCCTCCCCCCACCCCTCACCCTCTTTCAGGGGGAACCCACCTGGAAACAGGGGGGGGGGGGGTTAATAAAGGTCGCGCCCCGCCCCCGCAAATAAACACGGGTACGGTGTGTTTCTCCGTTCGGTTTCTCTCCCTCGTTACAAAAAACAAACCCCCCACCAGGGGCTCCCACCTGCAATTACCGCCATGGCAAACCGGAGCGTGAAATCAACACACCGGACCCCCCCCCCCCCCCCACCCCAATCCCACCCCAAACCCCCCACCCCCCACCAGCACCTCCCCACCACCCCCGTTATAGCTTGACCGGTAAGCCTCGCCCGCGATCTCCCCCCCGAATTTTCGCCCCGACAAAGCAGTACGGCGTGAGCCCCCTCTGACTGAGTGCGCCCAACCCCCCCCCCCACCCCACCCCGCCCCCCGGCGCTCGCAGGCCAATCACAGCGCTCGGTTCACCCGACTGGAAGCCAGTTCAAACGAAATCGCTCGTTTTTTCCTGCTTACGGTGCTAATAAAACTCATAACGACAATCATTTAAACGATGAAAGAGAAGAGAGAAGAGAAAAAAAAAAAAAAAAGCAAAGGTTGGTAACCTTCTTCCACATTGCACCCGCAAACATTTATTGATTATTATCTCAAAACTTTTGGGACACAGTTGGCTTTCTTTTTTTTGACTATTACATGTCTGGGTTTTTAAAAAATTTTTTAGGAAGGCTCACTCTGAAGCAGCCATTCCCACAGGTCATAAGAATGTGCACATCCCACACGGAAAATATCATAATCAACGTCACGTCATGGCTAACCGAGGACAGCAGCACCGAGAACCAAGCGGAAAACCCCACTGCATCATGGGTAACGTAATAAGAATGAGAGCACAGTTTACAGGAGAAGAGAGAGAGAGAGAGGGGGCGAGTGAGCACAGCGTGTTAATGTTTGGGAATGAGAGAGAGAGAGAGATGAGGAGAGAGGTTTCTCCCCCCCGCGAATCGGCAGTTTGCTGTGTTCATGTTGGGAAGTAGGAGAAGAGAGAGAGGGGCGGAGCGCGGCACGTGTGTTCATGTTGGGAAGTGAGAGAGAGAGAGAGACCGGGCGCGAGCGGGCAGTGTGTGTCAGGTTGGGAAGTGAGAGAGAGAGAGAGGGGCGAGCGGCAGTGTGTTAATGTTGGGAAGTGAGAGAGGGGCGATCGGCAGTGTGTTAATGTTGGGAAGTGAGAGAGAGAGAGAGAGAGAGGGGCGAGCGGCAGTGTGTTCATGTTGGGGGGAGAGGGAGAGAGAGAGGGGCGAGCGGCAGTGTGTGTAATGTTAGGGAAGCCTGAGGAGAGAGAGCGAGAGGGGCGATCGGCAGTGTGTAATGTTGGGAAAAGTGAGCGAGAGAGAGAGAGAGGGGCGAGCGGCAGTGGTGTTAATGTTGGGAGACCACCGTGAGGAGAGAGAGAGAGAGGGGGCGATCGGCAGTGTGTTAATGTTGGGAAGTGAGAGAGAGAGAGAGGGGCGATCGGCAGTGTGTTAATGTTGGGAAGTGAGAGAGAGAGAGAGGGGCGATCGGCAGTGTGTTAATGTTGGGAAGTGAGAGAGAGAGAGAGGGGCGATCGGCAGTGTGTTAATGTGGGAAGTGGAGAGAGAGAGAGAGGGCGACGCGGGCAGTGTGTGTCATGTTGGGAAGTGAGAGAGAGAGAGAGGGGCGAGCGGCAGTGTGTTAATGTTGGGTAGAGAGAGAGAGAGAGGGTGAGGGGCGGTCGGCAGTACGTTAAAGTCGGGGAATGAGAAAGAGAGAGAGAGGGGGCAAGTGAGCGCGTTGTATTAATGTTGGAGAGTGAGAGAGAGGGGCGAGCGGCCGTGTGTTCATGTTGGAGAGGGTGAGAGAGAGGGGTGATCGGCAGTGTGTTAACATTGGGGACAGAGAGAGAGGGGGCGAGCGGCCGGGGCCAGTGTGTTAATGTTGGGAAGAGAGAGAGAGAGAGTGAGAGAGAGAGAGATAAAATACTAGTCGCAGGTCCGTCTGCGTGTGGTGAGCGGGCCGCATTGTCGCGGGCCGAGCGCTTTTGTCTGAAGCGGCGCTGAGCTGCTCTGAGGTGCTTTGAGGCGCTGTGAGGCGCGCCAGGACGGGCTCTCGTCCCGCCATCTGTCCCGCGGCCGGCTCATTACAGACACATGAATGGGGCTAAACGGGCGGCTTCTAAGCGCGCGGGGGGCAGCGGGAGCACGTGCGGGCGCTGGGGCCCCGTCCCCGAAGGGGCCCGCCGCTGAAGGAGCCACCGCAGAACACCTGAGGAGGAGCATCTGGAGCAATCAGGCGCTGCGGGCCGGCAGCGCTGCGTGGGGGGGGGGGGGGGGACCCCCCGTTTCCTTTCAATACATCACCGAATACTGCTGACCTGCGACAGGCTACACATACCTAACCCCCCCCCCCCCCCCCCCCCAACCCCCCCACCCCCCCCGGAACCCCGCCCTTGCCGAAACCGGCTCCCGATCGGCTCGGCTCTGTTCCACAAAAGCCTCCATCTGTCCCCCGTCGGCGCGGAGGAGAGGAGAGGAGAGGAGAGGAGAGGAGAGGAGCGTAACCCCGCACAGGGCCACGCCGAGCCTCTCTGCCGCGATCCCGCCACGCGTCTGAAGAACAAAGAGCTTCCTCTCCTCCTCTCCTCCTCCTCTCCTCCGCTCCTCCTCCCCTCCTCTCCTCCCCTCCTGCTCTCCACCTCTCCTCCGCTCCACCTCTCCTCTGCTCCTCCTCTCCACCTCTCCTCCTCTCCTCCGCTCCTCCTCTCCTGCTCTCCTCTCCTGCTCTCCTCCTCTCCTCCTCTCCTCCGCTCCTCCTCTCCTGCTCTCCTCTCCTGCTCTCCTCCTCTCCTCCGCTCCTCCACCCCTCCTCTCCTGCTCTCCTCCACTCCTGCTCTCCTGCTCTCCTCCTCTCCTCTGCTCCTCCTCTCCTGCTCTCCTCCTCTCCTCCTCCTCTCCTCTCCTCCGTACACATGGCTGAAAAGGGCCCTGGCACTACATAAAGCTGTCAATCATCTATTCACGGGCAAACTAAATAATGTCCTCCACAGAAAACAGTTAAATGTTACTCCCATTCTGACGGGGGGGGGGGGGGGGGGGGGGCACACACCGTCAAATAAACCTGGGAAATAGCACACCTGTAAGCCTGTGGCAATTACTGGCTAATCAATAAAAAGGTGTTTTATACGACCGGCAGGCTTTTGTAACACTGCACAATACCAGCAGCTCCGGGGTTTCAGTGTGAGGAAGTAGAATAATAGTTACACTAATCAGGCTGGTCAAAGACGTATTTTAAATACTTTCACTGTTTAGTCACCAGTAAAAAAAAAAAATGAAAATACTTCTGAAGATCCCTGAAAGTTTTCTAGAAAAACACGCTACTTATTAAAATTCCCCAAGTATGGGAAATAATAATTTAGTTTTAAATATGAAAGTAGACATTTCTTTATTAAAATTGACAGAAATGGGAGTATTTCAAAGTTCTCTTGGTCAGGTAGTAATTCGTCGCGTGAAGGAGTGAAATAAACAGGTGTTCCAGGGGGAAGGTTCAAACAGGCTACAGGTAACAAGCAAGCCCCCCCCCCCATGCCTGTACAGGTGGTACTGGCTGTCATGATGACAGTTAACGTACAGCCCTGCATCTCCACAGGATGGGGGGGGAGGGGGGGGGGTGGTCTGTCAGTAGCCGTACACCTCCCTGTCTGTCAGCTTGTTCAGAGGAGTCGGTGCCGGTGGCAATCTCTCTGCTGCTACCCCCCCCCCCCCAACCGCTCGAAGACTGAGTTTGATCTTCAACAAAACATCACTTTGGGAATTTTACACTGTTTCTCTTTTAAAAGGGAGAAGGGGGGGGGGGGGTTGCTCAAACACGTCCAAATGCTTTCAGAGTTTGAAAGATAAGATGGAGAGAGGGGAGAAGAAGAGGGGAGAGGAGATGAGAGGCAGAGGAGGGGTCTGCCTCTCTTGAAATGTCTTTTTTCTCATTTAATTTTCTTGCTACCGAAACACTCTTGGGGGGAAGGGGGGGGGGGTAGGGGGGTTGCACATACAGGGTCAAACTGCCACGTTACTTATAAAAAAAGGGCCAATCTGAAAATGTTTGTGTTGTTAAGCCCCTAGAATTACATCCCACAAAGCTGTCTCAAGAGGCACAAGTCTATCTGACTTTAAAAAGAGGTATTCAGAAAACACAGGACATCGTGAGCAAAAGGAGGGGGATAAATACATTCACTTACTTATATACTTATATCGTTGTGATTCCCAGTAGTGCATAGTGATGGTCTCCAAAGGACCTGATCATTAGAGTAGGGTATGCAAGCTAAGTGAGCCATTCTAGTGTCCCGGAAACTGTCCCTTCACCATCCTGACTTACTTTGCCACAAACACAGGACTGGATCCTTTCATCTAAAATCCAAGAGGAGTCCAAGCAGCTCCACAAATCAAAATGAACCACTTACGCCCCGCCCCCCTACACACACAAAAACTATCCCGACTGTTCTTCATATTCAACAATGGAGGGAAGAAGAAAAACAGGTGGCCTCAGGAGTGGGGGGTGGGGGGGGGGGGTCTTTGTCTGGCTGAGACTCAGGCTGCCATTCCCCCCTACCCACCCACATGCTCACCCCCCCCCCCACCCCCCAACCCCCCCGCGCCCCCGCCCTCGGCCTAGCCCACCCCTAACCCCAGTACTCCTGGGATTAAACAGCTCCAGGAAATGGCCGTTCTAACTGACAGGTAAGAGATTAACATCTACAGCCGGAGGAACACAATCTCCATTCTTTCAGACCGCTGCCCTTTCTTCACCCAAAGCGAGCCGAGCAAACACGACACTCACACGCCAAAGTGGGCGGACTCGGGTGAGAGGGGGCTGTCTGGCGGGGGCCTGAAGACAGGTACGCAACCACGGTAACCATCGCAGCGCGGGTGCGAGGCCAGAGGAGCCGTCCAATCAGATGCGCCAGTGAGGTCACACGGTCTGGTGAAATAACGGACAGATGACTTCTGCTAACACGAATTCCGCAACGTAGTAAAACGAGCTCTCTTGGGGGCCAGCCAATCCGACGCGTCTATATTAAGCAGCCCACCTTCCAAAAAGAGAGCAACTCTGTCCCTCGCCCGCTGCTATCACGACCCCTGCAACCTCACATCCGGAAACTTCCGGAAACCTCTGAACGCAACGAACAATCCTGAAATATTCCGGTCCAATCCTGCTCTTACACCTTGAGGTTTAAAAAAACCTAACAGCCTACAAAGTCCAGGCCTGTTATTAATAATAATTTTTAAAAAACAATAACTGGACTTAGTTTGTCATTAAAAATAATTTTTTAAAAACAATAACTGGATTAAGATTAAACTCTTTTGGAGAACCATACAGTAACAGGAGAAACCAACCAGCGTAGAAATGTTGCAGAGAAGTAGGAAATGAACACACTGCTTGAAATGGCAAAGAAAATGATAAAACAGGTTGGCCCCCCGTGAGCACTCAAAACAGATGTAGATTCAGCTGAAATGTGAATTTAAGGCAAGTTCTTGTACAGCCGCAAAGACCTAAAATGTAATTTAAGTTTGTAAATATTTTAAGCAATTAGGTTTATATTGAGTACAAAATATCAAAGATAAGCCTTGGGGTCGTCTTCTCTTCTCGCTTTTTTCAGGTTTTATTTTTCATTTTACATGGTGTGTTTGCACAGCTTTCAAAACTAGCCTTTCTCCATCTCTCCGTTTCTTATTTTCCAATTTTTTGTCTTTGGCCTGCACATTTTTCGTCATTACCAACTCCTTAATGTTAGCTGGATTAGCTGGAAGTTACGACACAAGGCTGGGGCGGGAGCCGTTTTCCAGCACAGCAGAGAAAAAGGAGGGAAATGAAAGCGAAAGCGTCTTCCGTAAAGAGGGGAAGTCCACGGGGGACGGCGCTCAAACAGCAGGACTAACGAAGGAAGAGAGAGAAGGAGAGATAAACAAACACACGAGCGTGCGTCCTGCGGCCAGAGGCATTACCCCCATCACATACACAACACCGCGTATATGAACGCGCATTTGTGTGTGCGTTTCCGTAAAAGTGTGGGTGTGTGTATGTGTGCGAGTGTGTGGGTGTATGTGTGTAAGCGTGTGAATGTGCGTATGTGCGTGTGTGTGTGTGCGCGTGTGTGTGCGTATGTGCGTGTGTGTGTGTGTGCGTGTGTGCGAGTGTGTATGTGTGTGTGTGTGTGTGTGTGCGTATGTGTTTGTGTGTGTGTGCGTGTGTGTGTGTGTGTGTGCGTGTGTATGTGCGTATGTGCGTGTGTGTGTCCGTATGTGCGTGTATGTGTGTGTGTATGTGCGAGTGTGTGTGTGTGTGTGTGTGTGCGTGTGTGTGTGTGTGTGTGCGTATGTGCGTGTATGTGTGTGTGCGTATGTGTGTGCGTGTGTATGTGCGTATGTGCGTGTATGTGTGTGTGTGTGTGCGTGTGCGTGTGTGTGTGTGAGTATGTGCGTGTATGTGTGTGTGCGTGTGTGTGTGTGTGAGCATGTGCGTGTATGTGTGTGTGTGTGCGTATGTGCGTGTGTGCGTGCGTATGTGTGTGTGTATGTGTGTGTGTATATGTATGTGTGTGTGTGCGAGTGTGTGTGTGTGTGCGTATGTGTGTGTATGTGTGTGTGTGCGTGTGTGTGTGTGTGCGCGAGTGTGTGTGTGCGTGTGTGTGTGTGTGTGCACAGTGCTCCACGTGGAGTCAAAGGAGGAGCTATCGAGTAGCTCACCTGTAACTGCAATATTAGCGCTTCACAGTGGTCAGAGTTAATGTACCACACAGAAAAGGCACATCTGTTGTGCCCCACCCCCCCCCCCCCCCCCCTCTGCCCACCCCCCTCATTCTCCCTTCCCCAAAAGAGCTCTTCAGGAGGAGTCTTATGGAGCACGGTTTATTTAAAAATACAGATTTAGATTTGAATGCCGAGCTGAGGATGTGGCCCAGTTCATTACAGTTCATTCAGACCCGCTAATCAGAGCTGACTTATTATGGGCTGTCGGGGCCATCAGGTGTTTCATTATTTTACAACTTTATGCTTCTATAATGCACTCATTTTACTTCCATCTCCTTTACAGTATTTACTTTTTCCTTCTCTCTAGGTATTCTTTCAAAATAATTAATATATATATATGTATATATACAAATGTATGCGTATAGATGTACATATACTGTATGTATCAAATCTGTGACTTATTCTAATGTACATTCTCACATTTTAGAGAGCAAGAAAATTCCTTTATGTGATGATCAACTGTGTTTATGAACGTGCGTGCTGCTGTATGTTCAAATAAGACACTTCTTTTTCACCAACAGAGAAAATAAAACTGGACAGAAAAAATCAGACACACCCCCGCACACGTACACACAAATGTGCACGCACACACGCACAAGCCAACACACTGTACAACTGTCCAAACAAACACACTTGATACACACACACTGAGTGATTCAGAGTCTCTAGAAACTTAACACAAATTCTCTTTTAAGAAGTCCCCCCCCCCCTCCCCCCCCCAAAAAAAAAACCTCTTCATCAAGGAGCAGGGCTAGCAGATGAGGCGGGACCACCCATCGTCCAATCGCCACGCGATCCGCAGCGAGGCGGGAGGGGCATAGGGCGCGCCCCCCCCCCCCCCCCTTCCTGTGGCCGGGGCGCACAGACAGGGCCGTTGTCCGTAAAACCCCACCCCTGCCCCCCCCCCCCCCCCCCCCCCCCAGCTGCTGGGGCTTTCTCCGGAAAAAAAAAACAACAGAGGTGACTGTGTCGCCCGGCAGAAAGCCCCATTGTCCTCCGGGACCGTATTGTGGGCACGCTCTGAGTGTGCGGGGGCTTTAAAAACCCGCCGCGGAGTCCGGCGCGCACCCCAGTGACGGGGCAAGAACGGCTACGGGAAGAAGAAAAAAAAAATAAACTTGTGTGTGTCTGTGTAAAAAAAAAAAAAAGAAGAAATTATTAGGAAAAAAGAAAGAAAAAAAAAGGAAAAAAAATCCCAGTGAGGGACAAAACGGGCCATTCACTGAGGAACGTCGGGTTCGCACAACGCCCCCCCCCCCCCCCCCCCCAAAAAAAAAACAGAGAGAGCCTTTTTACAGCAGTGGGCTGAACACTTTGCTTTGCCACCCAGGCACTATGAAAACATGGGCCCCCGTTCTGACTGCCGGCTGGACGCAAACAGTAGGTACTGTTCACGTGTGTGCGTGCGTGCGTGTGTGCGTGTGTGCGTGCGTGTGTGTGTGTGTGTGCGTGCGTGTGTGCGTGTGTGCGTGTGTGACTGTGTGCGCACGTAACACAGGGCAGCACAGCATTAGCACAGGATAGCACGCCTGACAGCACACTGGAGGAGCTCTCTGCCAGTCAGAGTTTTCTTTGGGACCCTGGACACAGTGAGCACCAAGCACGGGCACTGCAGCTACCTGTGGCCAGACCTGGGTTCGCTGCCACTGGTACCAGTCAGAGTTCTGAGCTTAGACCCGGGGACACTGCCACTGGTACCAGTCAGAGTTCTGAGCTTAGACCCGGGGACACTGCCACTGGTACCAGTCAGAGTTCTGAGCTTAGACCCGGGGACACTGCCACTGGTACCAGTCAGAGTTCTGAGCCTCAGGTGCTTCAAGTGGCTCAGCTCACATGCCTTTTCTTAAAACAAAAAAAACAAAAAACCCCCACTCATTCGCAGTCTCAGCCTTGAAAAGCACCTCATTGTCTGCACTACATTACAAAAGGCTGACGAGTACAATGCTATCTGACACGCACAGCACTTAGCCACGAGGCTCCCTCAATTAACCACTCGAGAGAGAGAGAGAGAGAGAGAGGGAGAGAGAGAGAGAGAGAGAGAGAGGGAGAGAGAGAGGGAGAGAGAGAGAGAGAGAGAGAGAGAGAGAGAGAGAGAGAGAGAGAGAGAGAGAGAGGGAGAGGGGAACCAACCTTATCTCTAGTTAATTACCGCTTAATTACATCCAGCGAGAGCTCGCCCGCGTGCCACCGCTTGTTTAGGAATCCCCTCAGGTAGCTAATTAATGACAGAGGCCCAGGTGTGACCTCGCGCACGGTAACAGTCCGCAGTATTAAAGCCCCCCCTCACAGGATCAAGCCTCTTAATTACCGCACGGGGGCTGCGGAGGTGTGGGAACGTTGAGCTGGGGGGGGGGGGGGGGGGGGCTGACGCCAACGCTGTTAATCACGAAAAACTAATTCTGGGAAAGGCGGCGTTAATTAGACATTAACAGGTGACCCGCGCCAGGGCTGCGGCGTGCTCTCGCAGGCGGAAGCAGCCCTGCGCAGGGCTGCGCAGGGCTGCGCAGAAAGCAAGCAAGCACGCGTCCGGCTGCGAGCTCCACGCGGCTCTCCGCGCGCTCTCTCCGTCCCGGTCACGGCGAACGAGATAGAGAGAGAGAGGAGAAGCGCACCTTTACCTTTTTACAGCATCACGTTAAAGTTTAAGGGACTGGCCGTGCCGGGAGAGCGTTACTCTCAGCTGCCACAGCTGGTGCCGGAGTCAACAAACTGGATGATACATTTCTTCTGTTAAACCAGGCAAGCAGGGGTGGCAGTGTATTATAATGGGTAAGGAACTGGTCTTGTAACCTGAAGGTCATAGGTTCGATTCCCAGGTAGGACACTGCCGTTGTACCCTTGAGCAAGGTCCTTAACCTGCATTGCTCCAGTATATATCCAGCTGTATAAATGGATGCAATGTAAAATGCTATATAGAATGTTGTGTAAGTTGCTGGATTAGAGCATCTGCTACAAGAAGAGGGAAAAAAAAAACATTTAAACACAAACAAAAAAAATGGCATCCTCCTCCCCCCACCCTTGTTAAGCTAAAGCTATCAGCTCATGCAGCCTATGTGGTGCTCAGCCCAGTGACTGAGCATCCTTCCTGAGCTCGTCTACCTGCACCGAGCACCGCACAGGTAAACCAGCGCAGGTAGGCAGTTCAGACGCCGTTAGAGACCCCGCCTCCATGACCCAGCCGGGGGGGGGAGACCGGAACCCTACGCTGGATACCCCGTACGCCCCTGTTTGCGTTCATAATTTATTAATTTGTTTAAACACGGTGGCGACATCGCAGTTAGCCCCACCCCCTGCCCCCCATTCCCCCCCACCCCCCCCCTCCCCCCCGTTTATCCACTTAGCTCCATTTCCCAAACGCGGCGTCCACTGCTGAGGCTGTGTCTATTAAGGCCCGTTTGTGTGCGTCATTAAGCTCTAACGGCGGGCCCGGTGGCCGCCGAACGACTTTATTTAACGTCAGCGTTTCTCCTGCCTCCCGACAAGAATTCACATTTTATAACCAATTAAACTGATCCCTCCCCTCCGCTCTCGAGGAGGCCGCCAAATGGAATTATTTGTACCCGAGTGTCAATATATTAAATCACGGGGACTAATGAGTCGGGTCACTGTATGCCTTAATCTTGTCTGGTGTGGACGGGGGGGGGGGGTCTTCATCACGTAATCCCCCCCCCCCCCCACACAGAGGACGCACGCAAGCAAGCACGATCCAACAGAGTGCAAGATCGCCGTGTTCCGGTCTGTAAGGGGGGATAGTTCTGAATGCGTGCGCTGTGAATTCATTGCTGTTTTTATTCTTTAAAAAAAACATTTTTTTAAAATAACAAACAAAGACGCAGATCGTTACTCTTCAATAGCATTTGCAGCATTTATCCGGAAGAGATAATTGGCTACTTACAGATTCTCTTTAAAAATATTTTGGGGGGGGGCGTATTCGTGCGGTGCATTAACAAGATAATCCTTTGTCTTTAAGGATAATTTGCCAGCTGAACAAAAAAGAACAGCAAACAGCAAACAACAACTAACAAGTCGAATTATGGTGCATTTGGAAATCGCACAAACTTGTCCAAGGCCAATTATGAAATTATTCACAATTATGTTGTTGTGTGCATGTCTTGAACAAAAGTGCCTAACAATATCTTGGATGTAATTACAGGTCTTAATGATGAAAATGCTGGGGCCAATTACTCAGCCACAGATGAAAACACTGGGGGTCTGTTTTAGAGACCCATTACTCCAGGATAAGAGAGCGTAAATGAAGGGGGTTAGGGTGCATTAAAAGGGCTTCACCCCCTCACCCTCTCACCCTCTCACTAAAGGGTCAGACCGAGGGGGGGGGGGGGGGGGGGGGGGGGGGGGGGGGGGATCAAGGTCAGCTGCACACCAATGAAAAACATGCTGGGACATTTCATCCACTCATCATCACACATCAGCTGGAGGCAAATGGCGAACAGCCAATCAGAGCAGGAGCCAGGTGATCACCAGCCAATCGGAACAGGAGCCAGGTGACTAACAGCCAATAGGAGGGGAAGGGAAGCCAACGACAGCCAATCGGAGAGGAAGAGAGAGATGACTCGCGGCCAATCGGAGCGGGAGGACACTGCTTTTTTTCGGGTCTGAACAGAGGGAACAAGGAGTGCCGTTTTCTTTCAAAAACAAGCACGTGGGCACAAAGGTGCCTGTGTTCAATTACGCGACAGCCGAAGTCTCCACACACAGAGCGTCTTTTGAGTCCCCTTCCCCCTGTGAACTCTGCCGCCATTTTGCACGGCGGAGAGATGCGAGCGCTCATAAAAACCCCTCCGATGTCTCCGCAGCGCACCGCCATCGCCCCGCTCCTTAACCTTCCTCAACACTCACAACAAAGAGATTTACGGCAGCCACGGCAGTGAGCTGTAACAGGAGTGGAGTATTTCATAAGCCAGCTGAGGTACGGCTGTCCACTATAAATTGTGGGGTTTTTTTATTTTTATTTTTTACGACCCCTAGACACCAACTACACAATGATAATTCCAGCATCTGTGCACCTGAACAACGAAGTAGCTCTACAAAATGTTGAAATAAAAAATAAAAATAAAAAATGATCTCAGCTTCCTCTGCTTCCGCACCTTTTTCCCCCATTCAAACTGGAGAGCAGGCCAGCGTGCCAGCACAGCATAAATTCAGAAAAATAAATCAGAGCAAAACGCAGAAGTACAGTGTGCGCGTGTACGCGTGTGAGCGAGTGTGTGTGTGAGAGTGTGTGTGTGTGTGCGTGAGAGTGTGTGTGTGTGTGTGTGTGTGTGTGTGTGTGTGTGTGAGAGAGTGTGTGTGTGTGCGTGCGTGAGAGTGTGTGTGTGTGCGTGCGTGAGAGTGTGTGTGTGTGTGCGTGTGTGTGTGTGAGAGTGTGCGTGTGTGTGTGAGTGTGTGAGTGTGTGTGTGTGTGTGTGTGTGAGTGTGTGTGTGTGTGCGTGCGTGTGTGTGAGAGTGTGTGTGTGTGAGAGTGTGTGCGTGCGTGTGTGTGAGAGTGTGTGTGTGTGAGAGTGTGTGCGTGCGTGTGTGTGAGAGTGTGTGTGTGTGAGAGTGTGTGCGTGCGTGTGTGTGAGAGTGTGTGCGTGCGTGTCACACGCTGGTCGTGCGCCGTATGGGAATGAGCCAGCAGAACTAGGGGCTGGGGGGGGGGGGGGGGGGGGGGGGGGGGGGCGGCGGGGGGGGGGGGGGCGGGGGCTGTCTGACTGAGGCCATGAATCAGCCCCGTAGCGCAGTGCTAACCCAGGAATGTCCCCTCCAGTGGGGGGGGGGGGGGGGGAGGCGGGGGGGCTAAACTGCTCCAGATCGAGGCCCGGGACGGCTGGGGGAAATCGCGCACATGTGAGAGAAATTAAGGGCTCGTTGAGGAGAGACACACGCCTGTCAGAACCTGAAGAACAAAGACACACCCCCCTCCACCCCCACCCCCCCCCCCCCCCCCCCCCCCATCCCCCCCAGGGGCCCAGCCTGCCCTCAGCTGCCACTCACTCTGTTAGCAACACTTACCCTTTACACACGGCGTGTAAAAGCCAATGAATCATCTCATCTCATCCCAGCGCGCACACGCGTGCGCACACACACTCACACACACGCTCACACCCGCACATACGCAAGCGTGCTCACACGCATACGCACACACATTCTCGCAAGCGTGCTCTCATGCCCATATGCACACACATGCAAACATGCACATTCATATACAAACACACAATATACATTCATACACACACACAGTATGCATTCATTACACACACACAAACATACATACACACACACATGCACAAAACATCCATACACATTATATGTGGACACACACACACACACACACACAAACTTCCCACCATGTACCAACACTCATACACACTTATACACACGCACACACACACTCCTCTAGTTCATCGTACTTTTGCACAGGGTGGTTTCAGAGGAGTGTGTGTGTGTGCAGTGTGGGGGAAGTAACCCTTTGTGTAATTAAAATTTAATTAAAAATCTTTAATGGCTGCTGGTTCTTTTTTCTCCCACTTCTCAGAACCACATATTGGAAAACCCTTTCTGCTCTGAACTGCACCCTGGCACCCAAACAAACCCCAACCAGGGCTCTATTCTAACAGGAGCACACGTGTTCCTAAAATATAGGAGCACACTAATGCACCCCAATTAATACATGCCCTCCTAAATTATTTTTCCAGTTTTGTTTTCAGGTGCAAACGGTCCTGAAATGGGAGCAATGTAGACCCCTGCCAACACAGCCCGCACCACCATACAACACAACCTGGATCCCCATTAAGTACAACAAAGTATGCATCACCATACAACAGAGCCTGCACCCACCATACAATACAGCTTGTATCACCATACAGTACAACACAGGCTGTATTACCATACAACACAACCTCACCTCTGCACATGTGGATATCGAAAAATTCATGACAGGTCAAGCCTACAACAGACTACATCTAGTCTCGGGTGTCAGGTACACACCCCTCCACCAGCCCCCCCCCCCCCCCACCTCCGCACCGCTAATAAATTCAAATGCCCTCACCATTCATTCCTCGGGACGTTATAAACTGGAGAGGACAGGAGTGCGGTGGGAATCGGACGTAAATCTCCGCACAGACATGGAAATAAAATCGTGACAAAGACCCAATGAGACAGCATTAAACACAGCTTCTCCTCAAACCGCGTGTGCTTTACGGCCTGGACCCGCTCCACACAGCAGGCTCAGCCATCGCCCGCAACGGCAACCGGACGGAGCAGGTGTCGGCTGGGGGGTGTGGGGGGGGGGTGGGGATAGGGGCACGGCAGGCTGGCTGGTGCACCCCCCCCCCACCATCCCAAACTCCCCCCTCACCGCCCCATCCCCAAAAGTAGCAGGCCAAGAAAAAGTAGATCTGGACTTGATAAGTAGAACCAGACCAGCACAATGAGTGCGTGTTAAAGAGGCCATATTAAAACCCCAGTATAAACAGGACCACACCCCCCCGACACTCCCCCCGCCCCCCCCCACTCCCCCTCCTCTACCACCACCAGTGGAAATGCACAACACTTCTCTGATTCTACCAGCTGCTGCTTGTGTCCAAACCCAGAGAATGTGTTGCGCTGTTCTCTTTCTCCCCCCCCCACCCCCTTTCTTCCGCCCTCCCCCGTTTATTGCGAGTTATTACCGCCAATAAAAAAAAGTCCCCCGCGTTAATGTGCGACGTTTGTTCACGCGTGACAAAAAAAAAAAACGAATAAAAAAAAATACATTTAGCGCACATCAGGAGCTTGCGTCTTCACGCTGCCACAGTCTGCACTTGAATCAATAAAGCAATTCAGAGCGTTCCAGGCCCAGAGAATATCTAATCAGGAGCGGCCTGACTCCAGCCAGGAACCAGGACAATGGATCACATAATCACCAGGGGCACCAATAACTCCCCGAGAAGAAGAGAAAAGGTTGCAGGGAGGGAAAAAAAAAGAAAAGAAAAAGGAAGACACAATCAGGTCTGTCATAATGGGAGCGTGATTGTGATGTCATAATGGCGCCTCTGTTCCCTGATTAGACGCGCATCCTGTTTGGTCTGGCCGCGGCGTCTCGGCTGCGTTTAAAGCGACAGTCCCGTCTGGCCCCTTCAGGGGTGGGGGGGGGGGGGTGGTTGGGGGTAAATATTTTATTTGTGTGGCGCGTGCACTTGAAGCATCGCGCCCTTGCCCACCGACCTCCTCCCAAACCCCCACCTGTCAGCGCAACCCCGTAAATGCAGGGACAGCAGAGGTTCCGTGTCACCGCACCTCCTGGATGCTCCAGACTTTCCGTGCAGGAATCTCCAGAACAAAGAGTGGCCTGCAGCAGCACCGTAAGCAGAACCGCGCAGAACACAGGACCTTACGCCCGCCTCAAATCCGCCCCCCCCCCCAGACCCTGCTTTAATCTGGAGGGCCTATTCTCTCAGAGTACAGGGCAGCATAGGGTGGGCCAGGGCAGGGCATGGCAGGGTGGGGTGGGGCAGGGAAGGGTGGGTGGGGTCAGGGGGAGCAGGACAGAACAATCACAGACAGTACTGCCCCAAATCTGCAGCCACTGCCCCAACCAGCTGATCGACGGAGAGTAACAGAACCAACGACGGTGACTCCAGTCTTCTCAAAACCTCAGACACAGACACGTCTCTAAATCTAAATCAGCGAGATGCTGCAATTTCCCCCCAACTACCTTTCTGTATTCATCCACTTATTTACTTACTCACCTCGTTTATTTTCTTTTTTAGCACACGAAAATACGAAATTTGAGAGATTGGAAATGGATGGAAGTTTTTTAAGATTTAACAAGCGAAAGCACGTTGATGAGAATGTTTGCAAACAGATCAAAAGAGGCAGTGAGAGTAAAACAGGGACATATTAAAGCTGACTACTCCGCTGTTCTTCCGTACAGATCCCGGGTGATGAATAGCATGTTAGTCATATCTCAGTTTTTCATGGTGCAGCTACTGTGGAAACTACACAGCAGTGAAAATGGGCAGGTCAGGAACCCGCCGGGCAATTTAATTAAACAAGTTTTCGGTCTGTTATCCTTCACCCTTACTATCGTCCCCCACCCCCCCACCCCTCAAAAAACACACACGCCAGCACACTTGGTCAACAGCTTCACAAGTTAGTTTTACGAACTCGCTGCTCAGGTCATAGATCGCAGCTCTTGCTGTTGCTAGCACGTGACGGCCTCCCATCCATCCCTCCAAGTCACTCGAAAAACGGCTAACGAAAAAGAGCTAACTTCCTAACTTCAGCTCAAACTCCTCACAAGCTTTGCATCCAGGAGGGGTGGATGGGGGGGGTGGAGGGGGGGGTTTAAACCGGGTTTAATGGGGGGGCCTCTTATCTGAGAACGCTGTCAAGTCGTTCCCCGCGATCGACGCCAGAAAAGAAAACAAACAAAACCAGGAGCGAGACGGCGGCCGCTTAGCGCCCGCTCTGCGTTAGCGCTCTCCGCTCGCCGCCGCGGATTTGCAGCCGGGCCGCTCGGGGGCCCGGCTTTTATTGACTTGTCCGCACGTAAGAAGCACTTCTTTTCTGCCAGAGATTTAGATTTGCCTCGGTGTTTGGCTTTTAATTGTGGCCGGAGCCCTTTCTCTGTCAGTCTCTTAATGAATGGTGTTTTTATTTATTTATTTATTTATCTTTTTTTTTTAGTTTCCACTCGAATCCCGCAGCAGTAATCCCCCCCTCCCCGGCCGGACTTAGCCGCGCGGCGCACGGACTTTGACAGGAAGACGCGGCCAAAGAAGGAGAAAAAAAAAAAAACCTTGAGCTTAAACTTGTGATAAGCTGCTCCTGACGCAGTAATCAAAACATCTGCTATCTTAAAACAAGTGACATTGTAATCTCTAAGGACAAAGACTCAATCCCCACCCCCACCCACCCCCCACCCCCTGAATAACCACAAGAAAGGATGAAAAAAGAGAAAAGAAATAGAGGGTGGAAAAAAACTAAATTGAAAGAGCTCCCTCAGACTATGTCTATGTTCCAGACTTTTACAGGGTTTCTCAAGCCCACCCCCACATACTCTCTCTCGCACACACACACACACACACTCACACTCACATACACATGCACACTCGCACGCTCAGTCTCTTGCAGGTGTTTACAAGCACTAACTGGCACCTGACATATCAGACAGCAGAGGGGGAAAGCAGAGGATCTGATAGAGAAAGCAGAGGATTCTGGGAGGGATGGCAGAGGATTCTAGGAGAGAAAGCAGAGGATTCTGGGAGGGAAAGCAGAGAATTCTGGGAGGGAAAGCAGAGGATCCTGAGAGGGAAAGCAGAGGATTTTGGGAGGGACACATTGCGGGCATCATTGCTGGACACTGGCTGGCCAATGACAGAGAGAGACTGCAGACTGCAGCAGGCGTTTTCAGGGTCATTCCAGGCCTACTTCCTGTCCAAGGAAATTTAAGCCAGGAATCTGAGATCGAGTTCCACCGAGGACAAAAGGTAGCGTAGCGAACCGACTCACGTTCAAATTAATATCTGCCAATCCCAGGCTAAAACCAACAAGAAAGCATCCACATTCCAAGAGCAGCTTTTGAAGAACCATTTGAAAGTGCGCTCAATGAAATGCATAAATATTTGTTTAAAAATTACAAAAAAGCCAGGAGTAACGTCAACACAACGGTTCCCCTGAAAACAGGAAGCCTCTTTTTAATTCGGCCGCTCATTAAAAAAAACCTCCCGTACTTTTTTTTCTTTTTTTTTTTTGCGCACAATACCGTGCGCTTCCTGTGCGAGTGGCACTTGGCGGTGGTCGCCGGGGAGACGGGTCTGCTTCTGAGGCGTTTACCGCCTCCTTTCATGTGCCCGACCTCCAGGCTCCTTCGCACAGACATGCAAACGCGGCTCGTTAGGTGTTTTAGCGGGGGGGTTTTTTTCGTTTTTTTTTTTTTTTTGTTAATTAGGAAGTGCTAATTATTCTCCTCCTTTTTTTTCTCCTCCTATGGTAATTACCAAAGACCCAATTATCATCTTACCACAAAGGTGATGGTAGGAGCTGGTGATTGCTTATATGCAAGAGGGGGGGGAAAAAAATTCCTTTTATTTTAGGCACCTTTTCAGTACCCGACTGGCCAATCACTGGCCAGCGACACAGCAGCCAGCAAACAAGCAAGATTAACCCCTTCCCTACTGCCGAGAACTATGCTGCAATGCGGCTCTCCCCATCACAGTTGTGAAGTGGCATAGACTGGACGTGACCCCGCAGCCCTCAAACCCACCATACTCATGATGCGTCATGTGACTGTTTTGGTGAGCGGGTTGGGGGGGGGGAGGGGGGAATAAGGTGATGTCACTGACCTGAATCTGCTGCTGGAGAAGGTTGATTCTGTGCTGTTGCTGCAGAAGTTGCTGCTGTTGTCTTGCGATCTGTGGGGGGGGTGGGTAAATCACAACGTCCATTCAGAAAGCAAAGAGCACCTCTTATATATACAGTACAGTACAATACGTTAAGAAAACCCACACACTCTGTCATACCATAGAACCCTTACTCCCAGTGCTCGAAGGTCAGAGAGCAGGCCTTGGTTAGCGTACAGTTAGCGGCCAGAGAGCAGGGAATCGGTTAGCGCCCGGTTAGCGGCCAGAGAGCAGGGAATCGCTTAGCACACGGTTAGCGGTCAGAGAGCAGGGATCGGTTAGCGCGCGGTTAGCGGTCAGAGAGCAGGGATCGGTTAGCGCGCGGTTAGCGGCCAGAGAGCAGGGATCGGTTAGCCCGCGGTTAGCGGCCAGAGAGCAGGGATCGGTTAGCGCGCGGTTAGCGGTCAGAGAGCAGGGATCGGTTAGCGTGCAGTTAGCGGTCAGAGAGCAGGGATCGGTTAGCCCGCGGTTAGCGGCCAGAGAGCAGGGATCGGTTAGCGCGCGGTTAGCGGTCAGAGAGCAGGGATCGGTTAGCGTGCAGTTAGCGGTCAGAGAGCAGGGATCGGTTAGCGCGCGGTTAGCGGTCAGAGAGCAGGCCTTGGTTAGCGTACGGTTAGCGGTCAGAGAGCAGGGATCGGTTAGCGCGCGGTTAGCGGTCAGAGAGCAGGGATCGGTTAGCGCGCGGTTAGCGGCCAGAGAGCAGGGATCGGTTAGCCCGCGGTTAGCGGCCAGAGAGCAGGGATCGGTTAGCGTGCAGTTAGCGGTCAGAGAGCAGGGAACCGGTTAGCGCGCGGCTAACAAGGTGTTCCGAGACAACGGTTAGCACGACTGGCGCTAACTCCACACAGCCGGCGAAGGAGCACTCCAGTGAGGAGAAGCCTTTAGATGACGGACAGAGCGAAAGAGCAGCACTCAAACAAAAGACAAGGTGCCAATTTCAGGGGTGGATGGGGCTGCAGACAAGAATAAAAAAAGGGGGGGGGGGCGGGGGGGTTGGCAATTGCCAAATAAAACAAACCCCTGCATTAGACAGAAGCACTAAGGAGTGACAGAAAATGAAAAGGGCTGAAAGGGTTTCAGCACTGTCACACTGCTTGTTTTCCACATGGGGGGAGGATGGAAAGCGGGGGGGGGGGGGGGGGGGGGGACTGGGAGACAGGAGACTGACATGTTTACGACTATGATAGCTGTTGTGAGAGCTGGGTGCTGGGTCCTGATTGGACGGTGCGGGGGCTCGGTCCCGATTGGACGGTGCAGTCTCCCGTCAAGAGCCCTGTCCCCCAAAGCCGACGAGCATGTAGTCGTCGGCGACGCCACGAACACACACCTCCAAACCCCCTTCCCCTCCTCCCCCACCTGCCCCTCAAACCCCATCCCCCCTGAGTGCCAATCTCACTTTCCCCTACCCCCCTACCCCCCCCCCCCCCCCCCCCCGGAGCATGACAACCTAGTTTTAAGTGTCATTTAATTTTCATTTTCAAATATAATTACAAAGTGTTCGCTGTAAGATATCAGCCCTGCGCGGATGTGTCAGGATTCATTTGGGCCGCACGTCTCAGACGTGTCACCGGGTAATTACTGCGTCGCCTTGGTGACGGCTAAACGACACTCTCACTCCGGGTCTCCGTTTCCTTCACCTTCCCCTGAAGGGGCTCGATGATCCCCCTGCCCCGGCGAGAGCCAAGCCTGCGCCCCGAACCCCCTGCGCCCCCCCCCCCCCACCCGACGATAAAGGGCATCAAACATCCACGATCAGCGCTCATTAAAACGCATCTGAGCGCACAGGGTGCGACCTCCACACACACAAAACGCACCGTGAGAAAAAAAAAAGGCATGATCCTGATTATCATGTCTCATTCTTTAATAAAAGTGTTAAATTAATTTGAGGTGCGGAGTAAGTTCGTTTCGGTGAACAAGCCAAATTCCACACGATGAACTCTGTCCTACAGAGCTACCGAACTGCCATTAGAGTTGGTAGTAAAAAAAAACATTTGAGTTCATTGAAGATAAAGGCCAGTTATTCAAATAATAAAGCTGAGAACAGGTTTAGACACACACACACACACACACACACACATATCCAATGACACTGAATAATGTATTAGCGACTTAATGACATTACATTTATTAAGAATTGAAGAAAGAGAAAAACACAGTAAGAGAGAGAGGGGGCCAGAGAAAGATGAGGGAAAAGAGTGAGAGACAGAAAGAGAGCAATAGAGAGAGAGACAGAGAGTGAGAGAAAGAGTAACAGAGTGAGGCAGAAAGAGAGAGACAGACAGTGAGAGAGACAGACAGACAGACAGACAGAGGGGGGCAGTAGCAGAGGGGGGTACAGAGAGGGGCAGTAGCAGAGGGGGGGTAGTAGCAGAGAGGGGGCAGTAGCAGGAGGGCAGTAGCAGAGAGGGGGCAGTAGCAGAGAGGGGGCAGTAGCAGAGGGGGGTACAGAGAGGGGCAGTAGCAGAGGGGGGGCAGTAGCAGAGGGGGGCAGTAGCAGGGAGGCAGTAGCAGAGGGGGGGCAGTAGCAGAGGGGGGCAGTAGCAGAGGGGGGTACAGAGAGGGGCAGTAGCAGAGGGGGGCAGTAGTAGCAGAGGGGGGCAGTAGCAGAGGGGGGTACAGAGAGGGGCAGTAGCAGAGGGGGCAGTAGCAGAGGGGGGTACAGAGAGGGGCAGTAGCAGAGGGGGGCAGTAGCGGGGGGGGGGGTACAGGTGGGCGGTGCCCTGCTCACCTGCTCCTGCTGCTGGCGGGCCAGCTCCATCTGCTGCCGCTGCTTCTCCATCTGCGAGGCGGCCAGCTTCTTCTGCTCGTCGTGAGCAGCCAGGAGCTGCTCCCGCAGGCTGATCAGCTGCGTGATCATGGTGGAGAGCTGCCGCTCCTTCTCCGCCAAGCTCTCCGGGGTACCTGAGGAGACACGGGGGGAGAGACTCAATCACCTTGTGGTCTTCATCATCGTCATCATCATCCTCGCCCACGCTCACCTGCGTGAGAAACAATGCGAGGAGGCGACCCGGCTCCGGCCCAGCAGGGGGCAGCGCAGGTGTGCTGGAGTTTGGGACGTTTTTCACTCGCTGAGTTTTCTAGAGAGCGGCGCAGAGGCCTACCTGTACGGCTCCAACACTCGACGGATAGACACGTAAAAACACGAGCCATCGCTCGTGATTTCATCCGAGACGTCAGGTCAAATAATAGATTGGGACTGATGGTATAATTACAGCACAGATGCTGCCATGAAGTCCCAAAACAGATCAGGCCCAGTTGTGCACCTCTGCAGTACGACAATTAGAAACTTCCATCCATCCATCCATCCATCCATCCATCCGTTATCTATACCTGCTTATCCTGAGCAGGGTCACGGGGGGCGGGGGGGCTGGAGCCTATCCCAGCATGCATTGGGCGAGAGGCAGGAATACACCCTGGACAGGCCGCCAAGCTATCGCAGAGCAATTACAAACTTTATATCTCGTTTTTTATTTTTTATTCATTTTTTGACGCTTTGGCAATGATTCTCTAGATTTTTCTGCCACCGAAGCACCGCGGCAATGAACCCGAATTAACCTGAAGAGGACTTTTATTTCCCACGCGCGGTGGAGATGTTCCCGCGGCTTCACCAGACAGCGAACACCAGACGCCGGAGTCGAGCTCTTCCGCAGGAGAGGCCCCGACACAGAGACGAGAGAAAAAAACTCTCGATTCAGATTCCGCTCCTCCGTACCTTCAGCGCCGGCCAATCAAAGCTGAGGACGCAGATAAAAGACGAGCCGCTCGCTGAGACACGGCCTCGTAATCACCTGGCTTTGGCCTCACGAAAAGAAACGGCGTGGTCACTCCACTGGGACCTACCCGGACTCTACTGGGACAGACCCCTACACCACTGGGACAGACAGACCCCACTCCCCTGGAGACAGACCCCCACTCCACTGGGACAGACCCCTACACCACTGGGACAGACAGACCCCACTCCACTGGGACCGACCCCCACTCTACTGGGACAGACCCCAATTTCACTGGGACAGACCCCTACACCACTGGGACAGACAGACCCCACTCCACTGGGACCTACCCGGACTCTACTGGGACAGACCCCAATTTCACTGGGACAGACAGACCCCACTCCATTGGGACCTACCCCCACTCTACTGGGACAGACCCCAATTTCACTGGGACAGACAGACCCCACTCCCCTGGAGACAGACCCCCACTCCACTGGGCAGAACTGCACCACCAGGGGCAGATTTTCCTGGGCAGAAACTACTTTTATTTATACAGGAGTGTAGTCGACTGAACAACAGAGCATGTCTGTGTGCCCCAGACAGTGGAGGTGGGGTATGAAGGGGGGGTGAGGGTAGGGGGAGGAAGACAAGGAGAAGTATTTTTGTCTTACTTGCCTTTAAAAAAAAAAAGGTCACTCCTGGCAATCATCTCCAAAGCTGTTATTATTTCTGTCTGTTCTGTTCTGTCCACACAAAATAAGGAGGAAAAGCAAGAAGCTGCTCTTAACACACTGACATTCCCCACAGCAGCAGCACACGCGAGGGAACGTTAGCAGAGCGTTCCCAGAAGGTTGCCCCAGCGTTTCGGGGTCTCTCCCCCTGCACACATCAGTAGCACACGGGGTGGAACGTTAGCAGAGCGTTCTCAGAAGGTTGCCGCAGCGTTTCGGGGGCTCTCCCCCTGCACATCAGTAGCACACGGGGTGGAACGTTAGCAGAGCGTTTGCAGAAGGTTGCCCCAGCGTTTCGGGGGCTCCCCCCCTGCACATCAGTAGCACACGGGGTGGAACGTTAGCAGAGTGTTCTCAGAAGGTTGCCCCAGCGTTTCGGGGGCTCTCCCCCACAGCAGCGGCGGTGGGATGATGACCTCATTAAGAGTGTGAAGGCTGCCACCTCGTGAGCTCATTTCCTGGAGCGTGCAGCTGCAGCTGGTGGCGCTGAGGGGAGGGGGGTGAGGGGGGGGGGGGGGGGGGGGGGGGGGGGGAGCTGGTTGGGAGGGGAGGGGGGTGATTGTCCCCGGTGAGCGGCGGGGGGGGTAAGGGGGGGGGGGGGGGAGGGCTCTGGCGTGCGGGTGACAATGAGGGCAGATTTACACACTTCCGTCACTGTCACTTCACTCACAGGCTCACGCCAATTTCTTCCTCCTCGTTTTTTTTCCTCCTTTTTCTCCTTTCACACCCCATGGGGGGGAGGGGGGGGGGGGGCAGGGGTGCGTCTCCACCTCGGTTACACCCGTCTCTTCAAGGGCGGGAACGCACAAACTTCTAATGGGGGAGGAGTCACCAGCTTTATGCTCTGGCTCCATACTTTTGCCTGGTCATGTGTGATGATGATGATGGTAATGACAACAAACAAACACACTCAGGCCCCCAACAGCACTGCTGACCCCAGCAGCCCGAGCCAATTAGACGCTCCCAAACACACCCAGGCCCCAACAGCACGGCTGACCCTGCCACCCCGAGCCAATCAGAGGCTCCCAAACATACCCTGGCCCTCAACAGCACTGCTGACCCCAGCAGCCCGAGCCAATCAGACGCTCCCAAACACACCCAGGCCCCCAACAGCACGGCTGACCCTGCCACCCTGAGCCAATCAGAGGCTCCCAAACACACCCTGGCCCCCTGCCTGGCCCGCAGACAAAGCTAAATTCTTTCTGGGTTTCATTCTGTCCCGCTCAGTCCACATCTGCCTTCCATCCACCCCCTAACCCCTCCTCCCAACACACACACACACACACACACACACACACACACACACACAGCTCGCTCCCATCCAGCTGTTCTAATGCGACTACACACCTGGTACATCTTATCTGCAGCAGGGCGGGAGAAAGGCCCTTTATCCTAATGGGGTCCCCTCGGGTCTGCGCCCCCCATTCACAGCAGCCTCGCCGGCAGCCGCCGTGACCGCCGTCGCCACCGCGGAGGAGAGCGGCGATTCTCCGTTCATCCTAAAAGCCGCCATTCACCGCTATTCACCGCCATTCACCGCCATTCACCGCCAGCGGCGCGCGACTCAATTCGCTGCTTATTCAGGCCCGAGCTCGGCCTGCTGTGAATGGCTTATCTGTAAAATTGATACATTCACCGCCAAATTCCTCTTATTAACCTTTGGCTGCGCGCATGAGGGCACGCATTTATAAGGGGCCCCTGCACCCCGCAGCACCCCCTCTGTACATTACCTTTGGGGGGGGGGGGAGGGGAGGGGAGGACTCCAAACCCCCCCGCCCAGTCAAAATTCGGCCACCCCTCTTATTTTCCGGTATTCCTTTGTCTGCTGCAGAGAGCAAGGCCTCATGGGTAATTACACCTTCAGGCCCTTCAACCATCTAACCAAAACCCTTCCAGTTTAAACACTTCCTGTTCAAATTAAAATCATAGGGGGGGGGGGGCTTTTCATACTAAAAATTTGCCTTTTTACAACAAAGCTTTCTGCTTCATAGCAGCCTGTTTCATCAGGCAAACTGTACAAATTACTTGCAAGTTCTCAGTGTCTGGCTAAGAACACACCGACCAAAACCAACAAATAGCAGCATTTTGTTTTTCCAGGACAGGGTGGCCATCCCCCCTCACGAACTGGGGTCCCAGGACAAGGAGGCCATTCTTTCCTGCAGGACAGGGGAGGGGGGGTGGGGGGGGGCTCCTGTAAAGGCGTCTCCCCAAGTCTTATTTCCTTTTTGGGGGTGGCAGGTCACCTCAAAACGGCTGTCCCGTCGTAGATGCTAAGGGTTGGGGGCTGGGTAGGTCTTTCTCTGCCCCTCCCCAAGCCGCTGATTGGGGTGACTAATCTGTAGGCTGAAAGGGGGCAGGGGGGAGGAGGGGGGGGCGTTTCATCCAGGGCTTTAAATGATCGAGGTGTTCATCCAGCCCCCGCTGCTCACATCAAACGCCCTGTGAAGTCCCCACATCAGAGGCCCAACCAGGCCCGCGTTTAGCCCCTACCTGTTCACATTTCAGCACCCCACCCCCACCTTCTTTATAAAAGTAGGACAGAAAATATCAACCCAAAAAAAAAGAAGAAAATTAGCCAAATGCACCAGATAAACAAGGGAGGTGGAAAGAGGGGGAGGTGGAGGGGGGGGGGGGGGTGTCAGTCAGGCCTTTTGGGCCAGCAGATAAAAGACACTTTGTAGGGGTGCGATTTGTTCTGCCCCCCCCCACTCCCACCACCTCCACTCTCCCCCCCTCCCTCCCTTCTCTAATCAAGCAGTCTCTAATTTGAGTTCCAAGTCCAGCACTGGGGGGAAAAGTAGACAGCTTGTTACTTTGAAGAGTCCTGAGTGAATAACAGATAAAAGATTCGGCCCTAGGAAAGGGACGGAGGGAGAGAGGGAGGAAAAAAAAAGAAGAGACGGAAAAGAAGAAAAAAAAAATCACAAAGCTCCCTATTCTCTCCTCTGGCCTTGGCTCAGGACAGCCGAGCCGCTCGGACCGAGTTGTGAATGAATTTTTTGACGCTGCCGCGCTGGAATGTCACTCTCCCCGCTGTCCACCCCCAACCCCCCCCCCCCCCCCCCCCCCCCCCCCCCCCCCCCATCAGTCACTCACTGTGGATACTCGCAGCCTCCAGCCCATCCTAAGCAAATTAAGACTTTCCTAAAAGCTCCGATTGTGTCCTCCCCGCTCAGTGTCCGGATCGGGACTGTGCATAGCTGACATGCCTCGCTTTCTAAGTGCCTGGACAGGATGCCCCCCCCCCCCCCCCCCCCAGGGAGGAAGGTGTGCACCACTGAACCAGGAGCACAAAAACGACATCTTTAAGTGTTGTATAACATTAAAACTCTGACTGAAACTGAAAAACTTTCTGCACAGGGGGAAAAAATGCAAATAGACTAATATATTCACAGCTAATGGAATCAATTGCAGATTTGCCTTTCTGTGTTTTAAATAACGATCTCTATTAAATAATTATATCCATGTACATGAGTCTTGAAGGCTAACATTATGCAGTCGTTCCACACCTAACAATGCGTGTGTCATCAACAAGCTGGATCACTGGATACTATGTTCAATTTAACTAATGATTCCGAGCTTCTTTGAATTATTATTTGATTTTCCGTTTGGGATGACGTGTGATTAATTCCGTTACTTTGTGCGATTCAGCAGCCGAAGCGCCGCGCGTGCTGTCATGCATTTGACAAGCCGAGAAAGAAAAGGGAAGAAAGTTGTGAATCTGACTATTTATTATCAGCCTAACAATCCGCGTGACGGCTGCCTCTCTCCAGCGCTAAAGCGAATAAATTAATTGATATTTGCAACTGTTTTTTCTGCAGGGAAAGCACTTCTTAAAAGCACCACGGAAGGTTAAAAAAACACCGTTTGACCAACAAAAAATGTACCTCTCTGGTTTTTGATCTTTTCCGTGCGCTCAACGTTCAACAGCTGGCAGCTAACATCACCCCGTGTAATAAGCTACAAAGGAAAGGGGATTTTGCGCAACAGCCGATGCATCACTCGTCTCTTTGAGACCTGAAAAATACACGGGTCACTCCTTCAAAAATGCCAAAAATTCCACGGGTGTCCAAAGGAATAATGGAAATGTATCCCGCCCCCCTCTCAAGACTCTCGACAATATACCGCGAGCCAATATGAAACAGCTGTTTTCACCTGGCGGCTGGCCGCTGCCCGTCACGCGGTATAAGCCTCGCTAATCCTGCCAATAAAATGTAATTAACACGCCTGGGCAAGACCTCGCCAACACATGTCACTATAATAACCAGAGTTATTAATGTTTTAAACGTCGCAATGCGCGCAAAAAAAAGCATACTACTAAGCTGGGTCCCGGCGACGGCTGTCGCGCAAGTATGAATATTTAAAACAAATGCACTGAAAATGTATGATGTATTTTCACCCCCCGCCCCCACCCTCCACCCCCCAAAGTATAGCACTGAATTTTAAAGAAATTATGTTAATAATTGGCTTTATTGTAATATGTTAATGGGGCGCGTGTGAGCGAATTTGCCTCAGTAAAATGCCTCCACAGTGAAGTGTGAAAAGAAAATGCTGAAAATGCATACGTGGACTTCACAAATAGTCTGCCGAAAAAATAAATATAGCCACCAATGGTCTTCCGATTTGCACTGGAGAATGGAAATAGAAAAGACAATGGATAACATTTGATAAAGCCACACACTTCACCAAAACACTTCGGCACTCACACAGGTATTAACGAAACACAATCCTTATATTCCACCTCCCGTTATTCACTGACGCATAATTACGCGAACGTGAGAACTCCGTCACCGCTACTCTTCGACGTCAGATAAAACCGCTTCATCAAAGCGACGAGCGCAGTTTCGGATAGCAATTTAAAGCAGTGCGATGGTGTGACAGCGTTAAAAGAACATTGTCATTTTGGTTTTTCTTTCTAAATCAGAACTGAAGAATGCGAAACCCAAAAGGTGGTGAAATGCATCGGTTTCACCTCTTGAAAAATCCAACAAGGTGGTTGGATGACAGGGACAACGTAACCCGGGTAACCTTGAATGTCACACATTTAATACCGTTTCAGGAAACCCATTCACTCGCCTGCACACCGCGTAGCGCCTTGACCCCTTCCTGTTTTCACATGACAAAGGCCATGGATTCGCCTGATTCCAGTCAACGGCCAGAACTGCCCAGCGTTCAAGGCCCAACAAACATCAAAACCGTAACACAAAGAGAGGGGGAAAAAAGATTCAATCAGGCTTGGAATGAAAAGCAAATGCTGATAAAAACCACACACAAAAACTCTCAAAAATGTGATTCGTTTGAGTTGGAGATCACCTGCTGGATTGATTTAGTTCATCTCAGTGCATTATATAGCCTGAATCATGTGGCGTTTCCAAAGAGCAGAGGCGTGTATTATTATTGTTGTTATTATTATTATTATTATTATTATTATGCCAAGAACAATTATTTAGCGTTTTCATTAGCATTACAGTCTCACAGAAGCACAGCTGCACAGTTACACTCACACAGCTGCACAGTTATGCTCACACAGCTGCACAGTTACGCTCACACAGAAGCACAGTTACACTCACACAGAAGCACAGCCGCACAGAGTTACACTCGCACAGAAGCACAGCTGCACAGAGTTACACTCGCACAGAAGCACAGCTGCACAGAGTTACACTCACACAGAAGCACAGCTGCACAGTTACACTCGCACAGAAGCACAGTTACACTCACACAAAAGCACAGCCACACAGTTACACTCACACAGAAGCACAGCTACACAGTTACGCACACACACATGACTGTGGTGCACAGCAGACTTCGGGGCTTATCCCCTCACTGGAACAGGGCCTTAACAGGATGAGCCACACAGCAGCCCTGGCAGTGCCTTCATTACCGGCCGACTTCTCTGCACCCCTGCGAGCGGGCGCGGCTGGGGGGCGGGGCAGGGGGTGCGGCTGGGGGGCGGGGCAGGGGGCGGGCAAAACCAACACGCCAGGATTTGGAACAGGGGGACTCCTCGAAGAAAAATCCGGCGTGACAAATACTACATTGACGCGGGTGCTAGAGAAGGCATGTATTTAAACCATGTCAGTCACGCGAGGGTGACACGGGTGCGATCTCAGATCCATCAGGACGACAAACACAGCGTTCCCACGGACTGCTTACTGCTCGGCTGCACAAACCGGTTAAGAGAATACAAAACAAATTTTTTTTGCTATAAATACAACGCAATGACGTCTCGTCCCGTCAGCTCACCCCAGTAGCGCCAGCGCTGCGGACGAAATGCTAATGCTAACGTGCTAACATGCTAAAGGGATCCGCTCCTGTGACGAGAGTCGCGTGCGAGCACGGTATTACGCTAATGCTAATGCTAACGTGCTGAAGGGATCCGCTCCTCTGACGAGAGTCGCGTGCGAGCACGGTATTACGCTAATGCTAATGCTAACGTGCTAAAGGGATCCGCTCCTGTGACGAGAGTCGTGTGCGAGCACGGTATTACGCTAATGCTAATGCTAACGTGCTAAAGGGACCCGCTCCTCTGACGAGAGTCGCGCGCGAACACGGTATTACGCTAATGCTAATGCTAACGTGCTAAAGGGATCCGCTCCTCTGACAAGAGTCGCATTCGAACATGGTATTACGAGCTGCGTCAGAGATCAGCCTGCTTCCCTGTGTCATCCTGAAGCACTTTCCTCACGTGACCCAGGGATCAGTGGTCTCACAGGACCGCTCTTCACCCCCTCAAAACGTTCACACACGTTCAGGGCCGAAAGGACGGCGGCATCCTCTGAGCAGACAGCCCGCATACCCTTCCATTTATTCTCCTGTCTTCACCGGAACGGCTCAGAATAAAGCTGGTCTCTGAACTGAATAATCATGTTTTCATGCAAAGGCAGCTAAGCTAGCATGTAGCAATCCAGGTAGTGTGTCTGCACAGTCCACCCCCCCTCCTGCTGTAAGGCCAGGTACCAGATAGTATGCCTGTACCCCCCCCCCCCCCCCATCCCTCCCTGCTGTAAGGCCAGGTGCCAGGTAGTGTGCCTACACATACCACCCCCCCTCCCCGCTCTAAGGCCAGGTACCAGGTAGTGTGCTTACACCCCCCCGCTCCCCCCTCCCAGGGTAACAGGGGCGCAGGTATGAGAAACACCAAATCCACCTCCGCTGCAGGGCTGTCTGCACTCCCACAAAGCCAGCAGCTTGTACTTATCAGCGGAGTGCAGGGGTTCGAACATACTACTCTGCTGCTGTCATACAGACAGCGTCAAATAATTGATTATCTGACTGGGGTGGGGGGGCTCTATTCTCCCCCCCCCCCCCATATGGACCTCTGGGGACCCCCCATTTCCCAGAGGTCACGATGCCCCGCACAAAAATTCCCAAAAATCTTCTGAGATTCTGAATATAGCCTGTGTTCCAATTTCACCACCACAATTTTATATTTATTAAAAAAATATATTTTTTTGCACCAAGGAAATGCTTGAGATTTTTTTAGGGCTGCGGACACAGAACTGTTTACAGGCGAAATTAAAACTAAAGGCCCTTTCATTTTAGGCAGAGAGAATCAACGGTCCCAGCTGACTCTCCAATGGCAGTTTCCCATGCAAACCTCACCAAACTGAGAGAAACACTTTTTGAATTTCAAAAAAAATTCAGAAATTCTGGCACCTCTCTTTCTCTCTTTTCTCTTTCTTCCTCTCTCTCACTCTCTTTCCCTCTCTTTCTCTAAACTGGCATTCCCACCCGGTGGGCGTTGGGCGCATGAAACACGTTCTTCTGCAGACACACCTTCTGTAGGACAAATCAGGGGCGGCAGGGGGGGCAGGGGGGGGCATCTTCCAGATTTGCCCTTCGAACAGATCTACCGAAAGCCGAATGGAGGCAAGCATGGCTGCCAGTGACCCCCAGGGGGCCAGTCAGTGGCAGCCATCCCTCTTCCTGCCACGGTCCCTTCTTCCTACAGTAAACGGCACTTCAACATTTTGGTGTTATTGATCACTGAAATATTACAGGTTCTCGTGAACAGAGGGGTTAATAAAAATGCTAAACTAATTGTAGTTACAGCATAAAACACTGGTGCTTCTGTGAAACTGAGTTTAGAGTACAATGAGCAGGTAGTCACCCCACTACCTGCTCACTGTGCCCTCCCCCTCCCTCCTTCGCCCCCCCCATGCCCTGTCTAACTGTACCCTTACCTGTGTCCCGCTCCACCCTGCGGGCACGCCTCCCTGCGCCCCGCCCTAATGCCCCACCACCCTGTGCACTGCCTCCCCCCCCCCCCCCCCCCCCCCCCCCCCCGGTGCTCTGCCTCCCTGCACCCCGCCCTAATGCCCTGGCGCCCTGCGCCCCCCCCCCCCCCCCCCCCCGTGCCCCGCCCCCCTCCCAGAGCGGCTGTGGTTTGGACCCTGTCCAGACGGCCTCTCTCCTCGGCTCTGCGGTTTTGTTCTGCAGAGATCTCATCTCTCGCCTCTCTCTCCCTCCTGATTGATGCCTCACCTCAGGTATGAAAACAAACAGTTACCTGCAGAACCGGTGGGTGAAAGCGATCTGCCGCTAATTCGACATCCGCCCCCCCTCCCCCCCCACACACACACACACACCTACCCCTGTCCCAGACTCGCTCTTCAACTCTTTCCAAGGATGAAACAACAGCCTGTTTAGCACAGTACTACTGCCTTACCTATAATAATTACGCACTGTGAATATGGAACACCCCTACAGAAAAACACAAACCCCGCCCCCCAATACTTTCTACAGAATAACAGCTAAGTGCTTAATTTCATGGAAATATGTTTTTTTTTTGTTTGTTTGTTTTATACAGTCACATCATGTAATACAGATTCATTGTCAAATATGTCAACAAGTCTTTAGAAATGAAACTTCGGCGGCACAGTGGTTGTGTTTGCTTTCTGCTTTCTGCACCGTGTGACTTTTTGACTTCGGCGCAGTCGTCTGGGCATGTCTGGACACAAGTGCAGCCGAGGAGATCGCTGCTCGACAGTCGCGTTCTTCGTACGCTATTGTTCTCTGCCGTGGGGGCCAGCCAGAGTCACCCAATCAGACGCCCCACGCTCACCTTTCCATGGCAACAGCACAAGGAGCCGCGCCGTGATTGGTTTATAAGTAGAACAAAATATATATATATACATATATATATATATATATATATATATATATATATATATATATATATGCAAAGTCACTGAGTTCAAAAAAACAAAGTGCCCTCAGTTATGTATCGTTGACTCAAAGCAGAGATGCATTGTGGGAGGAAAAAAAGAAAAGAAAAGAAAAAAAAAAGTATATTCATTCACGGTCACTTGTTTCAACGGGGGCAACAGAATTTAATATTTGATTTAAAAGTTTTCTCAACATCAAAAGCGATCTTTTGTCGCGGTACAGGAACACTGCAAAAAGGAGAACTGTAGGTAGAACGCACAATGCCGTCACCTCTCCCGAGCTGAATACACAGAGACTGAAGAACGCGCGGTAAGGCCAGCCAGCCCGTGGGTAGCTTTTAATCTAGATGTCAGCCTTTTTCCTCAACGCAGTTCCATTAATTTAAATCTACAGGCTCACTTGCCCTCTGTATTGATTTTAACCCAGCAATTAATGCAGCCTCTGATTTATCATAACACTTTAGATCTTAATCATGCGGAGTTTCTCTGTTGGTGCCTTTGTTTGCACTTTAATTGAGGAGACCTTGTGTCTCAAACCAACAGATTCTTTTTAATTGGCACTATTTACATCAGACAGACTTCAAAAGCAGCGAAAGACGTTTGTAAGGGGGCGAAGCACAAAGAGTCGCTTTGAAACGTCTACAGTCATATGAAATGGCATGCTAATTAAAAACCTGAGGCAGGCAGTGAGATATGAAAAGTATTCATATTTGTATCTCCGGCTACAGAGTCAGTTTCCTTGGAAATCAACAAAAGAGCCTGTGTGTGTGTGCGTGTGTGTGTGTATATGTGTGCGTGCATGGGTGTGTTTATACAGAATGTGTGTGTGTGTGTGTGTGTGTGTGTGTGTGAGTGTGCGCAGCGTATGTGTGTGTGTGTGTGTGTGTGTGTGTGCGTGCGCGTATGTGTGTATGCGTGCGTTTGTACAGTGTGTGTGCGTGCGCGCGTGCGTGTGCGTGTGTGTGTGTGCGTGCATGGGTGCGTTTATACAGAGTGAGTGTGTGTGTGTGAATGCGTGTTTGTGCGCATGTGCGCATTTGTATACGTATGTTTATGTTTTCATGTATATGAGTGCGTGATTGTGTGGGTGTGTGTGTGCGTGCACGTGTGTGTATGCGAGTGCGTGTTTGTGCGCACATGTGCGCATTTGTATACGTATGTTTATGTTTTCATGTATATGAGTGTGCGCGTGTGTGTGTATGCGTGCGTTTGTACAGTGTGTGTGTATGTGTGTCTGTGTGCGTGCGTGTGCGAGTGCGTGTTTGTGTGCATGTATACATTTGTATACATGTTTATTTTTTCATGTATATGAGTGTGTGATTGTGTGATTGTGTGGATGTGTGTGTGCGTGTTCATTTCTCTACCTGTGTACTGTAAATTACTGACCTGTTCCCCCCGCAATTCCGATTTATCAACTATAGAAACATTCTGAAATTAAAAGCGCCCGGCTTTCAAAAGGCTAAATCATTTTTAAACATTTTAACCTCGGCACTTTGATCCATAGTGGCGTACACCAGGACAGGTACAATGAATCTCGTGTGCCAAGGCATGATTTATGTCCAAGTTCATTAAGGTTATTGCCAATAAATATACATATTAGAATGTACACTGGCTTTTTTGTGCGCACAGTAAATCTAGTTCAATAATTAAAACCTCAGGGGAAAAGTATTATTTATTGTTCCACACAGGATATGAGCAAAAGTCAAGAGGGGCCTCGAACGTGGAGGTGTGCTTTAAAAAGGGAGAATAAGACACAAGCGGTTCTCTGTGTCCAACTGAAAAGGCCAATGTTAGACAAAAGCTCCCAACGGACATTCTACACCAAAGCACCACTAAGTAAAGATCCTGGGGCTGAGAAAAATCTGCCTGAAAAGAACATTCAGGAAAAAAATATGTTATTAAAGGAAGAGAACGAGCAACTATAAAATAAATGCGTGTGATACAGAAAGTAGCGCACTTGTTAGTTCCTGTGTAGTCTGCCCTGTTTGCCTACGAGGGAGGGACTCCCGATAACCTTGGGCCGAAGAGAGGAAAATACAAAGGGAAAGATTAAGGAGGGAGAGAGCGAGATAGACATACATACCGGAGGGAGAGAAAACGGAGGAGGAGAGAGTGATAGAAAAAGGAATGCAGAGGAGAATGACAGAAGGAACAGGAATGGAGAGAAGAGGAGGGAAGGAGCAGGGGGGGAAGAGAGAGAGAGAGAGAGAGCTAGAGAAAAAGCAAGAGAGAATGATCGAGCGAGAGAGAGAGAGAGAGAGAGGGAGTGAGAGAGAAAGTGTGTATGTTTGTGAGAGACATGATCGAGAGAAAGGGAGAGAGGAGAGAGGGAGTGAGAGAGAAAGTGTGTATGTTTGTGAGAGACATGATCGAGAGAGAGGGAGAGAGAGGGAGAGAGGAGAGAGGGAGTGAGAGAGAAAGTGTGTATGTTTGTGAGAGACATGAGCGAGAGAGAGAGAGAGAGAGGGAGAGAGGGATAGAGAGAGAGAGAGGGAGAGAGGGAGAGAGGAGAGAGGGAGTGAGAGAGAAAGTGTGTATGTTTGTGAGAGACATGATCGAGAGAGAGAGAGAGAGAGAGAGAGGAGAGAGAGGGAGAGAGGGAGAGGGAGAGGGAGGGAGGGATAGAGAGAGCGCCCAGGTGCTGGCCCTTCGTCTGCTCCTCCCATAGACCCTCCTCAGTAACAGTCGGTGCTAAGCACAGTGCTGAGGGCCCGGCGTGCGGTAGGCCCAAAGCCTCAGCCCTCACCTCCTCAGGGGAATAAACAGACAGACTGACAGATAGGGGAGCCTCCAGCTAACATGCACCAGACAGAGCACTCAGCCCTGCAGCACACCCCTGCTCTGCACTGTTTATACCAGGCGCACTCCCCTCCCTGTCCACTGTCAACAACTGCAGGTCATTCACCTGGAGGCTAAACTGAGTATGTGGAACAGGAGTCTCTGTGCCTCTACAGCACCAGATACACACTGTAACCATGGAACAGGAGTCAGTGCCTCTACAGCACCAGATACACACTGTAACCATGGAACAGGAGTCAGTCCCTCTATAGCACCAGATACACACTGTAACCATGGAACAGGAGTCAGTGCTTAAATACCACCAGATTCACACAATAACAATGGAACAGGAGTCAGTGCTTCAACACCATCAGATACACACTGTAACTGTGGAACAGGAGTCAGTGCTTCTATAGCACCAGATACACACTGTAACCATGGAACAGGAGTCAGTGCTTCAACACCACCAGATACACACTGTAACCATGGAACAGGAGTCAGTGCCTCTATAGCACCAGATACACACTGTAACCATGGAACAGGAGTCAGTGCTTCAACACCACCAGATACACACTGTAACCATGGAACAGGAGTCAGTGCTTCAACACCACCAGATACACACTGTAACCATGGAACAGGAGTCAGTGCTTCAACACCACCAGATACACACTGTAACCATGGAACAGGAGTCAGTGCCTCTATACCACCAGATACACACTATAACTGTGGAACAGGAGTCAGTACCTCTATAGCACCAGATACACACTGTAACCATGTAACAGGAGTCAGTGCTTCAACACCACCATCCACACACTGTAACTGTGGAACAGGAGTCAGTGCCTCTATAGCACCAGATACACACTGTAGCCGTGGAACAGGAGTCAGTGCTAAATACCACCAGATTCACACTGTTGAATCTGGTGGAAGGGGTGGGGCTGTCTTTGGGATGATGGTGGAGGGGGCGGGGCTTCTTTGGGATGATGGCTGGGCTGCCCTTGCTCACAGTCTCACCTTTTATATCTCCCAGTAGTTCGCTGGTGTTCAGTCGTTCCATTTTCTCCTTCCAGTCCTTGGACAGAAGCTTCTCCACACATGAGGATTCTGAAAGAGAAGAGAAAACACAGTAATTTTAGATTTTTCTTTTTTAAAGGCACACCTCTTTCCCAGGTGGGCATTTTTAAACTGTAAATGTATAGGTTCAAAAGTATAATTACCCTCCTGTACATTCCAATCACATAAAAGAAAAAATATATTCTTTTACATGTAAACAGGCTATTTTAAAGGGGACATTCTCCTTTCCAGAACTAAAAGGTCTTTGATATTTACATACAGGCAACAAAACTCATGTAATTATTGCACAGTATGAAAGGAATATTTCATTGAATGAAATTACAAGGCAGGAAATAAAATTCAAACCTAAAAAGAAAAATAAATCTGTCAAGTGAAAATGATATTAATTATACTGATCTACCTGAGCAAGAGGAAGTAAGAACAAACATGGGTATATGAAAGTACAGGTTGTCTGCAACAGTCTATACCAAACAGGAGGATTTACTGTAAGTGTACCTCAAAAACACAGGATGAAGTAAAACAATGGATGAAAATAAACCTATTTCTAATAGAGAAAGAGGCAAAAATCTCAGGGCTGTATTTACAGTAATACTGTGGGTAATGTTCTTGGAGATTCAGAGCTCATATAATGGCTGTTGACTTAGCCAAGGCTGCACCATACAACATATTGCAGGTTGACTGTACAAAGCTACACATCAGCCAAAAGACAAGAACTAAAACAAAAAAATACATAACCAAAATAGTGTGCATATACTGATTATTATTACTATTATAAAATAATTACCATTAATGTTTTAAGAAACACAAAGGGAAACCACGCTCCCTTTTTTTGAAAAGACGCAGAAGTGACTGTACAAGATCTCATCTTTTAAAAGGCGTTTTTTCAGAAACATTTTCCACCGTCTCTTTACCTTGCAGAAAAAACCGTGTCCTGAGAAGATTGTATCACGGCTCGTAAGAATGGCTTTGTTCTGGGAGAAAGGGGGCATGGGAGGAAAGTATACATTCTTGGGGGGGGGGGGGGCTGGAGTGCGGAGGGTTGCAAATGGTTAAATGGCTCCACAGACAATGACTCATTTGTGGGCCCCATCAGTGACAAAGGGCTGAAAGGCCTAAGAACATAAGTATTGCGAATGTGGCTCAGGGATTCTGTTACAGAGGCTTTGTTTACCAGGCCTATTACAGTCATGAGGTACTTGTGACCCCACAATACGCTTTCTTAACAAGAACACATTCAATATGAGGACACTTACAAAAGGAGGTCATTATATACATAATGTGTGTGTTCGTGTGTGTGCGTGTATGCGTATGCGTGTGTGTGTGTGTGTGTGTGTGCGTGCGTGCTTGAGTGTGCACTTGAGTGTACGCGTGTGTGTGTGTGTGTGTGTGTTTAATTTCATTTACACAAATATTCACATGAAGGCAAATATATGACGTGCATCGAGTACGCCAATCAGAAAGCCTCCGCACCGTGTTGAGTGCAATGCAAGAGCACTGACCCTGGTGTTGAGTGTTAGAGCGGGTACCAGCGTGAGAGGACGTGTAATCGCGGGATTACACCCGTGTGCGGCGGGACAGGGCACGGGGCGTCCCGCTAAAGGAGGGCTAAAACGCTAAAAACGCAGCACCAGGGGTGCGCGCGCAAAAAAAAAAAAAAAAAAAAAAAAAAAACGGAATTAGCGAGCGGGATTTACTGCGGCCACTTAGGAAAGAAAACACAATCTGTAGCTCTGCACTAC
>CM045898.1:44301018-44331018 GCA_025169545.1 Anguilla japonica
CAGCCCAGAACTTCAGTCCTGAACCTCAATCCAGAATCTCAGCCTAGAACCTCAGCCCAGCCCAGAACCACAGCCCAGAATCTCAGCCCAGAACTTCAGCCCAGAACTCACCCCCAGAACCTCAATCCAGAACCTCAATCCACAACCTCAGCCCAGAATCTCAGCCCAGAACCTTAGCCCAGAACCTCAATCCAGAACCTCAGCCCAGCCCAAAACCTCAGCCCAGAATCTCAGCCCGGAACCTCAGTACAGAACTCACCCCAGAGCTCCAGAACCACAGCCCAGAACCACAGCCCAGAATCTCAGCCCAGAACTTCAGCCCAGAACCTCAATCCAGAACCTCAGCCCAGAACTTCAGTCGTGAACCTCAATCCAGAATCTCAGCCCAAAACCTCAGCCCAGAACCTCAGCCTAGAACCTCAATCCAGAACCTCAATCCAGAACCTCAGCCCAGCCCAAAACCTCAGCCCAGAATCTCAGCCCAGAACCTCAGTCCAGAACTCACCCCAGAGCTCCAGAACCACAGCCCAGAACCACAGCCCAGAATCTCAGCCCAGAACTTCAGCCCAGAACCTCAATCCAGAACCTTAGCCCAGAACCTCAATCCAGAACCTCAGCCCAGAACTTCAGTCCTGAACCTCAATCCAGAATCTCAGCCCAAAACCTCAGCCCAGAATCTCAGCCCAGAACCTCAGCCTAGAACCTCAATCCAGAGCTTCAGCCCAGCCCAAAACCTTCAGCCCAGAACCACAGCCCAGAATCTCAGTTCCCAGAACTCACCCCAGCCCAGAACCTCAGTCCAGAACTTCAGCCCAGAACCTCAATCCAGAACCTTAGCCCAGAACCTCAATCCAGAACCTCAGCCCAGAACTTCAGTCCTGAACCTCAATCCAGAATCTCAGCCCAAAACCTCAGCCCAGAATCTCAGCCCAGAACCTCAGTCCAGAACTCACCCCAGAGCTTCAGCCCAAAACCTCAGCCCAGAACCACAGCCCAGAATCTCAGCCCAGAACTTCAGCCCAGAACCTCAGTCCAGAACTTCAGCCCAGAACCACAACCCAGAACCTCAGTCTAGAACCTCAGCCCACACAGGGACCACACATCTGTACCGGAAACCCCACCAAAAGAGCAGTAAACAAAAATCACTCTGATTCTGTCTGAGATACGTATCTTAAATACGTATCAACTGACTCCCACAGTACAGTGTACTAACTGTGGTCATAAATCTGAAGGTACTCCAATTTTTTTGCGCGATCTGTGGTGTTTGGTGTAAACACAGATTTCATCACCTGGCTCAGAGTGGTGCCAAACCCGAAATGTTGAACAGAGACCAGAACAGCATAGCACAGAGACAGTACATCAGAACCGTTAACGCAGCCCAACGCTGCCAACCTTCGCACGCCTTAAGGAACTCTCCTCAAACAGGCTCACCACGCACCCTCTCTTCCAGCTCTGCTCTACTGCTCTTCCCCCCCCCCCCCACAGACTAATATAATAAACAAAAAAGCTAAAAGACTGAATATTGTCAGGGAACAGCTTGATATCATAAAGCAGAGTGGCTCATTTATTGGTTACTGTTGCGTGAAACAATTACGGAATTATGAAGGATCAAGCCCGGAGCGTAGAGAGAAAAAAAAAGAAAAAGAAAGAAGCACAGCACGCATTTACTGGCGAATTCTGATCATATCAATTTCAGTCTGAATTATGCTAAATAAAAATGCAATTACACAGCTTGTTCGCATCCTGGCAGCATCCGCAATCCACCTTCCACGAAATGACAGCCACCACGGGCGCTGGGACGAGGGCCAGCGATGGATTTAAGACACATGTGTTTGCCTGTTCCAAAGTGGAGGTTTTTGCAACAACTGTTTGGGCGTATTTGTGAGTGCATTCCGGTAGACCATGTAAACCACATCCAGACTTAGAGCTCACAGCTGAACCCTGCAGGATCCTGACTGGATCAGGTGCGGGACCACAGATCTCTGTTCGCTTGTATGCGTACGGATAAGGTAGGGCTGACCACCGGGGGCTGAACACTGAAACTGAAACAAACTCAAAAAAAGAACACACAAACAGAACACTTATGCTGAACACTGAAACCGAACAGTGAAACTAAAGAACTTACACCGAACATTGACACTGAACACTGACACTGACACATTGACACTGAACTGGCACATTAAATCTGAGGCTTTAATAGGACACAGATGGTATAAATGCAATCTTTTTACTTATTTTACTGTGCATTCATATGCTTATGCGTCATGAAATAATGCTTCAAAAACTACACTACAGCATCCGTGCTGTATATCTGATAGGCCAAAAGCAGTAGCACAGGCAGTGATGCACACACAGACTCCCTGTATGTATACATACACCCCCTGTAAGTGCATACATGTGGCCCTTCAAATGCAAACATATTCTCTTATAAATGAGTACATGTGCCCCCTTTAAATGTTAACTAGGTTGTTCAAAACCCAAGGCAAGATCTGAGTAATTTTCAAGGAGTGCTTTTCCCTAAAATGCTGCACCATCCCTACAAGCTCTGCCCCAAGGCGTTGTTCCAGCACATCTGCCAGTACCCCCCCCCCCCCCCCCCAGTTACTAATACTGCTATCCTAATCCACAAAACAGGAAGGAGCTGACACCCCCCTTTTATCAATCCCCACATTAGGATCAGGAGTGACCTCACAAGGCCAGCCTGTCCACCCCAACCGGCGGGTCAGGAAGCCGCCCCCCCCCCCTGTCCCGACTCTGCTAATGCAGAACAAAGACACCACCGCCCCCTCCCAAATCTGACCCCTACTTATGTACGCACGCCACAGGGGAGTTCTTCTTTCTGAGTGAATCTACGGCCCAAAAAATGCAGACGCACGGAAAGGCCAGCTAAAGTTACCCAGGAACCTCCATGAGCCAGCCATTACTCACTGGGAAAACAATGGGGGAAATCCGCGTTAGCGCAAGACCTGTACATCTGCCAGTTGTCCACTAGGGACAGCGTAATTACCGAATCAATGATCAACTGCCACTGGGCATATACATCGCTTCCCCGGACGAGCGGGTAAGGCATGGAAGATTATAAACACGCAGCCTGGAACACAGGGAGTGAAGTACTGAAACATAAACACTAGGAAGCTAAAAACGCATTCTGTTTTGCAAGTACATTCTGGTGCGTGGGTCATTTCGTCTGCAAAAAAAAAGAAAGAAAAAAAGGGGAAAAAAAAAAAAAAGTCTGATAAAGTTTCAGGGTTTCAGTGTAAAAAGCATTAGCGCTGTTTGGAAAAAAGCCAGGGCAAAACTGGAGAAAGAAACGTCTGCAACAGCTAGTAGGGAGGTTAATAATCATCTTCTAAACACTTTCAAGTGCGACATCTTTTGTGACGTGCTGGAATAATGGCTTCAGGGTAGACGAGAGGGTGCATCGGAGGAAGAATCCGTCAAGGTCGAGAGAATAATGCAACTTCTGCTCAGCCTGGAGAGGACGACGCGCTGTTTTTGAAAAGAGTGCTCCTTCCCACTTGTCGGAAGAATTGGGCAACACACATCTCTCAAAAAAAACGCCACGAAATGCAAAAATACTTCAGATCAATTAAAAGAATTTAAAAAAAGAAAAAAATGAAGAATACAAGTGGGTTGTTTTCTCTGGAGCCAATCACCTTTTCACACCTTCTTCCAGTGAAACAAACTGAAGAGAAATGCTAAGTACCGGTGGAAGCTCTACAGAAGACTGCACGCACTAACAAAGCCAGCCTCCACTGCCAATCAAAACGTAACTCTTCTCAGAATCCGACTGAAAAGAAAAAATTTCAATTTTGAAAAATCATAAATGGACATTAAGGGAATGTGAGTTTTGTCACCCTCTTGAAGACAGTGGCTGGAGACTGTGGCCTTTCCAAGTGTTCCAGAACCTTCTGTAATCACAGCCTTTTTATAACGGGACAAAACGCAGTGATAAGTGAAAGTCGGCCATTTAAACGTAACAGGTTGCACACACACACCAGGGTGAGGTGGCTTAAAGAAAAAAACAAAACATTTCCCCAGAATGCACTGCTCATTTTCAGTCAATCCATTCCCTACACACCCACACGCACACCACAGTTTAATGACCTCCATATTTTCGTAAAGTCTAATGAATGACAGATTTTCCTAAATGCCAGTAGGCACGGGCATGGGCAGCAGTACATCAGCGCTAAACGCTGTGATGCTGTAGATAATGGCGGTCAGGGGCAGTGGCGGTATCTGTTGTAACGCTGTAGATGATGGCGGACACGGGCAGTGGCGGTAACGCTGTAATGCTGTAGACGATGGCGGACACAGACAGTGGCGGTATCTGTTGTAACGCTGTAGATAATGGCGGTCATGGGCAGTGGTGGTATCTGTTGTAACACTGTAGATAATGGCGGTCATGGGCAGTGGTGGTATCTGTTGTAACACTGTAGATAATGGTGGTCATGGGCAGTGGTGGTATCTGTTGTAACACTGTAGATAATGGTGGTCATGGGCAGTGGTGGTATCTGTTGTAATGCTGTAGACGATGGCAGACACAGACAGTGGCGGTAACGCTGTAATGCTGTAGATGATGGCGGACACAGACAGTGGCGGTATCAGCTGTAACGCTGCAGATGATGGCGGACACGGACAGTGGCGGTATCAGCTGTAACGCTGTAGATGATGGCGGTCATGGGCAGTGGCGGTATCAGCTGTAACGCTGCAGACGATGGCGGACACGGGCAGTGGCGGTATCAGCTGTAACGCTGCAGGACACCTGCACCTCAGGGGAACTGCAAGGGCCTCATTTAATTGACAGCTAATTGTGTTCATTATTCCAGCTGGTGAGCAGGTCTCTGTTAGTCACCTGTAAGGCTGTCAGCTCCCGCTCCGCCTCGCAGACGCCGGGCCTAGCAGCAGGTATAAATAGGGCCCCTGTGGGGAATGCTGGCTGGGGGAGGACTCAGGTAAACTACCTGCCTACCAGGGCCACAGGCCACGCCCTCAAACGCTGCCAGTACAGCGGAGCCACAGCCGGAACGTTCCGTACCCAGCCACCCGGCAGGGGCGGGGGTCAACTCCTGTTTCATTTCCAAAATCTATTTCAAGTTCAATTTATTTGAATTGGAAAAAAAATTAAATGGTAAAATTAAATTTTCCAGAAATTATCCCGTGACTCAAAGGACACATCAAGCTCCATCAAGGCAAAAGGAATTAATGCTCCCCCTGACCCATCACCTCCCCCAAAAACGTATCCCCCTCCCCCTCACTGTCTGAGTGGGAGTGTGTGACAGTGCACCCTGCGCAGTGATCAGATTTGAATCATTAAACCCGAGTGTGCTGGTGATCAATACCAGCCATCCGATGGACCATGAGGGCGCTCTTCAACAGAACCTGTGCAGGGGTGAACCTCCATCAATGCTGCAATGTAATGGGGCTGATAATAAAAAAGCAGGAGGTTCGTCTCTAACTAGCCCAAAGGCTAACTCAGTGGCTAGCAGAAAGGCTAACTGAAAAGCTAGCGCAAAGGCTTACTCAAAGGCTAGCACAAAGGTTTACTCAAAGGCTAACTCAAAGGTTAACTGAAAAGCTAGCACAAAGGCATGCTCAAAGGCTAACGTAAAGGCTAACTCAAAGGCTAACTGAGAAGCTAGCACAGACGCAAACTCAAAGGCTAGGGCAAAACCACTGGCAGGAAGCGCGATTGCCTCTGTGAGGATACGCGGGGGGGCTCCAGGTCGCTTTGATTTGACGCAAGAGCGTCTTCGCGCCCGGGCTGGTCGGACCAAAGGCTCAGGTCTGCAGCGAGGGGTCCGTGGGGCAGCGGAGAGGAGCTCGACCCCCCCCCCCCCCCCTCCCACCCCACCCCCCTGCGCTGGGCTCATGGCAACCAAATGAAAGGAACGGTGGAGCTCGCCTAGCGACCCTGCTAAATTATAAATCTGAACCAGGCCTGGCACCGCCATCGCCATGGTAATGGCGGCCAACGCCTTCTGAAGGTGGCAAGAGCTTCAAAAAAATTTTTTTTTTTAAGTGGGGGGGTTGGAGGGTTAGATTAAAGAGACCCTACCTGCCCCACCCCCTCTCCCCTTCTGTGTAGAAAAAAAGTAAAGAGCGAAAAGAAGGGGGGGTGGACAGAGAGAGAAGGAGAGAGGGAGAGATGGAGAGAGGGAGAACAAGACTCCCAACTCCCAAAACCTGGAGAAGGAAGAAGAGATGAGAGGGGAGAGAAAGTAGAAAAAAAAAAAAAAAAATCCAATCAAAAAGTTAGAGGAGGAGAGATGAGGAGCCAAGATAACGGCACTCAGAGACTGGAGACCCCCAAACTGCAATCTCCCGCGCAGCTGGCCCAACAGCTGGCCAAGAGGATTAATGTCAGAAGAGTGTAATAAAGAGCAGCATATGTCCGAGCCCGAGAAACAGCCACCATGCGTGATCCTGCCCTCTCTCTCTTCCTCTCTCTCACTCTCTCTCTCTCTTCCTCTCTCTCTCTCTAACTCTCCCTCTCTCTTTCTCTCTCTCACTCTCTCTCTTTCTGTCCTCTCTCTGTCCCCTCTCTTTCTTTCCCTCTCCGTCTCTCTCTTTCCGTCCCCACTCTCTCTTTCCCTCTCTCCCACCCTCTGTCCTCTCTCTCTCTGTCCCTCCGCCCCCCCATCTCTCTCGCTCTCTCTCTCCCTCCCTCTCCCTCTCTCTGTCTTTATCCATCTCTTCTCTACAAGGTCACTTCTAAGAACCACCTGCATTTAATGCTTGGATAGTGAAATTAACACCGCCCCCCCCCCCCCCCCCCCCAAACCCATCTCGCCATCTCCTTTTCCTGCCTCTTCCCGAATTCGGCAGAAGCATGTCCACGGAGGCACTTTAAATTCTTCATTTTTCATCCTTATATTTATCCCAATACACAAATATATTCCAAATGGGGGGGGGGGGGGGGGGGGGGGGGGGCTGGCTGGAGGTGGAATACACTCCTCACACACAGTCAGGAGCAATATTATTGGCACCCTTGAAAAAAACAAGTGGAATAAAAGCTTTGTAATATAAACAACAGAGATAATGCACTGTATTTTATGCTCAAACCTATGGGAAAAACTGTATACTTTTATTCTAACTCTCTAATTATTCTTTAAAAAAATAATAATAAATAAATCTGTTATTATTAGAGTAATTTTATTTTCTTCAGGTCACCAAGCCTCAAAATCAACCACAAAAAACCACCCCCAAACCAAGAGACTGTTTAGCCTTTAGAAAGCCCTTACGGAGAGCAACCAAAACATACAACCAAAACGAGCACCTGGACCAGTACTAGTGACCATTGTAACAATAAGCTGGACCGGGTATATGACCAGGTGCTCAGAAGAGATAAATGCAGCAATTAGGCCAGGTACACCATTGGCAGGCTTGGCATGAAACGAGGGATGCATACAAGGAATAAGCACCTCGTACACTATATGACCAAAAACATCTGGGCACCCCTTAATGCTACAGCAAACAATCACATTCTAGACGACTCTGTGTTTCCCCAACAGTTCCTCATTTTTGATCTCCGAAATGACCAAACATTACAAGAAAAGACTTGGTGCTGTTATCCTCTCCAGGGGAGGCTACACCAAGTGCTATTCACAAGGGGTGTAAATAACTGCGGAACCTTTTTTGGGGAAATAATTTTGAATTTGAATTTGAAAAATGTGCTATTTTGGTTGTTTCCACTGAGTCACTAATGAAGCGCAATATTTTTCACAAATGACAACTCACTGCAGTTACGAGGTTATTTGTTTTCTGCAGTCTTTCGTGTGCATCTTTACCAAAGGCGGCAATAATTCTGGAGCTGACTGTACACATTCCAACAGGGCATGGCACAAAAAGACATAATACATAATAATAATAATAATAATAATAATAGTTCATTCACTACAGGCACTAAATCTGTGTTTGATCAATGGAACAATGATGCGCAGCATTCATAAAAGAAATGTGGCCTTTCGTACAGTGAAAATGTCTTCAGAGTCGCTGAAGCCAAATTGCACAATGCGGCTTGAACACTGACGAGGGTTTCGACACTCAAATCTGAGAGTTTCAGCACTGCGAGGGAGGCATGTGGACTTCATTTTAATTTCTAATTTTCATCTGATGTCTGTAATCATTAGGGCTCACACACTGTAATAAATTATTATAATTTCGCACAAGAATTAAATTACTGGGTGCAATTTTTTTTTTGTTGGGTACCCTGCAATCTAGCTGTCAGATATAAACTCTTCCTCTAATCAATGCTCCAAAAACATTCACATTTATTCATCTATGTTAAATGAACAGAAGCGAGCGGATAATGTAGCTAGCGGTGATCACCGCTACTAAGAGTGATTTACTAAATTAACGGGTGCGACTGGTCTCAACAAGGCCCAAACGAGACGGCTAATGGGACCCTAATGAGCGGGTTCAGATCTGCTGCGCAGCCGAGCGGACGAGGCGGGAAAAACTTTTTGTTTTCATCCAGAAACGACAGGGGCGGGGCAGCCCTGTAGCGGGGCAGGGCAGCCCCTGAGGTGGGGCGGGGCAACCCTGAGGCAGGGTGGGGCAGCCCTGAGGTGGGGTAGGGCAGCCCTGAGCCAGGGCGGGGCAGTCCTGAGGCGAGGTGGGGCAACCCTGAGGCAGGGCGGGGCAGTCCTGAGGCGAGGTGGGGCAGCCCTGAGGCAGGGCGGGGCAGTCCTGAGGTGGGGCAGGGGGGGCAGCCCCTGAGACAGGGTGGGGTAGGGCAGCCCTTGAGGGGGGGGCGGGGCGGGGCAGCCCCTGAGGTGGGGGCGGGGTGGGGCAGCCCCTGAGGGGGTGGGGGCGAGCGGTGAGGCAGGGCGGGGCAGGTGGCAGCCCCTTAAGGTGGGGCTCAGAGACAGTGCAGTAGGCAGGCGGGGCAGCCCTCGCACACCGAGCGCTGAACCGAGCGCTGAAGTCACTGGAACATATTTAGCGCAAGCTAATCCAGGCGTGCGGCCATTTTGTGCGTTGTTGTGGTCGGAAATCTAAAGATAAACTGTTTTTGCAATAAACCCTCCAGGGCTCATCCGCCCATCAACAGGAAGTGTATTCTGTGATCACATGACCCTGCGGTGAATGCTGCATCACTGGCCAGTCAAAAGCAGCTGCCATTGTTTCTGCCCACGGTCAAGCATTGCGTTACATTACAGGCATTTAGCAGACACTCTTATCCAGAGCGACTTACACAGCTTTTACACAGCATTTACATTGCGTCCATATATACAGCTGGATACATACTGAAGCAATGCAGGTTAAGTACCGTGCTCAAAGGTCGCAATGGCAGTGTCCTACCCAGGAGTCGAACCTGTGACCTTTAGGTCACAAGACCAGTTCCCTTACGCATTACGCTACACTGCTGCCCCTACATGTCTGCGCACACGCGTGTGTCAGAATAAACTCCACAGCGCTGCAGCGTACAGTAAACTGTGTGGTGATTAACTGACGGGGGAAGCATCCATTACCGCTTCGATTTGCTGGTGAAAATCACGGGATCCCTGGCGTGCTTCTGTCAGATGGCCATTAAAGAGGTTTATGGTCCAGAGCTCTATTTCCACAGAGGTCAGAGGTCAAGGGTCACGGCTCCCACAGGGGGTATGTACCTGGGACCCTCGCTCGGAAAAGGTCAGTATTTTTAGATGTCAAACTCGCATTTTATTTTGGTGCGACTGATCACATCCTGAAACGATGCAGCGTTTGGCTACATCTGGCAGAAACACAGTGACCAGAACATTAACATCTATTAAAGGAGGACAGAGCAAGCGGATGAAAGGATCTGTGTGTCTGTAAACTCACCCCGGCCAACAGATTCTTATCTATTTCATTATGAATATCACTTTTTTAAAATCTATTATTCTTTTTTCTTTTTTTTATAATCATCAGAGTTATGGAGCAAACAAAAGGCCAGTATCTCCTGGCTTTTGATGTCATGATATTCAGGGCTGGGGAGGTCCGTGTTGTGATAGCTGCAGGAGCTGTAGACCCAGAGAAGGTTAAGCATTTGGGGGGGGGGGGGGGGGTCTGGTGCACCCCGTGACTCAATGCACCATTGTTCCCTGACAGGGCCCTTCTGACAAAGGGGATCATATTTGCTTTGGGGGGGGGCAGCTAGTATGGGGGGGGGGGGACCATGCATTAGGGATCCCTTTGAAATGACAGTGCCAGTTGCCATGACGCATCTAAACACCTGAATTGGTGCTGGCCCAACCCCCATCACATTAACGCAAAGCGTGATTCATTAAAATCCAAAACTCATAACGTTAGCCAATCACTCAGAGCGTGACACGGCCGTGACAGAGGGCGGGGCCTTAAAGCGAATTAGCCAATGACCCCCCGACGGACTCAAAATTATAAAGAGACGCCCCCCCCCCCCCCAAAGAGATGCTGCGACCCACCTCCCCTTTCGGACATCCTCGTTCAGTCCCCCCCCCGCCACATCACAGGAAGGATCACAGTGTCTGCTGGACTTCAGTCTGGTTCAGCCCGTAAGTGCTGACTGTCTAAAAGAGCTGGGGCTCCCTGTTTTCCAAGGGCCTAAACTGGCTGCTGATTGACAGGGAACCACACAAAAAAAAACCTCCTCCAGACACCGCAGACCCCCCCTCCACCCCACCCCCCAGAAAGCCCTGCAGTTTTGGGACTCCTCCCACAAGTTTGATAAAACAAACGGCGTGTTCCCCTAAAATCATTAGCACCCCCCTCTCCACAGGCCCGCAGGCGGAGTGTCAGTTACACACGCCGCTATTTTAATCGCAGGCAGATGACACCGCCGCCCGCCCGCCCGCCCGTCCGGCCCGAGTATGCGTGTGTGGAATGCTGGGAAACCGAACTCCCGGGGTACAGCCGCCCCCCCCCCCCCCCCCGTAGTCACTGACACTTCGAAGTGTGACGCGAAGAAACAGTCTCCCAACATAACCTCACACGTCGACCCCCCCCCCCCCCCCCCCTCCCCCACCCCCCCCCCCCCCCCCCAACACGGAACACACACAGCGACCGGCTCGATGGTGCAGCAAACCTCCCCCCCCCCCCCCCCCCCCCTAATCCCCAGAAATCGACCCACTCTAAGCGTGAAAGCAGCTCTTTCCAGACCCGGCCTCCGGAGAACAACGACAGATTTACTGTTACCACGCCCTTCCAGAGCGACACCACCTAAACTACTAACCCCACACACTAACCCCATACACCAGGGGGGTACTACACTAACCCCATACACCAGGGGGGTACTACACTAACCCCATACACTAACCCCATACACCAGGGGGGTACTACACTAACCCCATACACTAACCCCATACACCAGGGGGGTGGGGGGGGGGGGGGGAGTACTACACTAACCCCATACACTAACCCCATACACCAGGGGGGTGTACCAGGGGGGTACTACACTAACCCCATACACCAGGGGGGTACTACACTAACCCCATACACTAACCCCATACACCAGGGGGGTACTACACTAACCCCATACACTAACCCCATATGCTGGGGGGGTACTACACTAACCCCATACACTAACCCCATACGCTGGGGGGGTACTACACTAACCCCATACACTAACCCCATACACCAGGGGGGTACTACACTAACCCCATACACCAGGGGGGTACTACACTAACCCCATACACTAACCCCATATGCTGGGGGGGTACTACACTAACCCCATACGCTGGGGGGGTACTGCACTAACGCCATAACGCAGGGGAGTACTGCACTAACCCAATACACACACACCACACATACACACACATGTACAAACATGCTACTGTATGACCCCCCCACCCCCCCCCCCTACCCCAAACGTGAGTGCTGAGCTGTCTCAGGCACACCAGTTTGCTCCCAATGGGGATCCAGGGGGGGGGGGGGGGGGGCGGTGTGTGAGAGATGTACACAATGGGGGTGTTGTGGGACCCTGACATCGAGGTGGGGGGGTTTGGGTCAGAGGGAACAGCTGAGCCGGCAGGGGGGCTTGGGGGGGGGTGGGGGGGTTGCTGTGGCAGTTGTTACTGTTGACGAGTGGGAATATGAGACTCAGGAAGGTGATACTGGGGGGGGAGAATGGAACACTGAAGGGGGCAGCTGCTGTTTTGTCATCTGAAAGTGGGACCCCCCCAGTTAGTAGAGCTCAACAGTATGGGGGGGGGGGGGGTTCCTCTCATAAAGCCACTCTTCAACCTCTCCTTCTATCCTGTATAGCCTCCATAATATACACGGGGTACTCTGTCATACTGGACACCTTTGATTGGTGGGATCTGGGTAGAGGACCGGCCCACAATGCATTGTGTGACCAACAGAATGAAAACGAATAAACCCTGAAACACAGCAGCCCCCCAGAAACACACACACTACATGTACAAACCCACACTCACTCACACTAAAAGCACACACACACCCACTACATGCACAGACACCCACACACACACACACACACCCACACATGCACAGACACACACACACACACACACACACAGGCATGCGCGTGCACACACACACACACAGATTTAATACGGTACAGTGCTCCACTGACAAGCAGGTTGTTGGAATCAAAGACACAGGCAGAGAACAGCTGTTATTAAAAGCAGAGAGAAGCAAAGGAGAGTCAAGGAGAAAAAAAGATTAAAGGGGGGTGGGGGGGGGGGGGGTCGAGGGGCCAGGGGGTGGAGGGGGGAGGGGGGGGGGGGGGGTTGACTGAAGCCTGGCCAGTGTGCACTGCCTGAGGGACTCGCTGACTGACAGGGGGAAGGGGAAGAGCTAAGTGTTTGAAGCACGGCTCCAAATTCGCAGGTTCACCTCGGCTTCCCGCCAAGAAATTAGAAAGGGGCTCGTGGGCCGCCAGCTTCGCCCGCGTACGGGCGGGGCGGGGGTGCGGGGGCGGGGGGGGGGGGGGGGGGGGGGGGGGCGGGTCCACCGCCATCGCCGCCGCCGCCGCCGACATCACAACAAAGATTCCTATTAATTAGGGGCAAGGCGGCCAGATGACAGCGACTCCGATCCCAGCGCCCTGCTCCAGCGGGAGACCTCTCCCGGCGACAGCAACGCCGCCGCCGCTGCCAAAAAAAACACTCTCTGGAACTCAATGAAATTGAAAAGAAATTGTGGGGACGGTGAGGGAGGGAGGGAGGGAGGGGGGGGTGGGTTTGAGGATTGAGGGTTTTTCACCTGAAAAATTCAAATGGGAGAAAATGAGGAAGGGAGCAAAGTGTAGAGAGCCAATCCCAGAGCTTCCTGTGTTCATTAGCTCTCTGGATTAGGGCAGGGAGGGGTGGGGCGGGTAGGGTGGGGCAGGGAGGGGTGGGGCAGGGCAGGGCAGAGCAAGGAGGGCAGTTACTAAGATGCCTCAGGAAACATGGATTGGCAGAAATCACACAGCCCACAAAATGCCCTTTACTCTGTGCCCGCCCAAGAGAATGAGAGAGAGAGAGGGAGAGGGAGAGAGAGAGACAGAGAGGGGGGGGGGCAGAGATAGACAGATAGAGGAAGGACAAAAATGTGTCACCTGGTGCTAAAACACAGTGCGGTCTCTCCAGGGAGTGGACAGACTTTAATGACACCCCCCCCCCCCTCCCGTGCAATATGGCAACTGTGGAGACTACGGGGGTACATACATGAGGAGGGGGGTGGGTCTCAGGGTCTTTTGATGATCCCTCCCCACTGGTAAAGCCATCAGTGCTGATATTGGCCATCCTGGCCCACACCTGCCCAGTGGCTAGATCTCACTGGCTCTGAGGGGGTTGGGGGTTGGGGGGCTGGGGGGGGGGGGGGTCAAGTGGAGGTGTATACAAGTTTGCCACCCCCTAACTAAGAAACCATCCCAGACAAGCAAGAAGGTTTTTGGTTACCACTCTGAGAGAGAAAGGACTCTCGCCCTCTGTCCCCCTCCCCCAAATTCACATCAGCAACTGTTCCCTCCGTCCGCCCCCCAGGGGTCATCCCGGGTGGCGTATTTCACTTTCTGACGGTGGCCGGTTCCCAGGCTCACACACTCTGTGTCTGTTCATTCATTCTTCTATTCCTTCGTTCCTTCTTTCTTTCATTCTTTTGCTGGAATCTGCCGTCTTTCCCTCTCCAAAACGGAAAGTTCCGGAGTGAGGACCATGAAGGAGGCATCCTCCGGGGGAACTGCTGACATTGATTGCTTTCAAATCGCGAAACATAATATACTGACCCCCCCCCCCGCCAAACTCAAGCTGTAATCTTAATCTCAAACGCCGCCTCCGCTCCCGAGGTCTGGCTCTGACAGAGTAATTAACGTATCGGCTGTCTCTGAGGGGAGCACACTGACACCTTCAGACCGCTTATCTCCCAGATAAACCGGAGACACGTCCACTAAGCCCTGCCGATACCTGTCAGTGGAGCGGAGCCCGGACTGAGCGTGCTCCGTGGAGCCAATCAGAGCTTCCAGACTGAGCGCGCTCAGAGCTCCCAGACTGAGCGCGCTCAGTGGAGCCGCTCAGAGCTCCCAGACTGAGCGCGCTCAGTGGAGCCGCTCAGAGCTCCCAGACTGAGCACGTTCAGTGGAGCCAATCAGAGCTCCCAGACTGAGCACGCTCAGTGGAGCCGCTCTGAGCTCCCAGACTGAGCACGTTCAGTGGAGCCAATCAGAGCTCCCAGACTGAGCGCGCTCAGTGGAGCCGCTCTGAGCTCCCAATAGGAGACCGTCTGGTTCCGATCCGATCCATTCTGCTCTGGGAAGACCAGCAAAGTGGGAAATCAGAGCAGGGGAGAGGAAGTGGGTCAGGAAGGGACACCCTGACCCCCGACCCCCCCAAACCTGTGAGGAACCTGAACGCCTGCCACGTTTCACACTCAAACGTGTAATGCTGTAATTCAGACTAGCCGGGGTCTAAGCGCGGATTAGAAGATAACAGGCATTTAAGCAGCAGCCAAAAAAGGCCTGGCAGCCTCAGAGAGCCGACTAGCTTGGCAAGGAGAGAGGCTGGCGGGACCCCGGTGTGGAGTACGGCGAATTTTCCACCGGAGCGGGTCTCTCCCCACACCGAGCTCCGCATCGCTTAATTACCCGTTTACTAACGACCCTCGGAGAAAAAGGAGACGCGTCTACGGCAAACGCATGAACTAGGATCAGGTTTCTGCCTGTTCCCGTCCTAACCTTTCCCACTGTAAACGAATAGGCCAGACTGATCCGAGATCAGCTCCCAACTCTGAGGCACTTCATGTCCAAAGTTTTATTTTCCACCAAAAAACAGTACAAAAAAATAAAGTATAAATGTAACATCCACAACCAGGGCCTCTAACTCATTACAGGAAACCCTGTTACAGCAGGGCCTCTGACTCATTACAGGAAGTCCTGTTACAGCAGGGCCTCTGACTCATTACAGGAAGTCCTGTTACAGCAGGGCCTCTGACTCATTACAGGAAGTTCTGTTACAGCAGGGCCTCTGACTCATTACAGGAAGTTCTGTTACAGCAGGGCCTCTGACTCATTACAGGAAGTTCTGTTACAGCAGGGCCTCTGACTCATTACAGGAAACCCTGTTACAGCAGGGCTTCTGACTCATTACAGGAAGTCCTGTTACAGCAGGGCCTCTGACTCATTACAGGAAACCCTGTTACAGCAGGGCCTCTGACTCATTACAGAAAGCCCTGTTACAGCAGGGCCTCTGACTCATTACAGGAAGTTCTGTTACAGCAGGGCCTCTGACTCAGTACAGGAAACCCTGTTACAGCAGGGCCTCTGACTCATTACAGGAAACCCTGTTACAGCAGGGCCTCTGACTCATTACAGGAAACCCTGTTACAGCAGGGCCTCTGACTCATTACAGAAAGCCCTGTTACAGCAGGGCCCACAACTCATTACAGGAAACACTGCTACAAACATGCCATTGAAGTCACAATCTGAAGGTCACAGAGATTTCATGTGGATGCTAAGAGACAGGATGAGGCTGCACTTATTGAATATTTATGCAAAAAGGGACAATACGACAGGAGCGGGCTAGCCACTGAAGGAAAAACAGCTGTGCCTCCAGCTCCTTCGCCCATATTGATTATTACTTTAGGGCATTACACAAAGTGGCCTTAATTGCGTGCGTACAAAAACGTTTCACCTTGAACTTTTAACGGCGGATCATAAAAATTTTTGTTTAATAAGGATGTCTTTCCCCCGACGAGCGCTGCCTGGAGAAACCGGACGGTAAATAATGCAATTTTTTTACAATGGACAGTAAATAAAGCGCAGACACCGTCGTTAGCTCCCTCTCTCTCTCTCTCTCCCGCCCGCGGCCCCCTGGCCAGAGAGAGCTTTTTACAGCCAAGGTGACTATTCAGCTTAATGCAGTCCTGCAGCAGGAAAGCCATTCTCATTCATTACAGCCCGACACCGGCACTTAAAGCACTTTATAAGAACCTGTTAAGGAACGCCGGGACAGAGGAGAGAGGCGTTTTGGGGCTGTCTGCAGCGTCCGAGCGCGCGCGGTTTGGGCAAGGAGCTGAGCACGCTGAGGTCACCCCAGTTTGGTTTTAACGTGCGGGTCCAGCCTATAAACAGGGGTTTCATTCAATGTGTTCCCCCGCAATCTCCACCTTAAAACACACGTTTAATCCACAGCCAGTCCGCACGTGCCATCATCGATTAAGAGTGGCTTCTGCATCGGGCCACTTCAAACAACAGGACGGTTAAGAGTAGGAAAAACTTGGCAACCAGAGCCAAAATGGCCTCCAATTTAGGATCCAAAATGGAGCATGCCATTGAAAATTGAGACAATTCTAAACACACTCTTATTCAAAATATACAAGCATAGAATAAGGTATAATAAGAGACATATAAGAATTAGTAAATATTAGACCATTTTAACAAAATGAATCCACAGAAACTCATTTGTAGCTAGCTGCGACTCAGCCAAACTGTAATACTCTCTCCTTTAAGTCTTAAGTGTCCTACTTATGTTACAGTTGATGAAACTACTGACAAATGTTGTGTATTAAAAATAATGCATTCATTATTAATCATCAGTTACTGAAAGGCTGAGGTGGGTGGGCCTGGGGGAGACTGAGTCTGTCTGTCTGTCTGTCTGTCCATCTGTCTAAATATTCAGCCATGTTCACAAGCACACACAAACATTTACACACCGAGAGCTAAACACATTATAATGGTTTACACTGTCAAGAAAAGGCAGCATAACTGCAGGAGGGAGAGACTGAGTGTCACAGAGAGGAGAAAAAGAAGAAATGTGAAGAATGTAAATATGGGGAGGATTTGGAGAGGGGAGTACCAGTGCACCGAATTGCTGAGTGTGGGCGTGTGTGTGTGTGTGTGTGTGTGTGTAACATTTCCTACATGGTGCAATCATCTGTCATTTTTATTTTAATTTAAATGTGCATGTTTAAATGTGTTTAAATTCTTAAATGTGCCATAAGTATCTACCAAACTATCCTGACTCCCATCAGCACTGACAGTGATGGCAAGTGCTTGGAATACTCACACCAATGAAAACGGATGGATAAATGGTAAAACTCAGCTGTGACTAAGTACACAGCACTTTGATCCAAGACCGCAGCCCAAAGCAGGCAGGACTAGAGTCAGACCCGTTGGTTCCCTCGTTGCCCAGTTTAAGCAGGTGTTATTTTTAGGCCTCCTTGGCCTTCCTTTCACACGCAGTCTCACTGTTAATGGTGACGGTTTTCATGACGCTCCTGTTTAACCTCACTATTTAAACCCGGCCAACGACCACGGCAGCGATTTGGGAATAAAGGAAACACCAGATATATATATATATTTTAACGAAGGCTTCCGCTAACAAGTCCGATAGGCTATAGTATTGCCGCTATTACAGACCGCGGCAAAGGACTCCCTCAAGACCGTTAAATGCCTGTCATTCTGCTGCAGCTCACGCGCTGCTGACACGCTATCGGCTGTTTTTTTCCTTCAGCCGCTGATGTGTTCCGTAACCCCGTTACAAAAACTAATTCCCTCCAACAAGGGAGTTTATTTCAGTAATATCCGCGCCGCAGCCGCGAGCCCAGTCGCGAACTCTATTATTAACGGGAGATTAAAACAGCTGTATAGGGCGCTCCGGAGCACGCGCTCTGCACCCCGCGAACATAAGGCGCTGGATTACAAACTGCACTTGACCATTTAAATTACTGCAGCACCCGGCATTACCAGCTGGGTCTTATTGCAGCGCAGTGCCCAAGTCTCCCGCCCCTACCGTACTACTCAAACATCTCCCGGGATACAGCACGTCGCCTTCCCCGAACCAAATAGGTAAAATAATACATCTAAAACATTTTTAAAAAGCACTGGAAAAGAAGTGGAAAACACAAACGCAAACAAATTCCCTTAACATAAAAAAAAAACAATTACAGCATGGAACAAGAGTTTCGATTTGCCGACGTCTCCACCAGAAGAATGCGGGGGGGAAAATAAGTTCATATAAAAAGACTTATAAAAAGGGAACGACAGGAATGGACGGCACACGAAGGCCATAACAGAACGACAAATTTTCAAAAAAGAAAAAAGGATTCTGGGGCACTTTGCTAAAATAGGAAAGTGACAGGGAACGACAAGTGTCTGTCTTATATCCATGAACAGGTGCTGCGGCAGCCGATTAATTGTGCTCTACTGAACATGCTACCGCTGCACGGAGACTATATTTAACGCACTGCCCACTGCCGCATAACGCACAGCTCGTCAAAATCACATAATGAACACCAGAAGCCAGAGACGGATAAAGAGATTAATACCACCTCTTTCCTCCTGAATCACAGATCAATGTATTATTGTTGGTGATGTCAGCATTTGAGGAGAAATCACAGGAGGTGATTCATATGAAAACATCGATCACTCATAAATGAGCTGCACTCAATTATTAATGTCTAATTAATGAAAGACCATCGTAATACAATTGACACCATTTTACAGGAAAGACAAATCATTTTACAAATGTTGCAAGATAAAACTAGGCAAAAAAATGTTATTTGTTGTATCATTTGTAACTCCCACAAACAGGCATACCATTAGTTGAGTTTGTTCGTGTGAATCTGTTTTATGTGAAAACATGTCCACAGTATGTTACAATATAAACAGTAATTTGGGTGGTGTTCAGACTTATTACGCCAATATATGTGCAATAGTAGGAACCACCCAGTTAAAGACGTGATATGTCATCCAGCTGAAACTAAAACACATGGAAACCGACAAATAGAACAAAAACATCATCAGTAAAACAGAGACTACGTTGTTTTCCTTTTGTTCTATTTTTGGTGATGGAATGTTCACCAGAAGTCATTTACTAGAGTAATTTCCCTGGTAACAATAAATAAATAAATTACCAGCAGCAAGGAAGCAGCAACAGAAATGCAGCTGTTTGTGACTGCAGTGAGAGCGTACTTTACTTTAACAGACAGAAATGCAGCTGTTTCTGACTGCAGTGAGAGCGTACTTTCCTGTAACACAGAAATGCAGCTGTTTGTGACTGCAGTGAGAGCGTACTTTCCTTTAACAGACAGAAATGCAGCTGTTTCTGACAAAAATGAGACCGTACTTTCCTTTAACAGACAGAAATGCAGCTGTTTCTGACTGCAGTGAGAGCGTACTTTCCTGTAACACAATAATGCAGCTGTTTGTGACTGCAGTGAGAGCGTACTTTCCTTTAATTAACAGACAGAAAGGCAGCAGTTTCTGACTGCAGTGAGAGCATACTTTCCTTTAACAGACAGGAATGCAGCTGTTTCTGACAAAAATGAGACCGTACTTTCTTTTAAGAGACAGAAATGCAGCCCTTTTTTATTGCAGCGAGTGTGTACTTCCCTTTAGCTTCAGGCTACAGGAGAGGCCCGCACTACCCACTCAGAGATCTGTGTTGGTTTGTAGTAGAGAAGGGGCTTGGGAAGGACATGCTGACTCAAACTAGCCTAATGCGCTAACTGCGCTAACTGGACCTGGCATTCCCTAAATAAAACTGGAGTACCAGTGCACTGAATTACTGAGTGTGTGTGTGTGTGTGTGTGGTGTGTGTGTGTGTGTGTGTGAGAGAGAGAGAGAGAGAGAGAGAGAGAGAGAGAGAGAAACAGAGAGAGAGAGAATGGGAGAGGGATGGATTCCCTAAACAAAACTGGAGTACCAGTGCACTGAATTACTGAGTGCGTGTGTGTGTGTGTGTGTGTGTGTGTGAGAGAGAGAGAGAGAGAAACAGAGAGAGAGAGAGAGAGAGAGAGAGAGAATGGGAGAGGCCACTGAGCTTCCCGCTGGCTTATGCACACAGTGGACACAAAGTCCTCAGCCTGTTTGATTAAAGCCCTTTGTGAAACACCACACAGCAAAAAAAGAATTAACACCTTGGAATCTCGCAGGCTTCAGTATACACACAGTACCTAATCCCACAAAAACAAAAAAAATACAATAAAATAATTATGCAATTATAGGATGAGCGTTACTGCCAACATTTATCAATCCTTAAATCTACCTCAGAGTTCTGGCAGACAGAGCAAAGGCAACCAAGAGGCTAAGAACAACTTCATAGAAAAGATCTGTGTAATCGCTTCAAAGAGGAAGCTTTTACCCTTGATTTAAAGGCTGAAAAGTCCTTCAGGATATAAAATCTGAAGGTAGTCTTTGAAGCCCATGCCTTAGCATTAATTTATATTTCAAGTTCTTTTTTTTTAAATGAAAAAAGAGACAACTAGCAAAAATATATACTGTATATATCCAAGCATGTATATTTGTATGTAAATATTTATATAAATAGACCTATACTATATGGCTAAAAGTATGTGGACATCCAACATCTCATCCAAAATTATGGGCATTAATATGGAGTTGGTCCACCCTTTGCTGCTATTACAACCTCCACTCTTCTGGGAAGGCTTTACACTACATGTTGGAGCACTGCTGTATGGATTTGCTTCCATTCAGCCAGATGAGCATTAGTGAGGTTGGGCACTGATTAGGCGATTAGGCCTGGCTCGCAGTGGCTCGGGCTCTGTGCGGGCAAGAAGTTCTTCCACACCTTTCTCTTGGCAAAACCATTTCTATATGGACCTTGCTGTGTGCCCAGGGGCATTGTCATGCTGAAACAGGAAAGGGCCTTCCCCAAACAGTTGGGGAAGCACAGATTTGTCTAGAATGTGATGGTATGCTGTAGCATTAAGTTTTGCCTTCACTGGAACTAAGGGGTCTAACCAAACCATGAAAAACAGCCCCAGACCAAGGGGCGTCCAGATACTTTTGGTCATATAGTGAATCATCCGTTATCTCTAATAGGATTTATGTGATGATCAAAACTCCTTTTGATTCAAAACGAAAAATTATTTTGGGGGGCACTTTTCAAAGCACTATGTGTCTGCATGTTTGCATTATATATAGTATATATGTGGGTGTTTTTCATTACTGAGTGTGTTAAGTTTTAACATGGTCATTCGGTTAAACTTTTTTAACAGTGAAAAGCAATGCAAAACCGACTAGGATTGCTTATCAAGCGAGCAAAATATAGATGGAATTTGTCAAACATCACCTTCAGACCTTTTACCTCCAGGCAGTCTGCGGGAAGTGTAATAAAATAGCTCATCATTTTACTCAACCACATCATAGCTCATTTGAGCAACTGCTATTAGGCAGACATTTGAAGGTTCCACGGGCAAAAACTGCTTTAAGAGGTACTGATATTCCCACAACACTTTCAGCCTTCAACGCACGCAAGAATTTTAACATTAGGAGGCCTGCAGTTTTATCTTAAAACATCGTACGTGTGCTTTTTTATTTTATTACATTCGGTGTACTTTGCGTTTATATGTATTTATCTTTAATGTGCAGGGTAACGTGTGAGCCAAAGAAAAAGTTGAATTGAATGGAGTTGTGTGTGTGTGTGTGTGTGTGTGAGTGAGTGTGTAAGTGCACGTGTGTGTGTGTGTGTGTGTGTGAGAAAGTGAGAGTGTGTACATGTGTGAGTGTGTACATGTGTGAGTGTGTGTGTGTGTGTGTGAGAAAGTGAGAGAGTGTGTACATGTGTGAGTGTGTGAGTGCATGTATGTGTGTGTGTGTGTGTGTGTGTGTGCATGTTAAATATAGTCTCCGTGCAGCGGTAGCATGTTCAGTAGAGCACAATTAATCGGCTGCCGCAGCACCTGTTCGTGGACGTGAGACAGACGCCTGCCGTTCCCTGTCACTTTCCCATTTTAGTAAAGCGCCCCAGAGTCCTTTCTTCTTCGCGCACTCAGACGGAAAGGTAGGAAGAGACACGGGCAGAAAGAGAGCAAAGCAGGCACACGGGAGACAGACGGACGGACGGGGACGGGGAGGGGAGGGAGGGTGGGGATGTTTTGTACCGTCTTGCTCCGTCTTGGTCATCTCCTCCAGCTTCTTCTGCTTGAGGGAGTCCACCACGTCCGCCAGGCTTCCCTTGCGGCGCTCCGGCGTTCCGAAGGCGGAGCCGGTCAGCAGGTCGGGGCGTTCCCGGGCCCCCTCCTCGGGCTTGTGTGGCGAGGTAGAGTTATTCCGTATGGAGTACAGGGAACACACTTTATTGCTGTCAGATTCCTGCAGGGAAACGGGGGAACAAGGTTGGGGAAGGGGGGAGGGGGATTTTAAATTTAGTTTTTTGGTTCCTGGGTCCTGTGGTTTTAGATTCAGTCACTCTTAACACCCCCCCCCCCCCAACCACCCGCCACCACCCCAACAACACACACACACACACACACACACACACTCTCTCTCCTCACGGGCATGCTGGGCCATTTCAAGCTTGAACCCCCTTCAGCACATCTTTCACCTGAGCACAGAGAATCAGACAAAGCCCGTTTAAAGTCACTGATGATAATGTAAACAACACACAGGCCAATTACAACATGCTAATCTTCTACGTAAATCCGTCCGAGTGATGCGTTTTGCATCACCAGGGAAGCCACGCCCACTTTTAATGGTCCAGCGCTTCCCAAAAAAAAACAGGTTTCAGAGATTGAGGAGGAGAACGGGGGCGAGCAAAATTTCCAGGAAAACATTTCTGGAAAAAAATTATTTAACGTTCCAGCAGCAGTGGGATCAACAAAACACAAGACGACAGAATTTGGGGTTCAGTTTCCCCTTTAAAACCGAGTGGACTAAGACAGGAGGAGGAGGAGGAGGAGGAGAAGGAGGGGGGCAGCGTTTGGTGACAGAACCGAACAGAGACAGAGTTCTCTCCTCGGTCCCACAGGACGCGCCCCCACGGCGCTGAAGGACACTCGCGCCGCTCGTAAAAAGCCGCTGTTGAGCGTGAGCGGGCTGAACCCGGGAGCGGCTTCGCTGCACTTCCCCTTAATGACGCTCGCCGTATGCATGGCGGCTCTGGGCTGAGTGGGCTGTGATTGGTTCACTTGAGAACAGGCGGCCGGTCGGCCTGAAGCCGGGAGCCCTCGGGGGCCGCCCCGTAAATCTGCCACCTGCTTCTGTAGCCCCCCCCTGTTGTTTCTCTGTACCACCTGTGTGCGCTCCCCACCCCGACCACTGGAGGCAGCGTCACCCCTCTCAAATTGAAGACTTAGCCACGTGTCACCAGGGCAACAGACTGGCACTGCCAGGCCGAGCAAGGAGATTTTTTTTTGTTTTCGGCACACAACCTGTGGGTGAGCCCTTTAGTCCAGAACTGACACCCCTTTAAAATTACACACCCCCCCCCCCCCCCCCCAGGGAGACACCAGGGAGGCCACTCCGCACCACCCCCCCACACCATGAAGGCACCATGACGGGTGTCGGGGGCGGACCGCGGCGGCGACTCGATTCCCGAACCGCAGTGACCTAGGAAACGGGCTCCGCACCCCTGGCGTGGGGGGGGGGGGGCAGGGGGAGCCCCGCCCTCTCTGGGTCTGACCCGGCCCTCTCCAGCTGGGCCCTGTTCACTCTGCGGTGGAGGAGGCTTTTGGGGGGCAGAGTCAGGCGGGGTAATCGGTTGGCGCGGGTTCAGGGCACAGATCTCTCAGCCGCATGGCATCAGCAATCAGCATCAGCACTTAGACACACTCTCACAGCAGCCAGAGAGACCGCCAGCAGGGAGTACTGAGGCCTCCACCTTACTGCCCCTGCACCCTGCTCTGTAACCCCTTACTGCCCCTGAGTCCTGCCCCTTAGCACCTTACTGCCCCTGTACCCTGCTCTGTAACCCCTTACTGCCCCTGAGTCCTACTCCATAATGCCTTACTGCCCCTGTATCCTGCTGTGTAACCCCTTACTACCCCTCAGTCCTACTCCATAAAGCCTTACTACCCCTGAGTCCTGCCCCTTAGCACCCAACTGCCCCTGTATCCTGCTCTGTAACCCCTTATTGCCCCTGAGTCTTGCTCTGTAACGCCTAACTGCCCCTTAGTCTTGTGCCTCAGCACCTTACTGCCCCTGCACCCTGCTCTGTAACCCCTTACTGCCCCTGAGTCCTACTCCATAACGCCTTACTGCCCCTGAGTCCTGCCCCTTAGCACCTTACTGCCCCTGCACCCTGCTCTGTAACCCCTTACTGCCCCTGAGTCCTACTCCATAACGCCTTACTGCCCCTGAGTCCTGCCCCTTAGCACCTTACTGCCCCTGCACCCTGCTCTGTAACCCCTTACTGCCCCTGAGTCCTACTCCATAACGGCTTACTGCCCCTGAGTCCTGCCCCTTAGCGCCTTACTGCCCCTGAGTCCTGCCCCTTAGCACCTAACTGCCCCTGTATCCTGCTCTGTAACCCCTTACTGCCCCTGAGTCCTGCCCCTTAGCACCCAACTGCCCCTGTATCCTGCTCTGTAACCCCTTACTGCCCCTCAGTACCTTACTGCCCCTGAGTCCTGAAAAGTAACACCTGACTGCCCCTGAGTCCTCCCCTCAGCACCTAACTGCTCCTCAGTCCTGCCCCTTAGCACCTTACTGCCCCTCAGTCCTGCTCTGTGACCCATCCAGTACAAAAAAATCAAATGATAAGATACATCATAAACTAGGAGGCCACAAAACAACACTGTGGAGTTACGGTAGCCATGATGGGATCTTAGACACAAGTAAAATCGAAAAGACAAGTATTAAAAGCAAAAGACAAAACTCAAGCAGACCAGGTAACTCATCATTTAACACAACATAACGATGAGAACAGCCCATGCAGCCCCCGTAACACTCATTATTTTAGTATATTCCATAAGATACTACATATTATACCAAAAGAAGACATCAACAACAACAACAAAAAAATCCAATATAATCGGTCTAGAGTCCGCAGAACAAGCCAAGACAGAGGAGATGTGAGCCAACCTTTTCTTCCCAGATGAAATAGGTTTCGGTTTATGGTTAGGGTTAGGGACTAGGGGTTAAGGGTAAGGGTTAGGGGTAAGGGGTTAGGGGTTAAAGGTAAGGGTTAGGGGTAAGGGGTTAGGGGTTAAGGGTATGGGTTAGGAGTAACACACTGCCTGTCAGAAACAAGTACCTGCCCCTTCTTTTCCCACCAACAGCAACAACCCCCCCCCCCCCCCCCCCCCCACCCCACCCAATGCACCAATACCAACAGGCCAGATAAGGAATTTTACACAGAACATTTCTGCAACGTTTCATTTACGTTTCCGCAACGTTCCCACGATGTTCTTGCAGCGTTTCCAGAACATTCCTGAAATAATTTCCCCATTGTGCTTTGAAAAAATGGCGTCCCGTGGCGATTTTTCTGTTTACTGTATTTGACCTCCTTGGGGAAAGGGAGATTGGAGGGGGGAAGGGGGGTCAGTTCTGTCTAAATTTAGATGGTACATGGTGGATCGACGCTCGGCCTTGTGAGAACAGACAGCCTGTCCCCAAAGTTCCCTCTGAGGGGAGACCTCGGGACGGATTTACAGAGAATTACACACAATTCCCCTTTCTCAGGCGGCAAAAAAACTCCCAATTCCCACCGCCCTACCCCCCCTGCTCCCCCCAACCCACCCTCAACCCCCAGCAGGTCCTCTGTGACCAGCCCAAGGTTATATTTCGGACTGACAGGGTCCCCGGGCTACCCCCCACCCCCCCAGGGCGTTCTCTACCCTCCAGACTCATTGTTTCCCCGCTCATACAAATATAATTTTATCTGGGCTGAAACGCGACTCATGCCGCACGCTTTCTTCTTCTTTTCTTACAGAGAGGCGCGATTCCCGGACCGGTCTACGCCTCGAATCTTCAAAGGAAGACCCGGGGCCTGGCAGCCCAAATCGGCCGGAGAGTTCCGCTCTGTCCTTGGGTGGGAGGGAGCCCTGTATTCCGGGGGCATAGTGACACTGTCCCGTGTGTGTGTGTGTGTGTGTGTGTGATGGTGAGGGGCTGTGTGTGTGTGTGTGTGTGTGTGTGAGGGGCTGTGTGTGTGTGTGTGTGTGTGTGTGTGTGAGAGAGACGGGCTGTGTGGATGTGTGTGTGTGTGTGTGTGGTGTGTGTGTGTGTGTGTGTATAATTTTCAGCTACCCGAAGCATTTACGCTAACAGACTAGTGCTGTTCTGGGATTTCAAGTCGATGTTTGTTTTGGGTTTGCAGTGAAATGATGCAAACTGTGGTCAACTATTACTCTCATCCTGAGCACCCCCCCCCCCCCCCCCCGCCCCCCCATGTCCCTGCAATGCTATCGCTACATCACGTACCAATAAATATGACATCAAAAAACAATTCTTTGGCTGCAGTCCCTCAAACTCAAACTCCAGTGGCAATACAAAGAGAAATAAAATGTGCATTTCTCCCTGTAGGACAAACAAGGTCAGAGAGCTGCTAAAAAGTTCCCTATGTCTTACATGGAGAGAGAGAGAGAGAGAGAGAGAGAGAGAGACATGTGGATAGAGGAACATGCTGCTGTTATCAAGGAGGCTCAGTGCCTGGCCTGAAAAAACCAAGCACTGTCCCCATAAGGAAAACCTGGTACAAGGGTGTGCACATCCATCAGTGGGTCTATAAAGTGTGTGTGTGTGTGTGTAAGTGTTAAAGTGTGTATGTGTGTGTGTATGTCTGTGTAAGTGTGTGTGTGTGTGTGTGTAAGTGTTAGTGTGTGCGTGTGTGTGCGTGTGTGTGTGTGTGTGTGCACACTCACCATGCGTTGCTGGGCTGACACTAAGCTGTCCCACTCTGTCTCTGGCGGGATGCTGCTGATGGCGGGCCGGTCCTCACAAAGCGCTTTGCTGTGCAGCAGGTTGTGTAGCGGCAGCTGGGGGGCACTGTGGGGGTCCGTGCACTCCTCCTTGTCCCAGGACATGGCGTCCTCTCCGTCTGTGGCAGGGGCGAACGGAGAGGTGGCTTGCTTGGAAGACATTATTCTGCTGGAGACAAAAAAAAAACCAAAAAAAAAACGCATGGCCAGCGTCAGTACCTCGCATGACCAGAGAGGGCGCTCTCCCTAAACCTCTCCTGTATCCACAGCCACACACCTGTCACTGAAAAAAAAAAACCATGCACACTGGGGCCTTGTGTGCGAGAGATTACGGCGCATCAACAGCAAAGTGGAGGACAGGACCGATGCCAAAGAGAGAGAAGTGCACAATGACACTTTGTTTCGGTTTCCCCGATACGGGGGGTAGAAACAGCAGCCAATCACAGGGCTCTGAACTTCAGCTCCGCGGTGTTGATCTGCTGACTGGACCCCTATCGCCGCCCCGAAAAAAGATTTTTTTTTTCTTTCTATCAGATCATTTGTAGCACTCAGAGAAAGAGTCCAGGTGGTGAGATCCCAGATAATCCTTTGTTCAATATAAAAGGGGAGCGTTGAGTTAATTCTGGAGCAATGCCTGAACAGGCCGCACTCTTACCGCTGAACGCCGTCCCAGAAACCAACACACGGGCCGTACAGCACACGACCGCTCATCCTCACACGCGTTAAAATACCAATCAAACAACAATCACAAAATACACAACAGCCACAAAAATATTTACTTCAGAATACAACACGATGCCTCCTAATAACCGCTCTTTTGCTCAGAAGGCAAGAAGCTCATTCCCAAAACAAGAAAGACCTCTGTATGCGTAAAACCAGTCGTTTTCTTAAAAAAAATTCTTTGATTTCTATCAGCGAGTCACAAAATGCAGCAGGTAACAACAAAACCAGTTTTGTTTTTTTCCCCCTTCCTTCCTCCATTGTCTTTTCGCCCCCTCTCCTTTTCGAATTAGCGAACCGCTAACTTTTTTTTGGCGGGAAGGTATTCCCGCCGCCGCCGAATGAACTCAGGGTAAGGAGCCCGGCGGCCACAGCCCCGCGGCGGAGCGCGATCGCGCGTCACACGCCACCGCCAACGCCGCCGCTGAAGGGCGCTACGCTCGCCGCTATGGGAGGCGAAACAACGGAGAACGAAGAACGAAGAGAGTTCCAGTTTGAAGAGCAGTTTAAGCAGCCAGACAGCCGGAGGTGCAGGTGAGACTCAGGTGCCTAATTAAACCTTTCTCACAGTTAATGAGGGGGGGGGGGGGGGGGGGGGGGGGGGGGGGGGGGGGGGGACTCTCCAACATAGTGCGCAAAATTAATATATGATCGACAAATGTGATTATGAGCCGGGTATTAATAACGCCATTGTGCTCTGGCTCTGCCTCAGATCTCGTGGTGGGGGGGTTGGGGGCGGAGCCTATGCGGCCTATGGGCGGAGTTTCATTACCTCATTACACTGCCCCGTTATTTCAAGTTTTAAAATGTGAAAAGGGTTCCACACAATACCAACAAAACATCTCACTCACTCACACACATACGGGCATCTATCACACAGTGTCTGAACCTCTGCCCCCTAACACGTGTGCTAGCGTGCATGTGTGAGTGAGTGTGTGTGTGTGTGTGTGTGTGTGCGCGTGTGTGTGTGTGCGTGCGTGCGTGTGTGTGTGCGTGCATGCGCGTCTGTGTGTGTGTGTGTGTGTGTGTGTGTATGTGTGTGTGCGTGCGTGCGTGCGTGCGTGTGTGTGTGTGTGTGTGTATGTGTGTGTGCGTGCGTGCGTGTGTGTGTGTGTATGTGTGTGTGTATGTGTGTGTGCGTGCATGCATGCGCGTCTGTGTGTATGCGTGTGTGTGTGTGTGTGTGTGTGTGTGTGCGTGCGTGTGTGTGTGTGTGTGTGTGTGTGTGTGTGTGTGTGTGTGTGCGGCTGACTGGCTCTCACGCTTCAGTGGTCTGAGTGATGGCAGGAGGTGAATATTTCAGCAGTAAAATAATCCCGCTCCGTTTACTGTGTAATACAAAAGAATCGCTTTGTCCAACTCACACACGGAACAGCTGGCTCTTCGGATCCATGAATAAAAAATGCAACAGAATCTGTGTCTATACCCGCTCCCTCTCTCTCTCTCTCTCTCTCTCTCTCTCTTCACTCTGTCACAATCTCGTTCTCTCTTTCTGTCTGCCTCTCAAATTAATATTCAAATTGATATTCAGTTTCAGATACATTTAAATTTGTTTCTCTACCCGTCCTCGATCTGTTTTTCTCTCTGCCACACTCTATTTCTCTCTTCTCTCATTCTCCCTCTCTCATTCCCTCTCTTCCTGTCTTTCTCACTCCTCCGCTGTCTCCCTCCTGTCCTCGCACAATCACGCTCGGCGTGCAACTTCTGAACTTTGCTCTGATTTTTGATTTTCAATTAACACTCCCAATTTGGAGATAATTTTCTATTTAATGTAATTACAGGAGGCAGTTTATTGGCTGATTAAAATTGAGGGCTCAGCCTTGCTTAAGGGGAGAGCGCATTAGCAGGCCGGTCTCTGAGCGCTCGGAGTAACTGATAATCCACCTGCTGCTTCCTCACCTGCTATTAACCGTGCCGAAGTGTGTGTGTGTGTGTGTGTGTGTGTGTGTGAGAGTGTGTGCGTGTGTGTGTGTGAGAGTGTGTGTGAGAGAGAGTGTGTGTGTGTGTGAGAGAAAGACTGTGTGTGAGTGCGTGTGTGAGAGGTTGTGTGTCTGTGTGAGTGCATGTGAGTGTGAGCATGGTTTAAATTTCACACTCTCCTCTTCCCATACGCACGGCTGAGAGGCGAGACGAAAAGCAGCCTTTCCTGCCCGTTCATCTGGATATCTTTTATTATCCATCATCCCTAAAACACATACTGCTGCAGCGCACAAATCAACATAACCTACATGAATT
>CM045898.1:44336018-44353518 GCA_025169545.1 Anguilla japonica
TTGTCTAAATTGTTTTTTCTACGAATGTTGACCTTCCCTTCTCAAAAAAGTCAAGAGACAATTACAAAGGCACTCCACTCCCGGCGAGCCCCTCTCCCCAAACACTTCTGCAATTAAAAAAACGGCGAATTTGGAACGGATAAAAAAAAAAAAACCTACACTTCACACACGTCCACACGGAGCACGTTAACGGGAGGGGTCCTCGACGCCGAACTGCGGACACTGAGCAGAGCAGCGATAACGACTCCGCACGAGCGAATTATCGCACCTAATATCCCCCCTGGGGGTCCTGTTAAACCCGAGTTCTTTTTTTCCCCCTCTCTTTTTTTCCTCTTCCTCTCCGCTGTCAGCGTTTAACAGACACTTACGTGGCGGGATTGGCGGACGGGCCCGGCCTGTCTCTCTGCCCAGCTGTGGCCTGCGGCGGGCGGCCCGCGCTCGCCGCGCGCGACTCTCTCCGGACGGGACGCCGAAGCTCTGCCGAAACGCTCGGGTCGTCCCACGCGCTCGCTCCCGCACCACGCTCGCTCTCCCACCACCCACCTCTGCGGGAAACGCTCTGGGCTTTACCCAGGGATTTGGTTCTCAAAGGCCGGACGGCATAACACAGCCCCCCCCCCCCCCCCCGTGCCTGTCAGGAGGAGGAGGAGGAGGAGGAGGAGGAGGGGCTCTGGAACGAGGGCCCGGCGGCGGTCCCGACCGCGCCGCTGAGTCACACCGTGCCCCGCCAGCCCACGGCCCCCCCCGACCACCACGCCACACGCACCGGGGAAATTACCGCCAAGAGGAGGAGGAGGAGGAGGAGGAGAGGAAGAGGAGGGGGACCGCTGTACGTCCAGAGAGAGAGAGAGGGACTCAGGAGAGACGTGGAAAAAAAAGAAAAAAGCTTCTTGTTGTTTTTAGCTGCCCCCTCCCCCCCCACACACAAACACACTCACACACACTCTCTCTCACACACACACACACACACACACACACTCACACACACACAAACACACTCACACACACTCTCTCTCACACACACACATTCTCACACACACACACACACACACACACACACACACACACACACACACACACACACACACACACTCACACACACACTCTCTCTCTCGTTCTCTAAAATGCGGCGGGGTCTCGGGCCTTACGTGGGGGACTCCGCGGTTCCCAGAGTGCCTTCTGCCTCCGCTGCCGCCGCTAAGCAAACGTTAGCGCCATCGCGCAGCGAAGCGTGTTTGCCCAGCAACAGTGGAGCATTGTGGTCCGGCTCGCCGGCTGACAGTTAAGTTATGAGCCCTGGGCGAGCTCTGGGGAAGGGTAAAGCACATCGGAATTCGGTAGGAAAATATAATACACAACGCTCCAGTCCGAGGAACCTGAGGAGTCTTTTTCTTTTTTTTTCTTTTTTGGCGGAAACAATCAGGCATTGTTGAGGGGGAGAAAAGGCGCTGGGACAGATGAAATATCGAGGGGGGCCCCCCTTTTAGGAAAACAGTAAACAAAGCGCCATTCAGTTCCAGGACCTTTCTGTCATTTATAAAGACAGGTTTCCTCTGTGCCGACGAGGAGTTTGACAGCAAAGAGCTCAGATTCAACAAATCAAGTGTAAAAAAAAAAAAGAAAGAAAAAAAACTCCCACAGTCCCCCACACTGATCCGGACTGGAGAGAGAGGACTGGAATGCTGGGGGGGGGGGGGGGGGGGGGGGGGGGGGGGGGGGGGAAGAGAGAGGGAGGGAGAGAGAGTGGGAGATTGAGAGAGTGGGAGAGAGAGGGGGAAGAGACAGAGAGAAAGATGAAATGAAGGAGAGAGAGAAAAGGAGAGAAGGATGTAGAGATGGCAAGAAAAAGAGGGCAAGAGAGCAGGAGAGGGAGAGAGAAGAACAGAAGGAGAACAAGAAAGAGAGGCCGAGAAGGAGGGAGGGTTTCACAAGTTGTATCCACAATGAGCAGATAGGGAAAGAAAAGGGGGTGGGTGGGGTGGGGGGCAGGAGAGAGAGGAGAGGAGAACAGGGGAGCCTGAAAGAGTGGAGGAGAAGGCCTGGGCCAAATCGCAGGAACAATGAGGGAGCCGCTCCTCCTGGGGCAGAGGAAAGGGCCGGACCGCAGGGATGGGGGGGGGGGCGATGAGGTCACCGCTGGCAGAAGGGCAATGGGCTGGTACTGCTGCTGTTTGGGACACACAGCGTCCCGCTTTCTCCCACAGTTACACCCCCCCCCCCCCCCCGCTCCTTTCTCTTCCAAAAATAGGAAGCTTCGCCAGCATCGCTCACCCAAATTGGAAAATTTGCAAGTAACGCACCCCCCCTCCCCCCTCCTCCCAACAACCCACCCCCACCCATGAAAAGAAAAGCAGTTTTGTTCTCCTTTTATTCACATCTCATAAACGGATTTCTGTGGGGGCAAAAAAAATGGAGGAAATTACCTTCAACGGCACTTTAATTAAGTGGCTCTATTCCCGCACCCACCCCCCACCCCCCAAAACAGACCCGACCCCCCCCCCCCACTCATCTCCATCCCTTTATTTTCAGTGCCCTTCTGTTCAGAACGGGACAATTTCATTGGACGAACACACAAAGCGCAAACGCAGTCAGTGTTTGTGTTCTTGGACTCTGATGCTTGGAAGAAAGTGTGAAGGCCCAAATCAGGGGCGGGGGGGGGGGGGGGGGGGAGGAGGGCTTAAAAGTCAAAAAGAAAAAAAACGTATTAATAAAAATGAACAGAGCAGGGAATGGGGGGGGGGGGTGTTGGGGCGGATGGGACGGAATGTTCCGAATTGCACCACATCGTGCGACGCGTCGGTCAGAAAAGCCGAGGTTGGCGATTAGCTCCGCTCAAAACGAGGCTGTTGATTGGGCCCTGGTCAGCGAGGTCACGCGGAAGAGCTGGACACCGAGCGCCTCGTTAAAACCGCCAAAACCTGAGGGGCGTGACCAAGACCTCCTTCTGCAGGGCAGGGGGCGTGACCGGCAGCGTGCAGAAATGTGACAGATCTGTCAAGCTGGGTGGGGGGGGGGTGAATAGAGTGACCCCCTCCCCAAAGGAAAGCCTGGCACGGGACTGTGTTGATTGACAGCAGATACGAGGAACAGAAACGCGAGGTTAAGTGTGGAGCGTGGTGGGGGCTTCCCCACGCGGGACCACCGCCGTCCCACCAACCGCCTGAGTAACCGACAACCGCCTGAGTAACCGCCTGAGTAACTGCCAACCTTCTGAGTAACCGCCTGAGTAACCGCCAACTGCCTGAGTAACTGCCTGAGTAACCGCCAACTGCCTGAGTAACTGCCTGAGTAACCGCCAACCGCCTGAGTAACCGCCTGAGTAACCGCCAACTGCCTGAGTAACCGCCTGAGTAACCACCAACCGCCTGAGTAACCGCCAACTGCCTGAGTAACTGCCTGAGTAACCGCCAACCGTCTGAGTAACCACCAACCGCCTGAGTAACCGCCAACTGCCTGAGTAACCGCCAACTGTCTGAGTAACTGTCTGAGTAACCGCCAACTGCCTGAGTAACCGCCAACCGTCTGAGTAACTGCCTGAGTAACCGCCAACTGCCTGAGTAACTGCCTGAGTAACCGCCAACTGTCTGAGTAACCGCCTGAGTAACCGCCAACCGTCTGAGTAACTGTCTGAGTAACCGCCAAACATCTGAGTAACCGCCTGAGTAACCGCCGGCACACTCAGCCGACAGAAACCGCGCGGCTCCCCCTTCAGCGCCGCTAACACCGCTACACTCGTTTGGGCTCGCGCTGTCGAAAAGAAAGAAAGAGAAGAAAAAACCTGTAAAACTACACGTGAAACGGCGGTAAGGAAAGCAAGCCGCTGGAGAGAGAGAGAGACGTGTCGCTCATCCCGCTCTGAGCTGCAAGCCGGGCCGGCTGATTGGTCGAGAAGACGTCCACCTCACCGCCCGGCCAACCCGACCGCCTGCCACCACCCTCATGCATTTCTCCATTACTCATTAAGATGGAAAACTACAGTGGCCTTTGTTCAAACCCCAACATTCAGCACACAGAAAAAAAAAAAGACAAGGGGGGAGGAGGGGGGGGGGGGGGGGGGAGAACACACACATATAAACTTAGAAACTCCGGAAACTGGGCATTCAGAAAAGATTAATGAATTTTCCTTTTTTGTTTCGTCCCTCGATTCAGACAGACGCAGAGCGATGCGAAAAGGAAAAACCATTCTCCGAAAAACACAAACAAAAGTCCCCTTTATTCCCGGGCCCGGACTGAACCCCGTGCCCCCAAACCCCGCGCCCCCAAACCCTGAGCCCCCAAACCCCGCGCCCCCAAACCCCCTTCTGGGACCCGGCGGCTGCGGGGTGGGTCCACAGGGGCGTGCGCGTTGTTCCTGACCCAGCCTCTGCAGCGAGGAGAAAACCTAAAATAATAATCTGCTAATCTCAAATTATTCAGTCATTTCAGACCCCCCCCCCCAACCCCTCGCCCCCACCCCTGCCCCCTCCCCTGACCCCGCCCCCACCGCACTCAAACAAAGCCAGCCCATTGTAACCTCTAACTCACGTTGGCCTACCTGGCCAAATCCTAAAACTCACCATCAAGGAAACGAAATCTAAAACACAACAGACAGTCACGTTTTCGCTGCATCAGAGGACCCCCCCCCCCCCCCCCCCCCCCCCCCCCCCCCCCCCCCCGCCCCCCCCGCCCCCCGGAGTTTTGCAGCGCACGCCACTCACAGAGAACACCACTGCCAATCCTCACTAATCCCAAATTTCTTGGCCCGGCTGTTTCAGAGTATTACCCAAATTCCTTAAAATAACAACAACAACAAAAATAAACACCAAAAAGGCCCATTACCTGGCATCATTACAACGTGAAGAAGGCAAAGGATTAACTCCTCGAACCAATCAGCGGGAATTAAAGGTGACAAAACATAACGGAGAAATAAAAAACCTATTCATAGTTCCGCGGCGGTGGCTGTCATATGAGATACATGAAAGGACGGAGTAAGATAATGAAAAATAAAATCAGGAGCCGCATGCATTAATGCGGGAGGAGGCATTTCGCCCGTCGCCCGATCCTTGCTAATACTGTCTCCACCTGACAAAAATAGCCTGAAATAAGCAAGGCAAACAGACCAAGGCAAACAGCTGGTGAAGGCCAAACAAATATTTGATAAGTGGAGAGGGATTGTGCCTCCGCTCGGAGCGTGTGCAGTGCCTTCCGCACTCCTCCTTTTCTCCGTTTCCCTTGTCTCTCCATTTTTTCATTTTTTTTTTCAAAAATTCAAAATGCTTTATTGGCAGGAAATACATTTGTAAATACTGCTAAAGCATACAGTCACTTCATCAATCTCTCTGTCACCTCTCTCTCTTGTCTCTCTCTTTCTCTCTCTCGCTCAGAGTTAAAGGTACCAGATGTGACTGTCGCAGCTCGAGGAGTGTGCAGTCAATCTGCAAACAATAGCTGGGCCTGACAAAGGTCATCTGTTGCAATATGTCCACGGATGCAGGTGGGGGGGAGGGGGCAGGGCACAAGCCCCCCCCCCCCCCCAGCCTGCTGCACTGCATCCAGGTTCCCTCTGTCTCTCTCTGGGTGTTAGTGAGAGCCAATTCCTCCAATCTGAGAAACTTTCCTGAAATCTAACCTCTCTCCTCCAATCAGAAAAACGCTTACACACGACTAATCTCACTCCTCCAATTAGAGAAAACCTTACACACATCTAAACTCTTTCCTCCAATCAGAGAAACCCTTGCACATGTCTAACCTCTCTCCTCCAACCAGAGAAGCCCTTACACACGTCTAGTCTCTCTCCTCCAATCAGAGAGACCCTTATACATGTCTAACCTCTCTCCTCCAATCAGAGAAGCCCTTACACATGTCTAACCCTAACTCTACTCTCGCCAGCTCCTGCCATAGCACTGGGTGTAAACAGGGCAAATCCTATTACCCTATAATAATATACATGGTACAGGGCAGACAGACTGCAGGTTCTGGCCAGTTAAGCCGTCTCTGAGTCTTAAATACAGTCAGCACACGGACAGAGAGCAGGCCTGGCCAGCCCTCAGCATGCTGCTCAGTGGAGTACAGCTATCAATGCATTCCCAAAGCCATCTTATTTCATTCGTAAGCCTTCTCTCGCCAGAACCAAAATAGACCATTAAAAATTATGATCATTTTCAGTAGGCAAGGAATCTATTATCCAGATAAACTGCAAAATTCTCCACCCCCTCCTTCAAAAAAAAGAAAAACAAAACAAAATGAAACAAAAAAATTTTCGAAAAAGGACCAGTGATGAATATTCCACCACGCAGCAAACTTTTATAAGTTAATAACAGCAAAAAAAAACATGGTTTCAAGATTCTCTGAAATGCAAACATCAAGTGTAAGAGAGTAAACATTTAAACAGCCTTCAATTTTTTGCATTTCAGGGCTGAGATTTAAAATTTCAGGAGAACAGTGCGCTGATGGGCTGACACATCTGGCTTTATGTATTTTTAAGACAGAAGGGATCAGTTAACCCTGCGGCCAAAAACAGACAAAATGAGCTTCAATAAATGATTAGGCTTCATTAATTATAGCTGAGTTTGAAGCTGTAACAACCGTTCAAACGTGGAGGTACTCACAGTTATTATTTACAGCGAAGCTTTCTCTCATTTGTTTTAATTCAGTCCGTGTATCTTGGGAAAACGAGCAAAGATCTTTAACGGTAAAACAACAAATGCAGTGATACAGGAAAAAGTGAACATATTTCTATGACATTTCTGTGTGCTTACACACACGCACCAGTAAAGCCAATATCAATAATCAATCAAAATTATTAACACAGTACACTATAAATGTCCTTGCTGACTTTTTGAATTATTTGATGCCGTAAGGATTTCTTTTTGTTTTTAATTCTGGCTAAAAAAAATTCCGCAATACCAAAAAATAACTGGCAGAGATTTTTGCACTGCAAGCTGAGTCAAAAAGGTGTCCTTCAACCAGTTAATAGATTTCTAGCCCATATCAAAGTTGCGCCTTTGAAACACTATTAAGAGACTGAGAGGCAAATTAAAAAATCCATTCTTACACCAAACACCCCCCCCCCCCGCATTCCACACAGTCAAGTAAACCAAAAGCACTGCTTCCACCTCACGGCAACACCTATATTATTTAGACAAAGTTGAATTTTAAAAGGAAACAAACAACACATTTTATTCAATTATTAAAGGACATGAAAGCATAATGCTTGCAGATGGCTTTGCAGATTCGTTCCCAGTGTCATTTCCACCTCAAACTGAGACGGTTTTAGTGTAAATATTTAACAAACTGCCTTTTAAAACTGATACAATGCAGAATGAGACAGAAGCAACGGCGTGTCAGAATAGATTTTTCTTCTTTCAAAGACCCATTTCTGAATGTGATAAATAAATGAAAAAGTACAGAGATGAAAACAAAACAAGTGCCACTGATTTCACTCGTTTATATCGTACACGTGCACGGCATACACTATTCATAGTTCTGTGTAATCTTTTGTCCTTGGAATTGTATTTTAATCTTGTGAGTTCTGTTGAGTTTGACTGAGTTAAAGCTTGTGAGTTCTGTTGAGTCTGACTGAGTTAAAGCTTGTGAGTTCTGTTGAGTTTGACTGAGTTCAATCTTGTGAGTTCTGTGAGTTTGACTGAGTTTTGTGAGTTCTGTTGAGTTTGACTGAGTTCAATCTTGTGAGTTCTGTTGAGTTTGACTGAGTTCAATCTTGTGAGTTCTGTTGAGTTTGACTGAGTTCAATCTTGTGAGTTCTGTTGAGTTTGACTGAGTTCAATCTTGTGAGTTCTCGTTGAGTTCTCGCCTTCCCACTGGTGAGCCACAGCAGCTCTGTCCTCTGTCTGTTCCCTCATTATCCAACACTGCTAAAAATCACTGCGCCAACGGCAAAACTCCAGTCTGCAGCTTGGGGTTTGGAGGATATAAACACTCTTTTTTAAAGGGGTGCTCCTTGATCCCTGAAATAACACATGAAGAGCCAACATGCAGCGCTAAAATGTCTTCACTTCTGGTTTTCTCTGAAAAGCAACAAACGCTCAGAGCTGGAGAAAATGAGAAGTTTGGAGCGGACATCCCCAGCGAGCCCCCCCCCCGACTGCGCAGTACCCAGGCTGGGCCAGACTGCGCAGTACCCAGGCTGGGCCAGACTGCGCAGTACCCAGGCTGGGCCAGACTGCGCAGTACCCAGGCTGGGCCAGACTGCGCAGTACCCAGGCTGGGCCAGACTGCACAGTACCCAGGCTGGGCCAGACTGTAGAACAGAGCCAGGGTCACAGAGAAACAAGCCGGATCATTTCATGAGTCAATTAAATCCCCCTTTAGCAGCTGCTATTATCTCTGGCTAAGAGCCCAGTGCTGGCCCTCTCTCGTCACATGAGCAGGTTGGATTTGGGTTCTGAGCGGGACAGAGCTGGGTTCTGAGCAGGGGAGGAGCTGGGTTCCGAGTGGGGTGGAGCTGGGTTCTGAGCAGGGGAGGAGCGGGGTTCTGAGTGGGGTGGAGCTGGGTTCTGAGTGGGGTGGAGCTGGGTTCTGAGCGGGACAGAGCTGGGTTCTGAGCAGGTCAGAGCTGGGTTCTGAGCAGGGGACGGAGCTGGGTTCTGAGCAGGTCAGAGCTGGGTTCTGAATGGGCTGGAGCTGGGTTCTGAGCAGGGGACGGAGCTGGGTTCTGAGCAGGTCAGAGCTGGGTTCTGAGGAGGGGAGGAGCTGGGTTCCGAGTGGGGTGGAGCTAGGTTCTGAGCGGGACAGAGCTGGGTTCTGAGCAGGTCAGAGCTGGGTTCTGAGTGGGGTGGAGCTGGGTTCTGAGTGGGGTGGAGCTGGGTTCTGAGCGGGCTGGAGCTGGGTTCTGAGTGGGTCAGAGCTGGGTTCTGAGTGGGGTGGAGCTGGGTTCTGAGCAGGTCAGAGCTGGGTTCTGAGTGGGGTGGAGCTGGGTTCTGAGCAGGTCAGAGCTGGGTTCTGAGCAGAGGACGGAACTGGGTTTGAGCGGGCCGGAGCTGGGTTCTAAGAGAGTCAGAACTGGGTTGTCAGTGGGGAGAGGGCCTCTCTGCCTGGTGAACTGCAGGTAATGTACAATGAGCACCTGGCAGCCAGCCTGCAGCTCTCCCCAGCATCGCATCGCTCCGTCTGATTACTCAATAACTTGCGTAATTACACACGAGACTCATCAGGTCCTGTCTGATTGCCGAGCAGGAAGGAAGGAAGGAAGGAAGCAAGGAGGGAGGGAGGGAGGGAGGGATAGAGGGAGGATGAAAAAAAGCATATAAAAGGTGTGATTCCAGGAGGACAAGAGAGTCTTAATCACAAAACTGACATTATGGCTGCTGCTAATTGAAATCTAAATTGAAAGGCTTTGCTCAGAAGGAAAGTGTCAGGGGGTTTAGGGGGGGGGGGGGGGGGGGGGGGGGGGAGTAGCTGATTGAGTGCCATGGAGACCGTGAAGCACTGACTGTTAGAATATAAGGGGGGGGGGGGGGGGGGGGGCAGGGAACTGGGGGTGAGTTACAGAGCAACAGAGCAAAGGGGCCGATTGGATTGGAGAACTGGAGCGCTTAGAACCCTTTGGTGCTACAGAGCGGGAACAGGAGTCATTACGGATGGAACCGGAGTCATTACGGATGGAACTGGAGTCATTACGGATGGAACTGGAGTCATTACGGATGGAACTGGAGTCATTACGGATGGAACTGGAGTCATTACAGATGGAACTGGAGTCATTACAGATGGAACTGGAGTCATTACAGCTAGAACCAGAATCGTTACAGCTGGAACTGGAGTCATTACAGATGGAACTGGAGTCATTACAGCTAGAACCGGAATCGTTACAGCTGGAACCAGAGTTGTTACAGCTAGAACCCTCCCTCCCTGGGCTTATGTGTTTGGCACAGCCTGCCCCCGGGCCCGTGTGTGGGGGAGAGGGAAGTGACCGTGGGACACGTCGAAAGGCGCCCGTTTCTGGGAGCAGCTGGCGGGCCCGCTGGCTGGTTTCTGCCGCTATGGCACAGCTCAGCTCCACGGGCTGTCAAATATCTGGCTAACCCCCCCCGTGGCCTTCCAGACCACATGTCAGCATGAGCGACTCCAACACCACACCCCCGGTGCTTCAGCCTGTGACTGAGGGTGTGAAACACCAACAGACCAACAACAAAATAAAAGCAGTAGTTCTGGGCCAGAAGCACGGTGGAGAAACTGGGTGGGGGGGGGCAGGGGGGGGGGGGGTCCTCCTCAGTGATTCACCTCCTTTGCTACTTATTTGCCGGTTTCAATGGGGCTAATGCTTCAAATTAAAAAAATAAAACAAGACAATAAAAGAACCTGGACACATTCTGCAGAAGAAAAAAAAACTCCCATAATCCCATGGGTGAATAATCCCAGTTTTTTGCAGAAGTTGCCGTTTGACAGCTCTCTTCTAAAATGGAGCGATGTTCTCCCTCCAGGCCTGTGGAATGAGGCTGGCCCGTGCTCTTGCAGTTCCGGGTAGCTCAGACCTTTCCGGCAGTGAGGACAGGAGGCTGCGAGGCTGCCTGGCTCAGAGTCTTCCCCCCGCAAGGCTGTGAGGCTGTGAGGCTGTGAGGCCACCAGGCCACGAGGCCGGCCTTCACTCCTCCGCTGAGGTCTGGATCTTCTCTCTTGCCGTTTCTCCAACCTTCTTAGCGAGAGCGTTTTGAACGGATAAGCTGCAGGTACTCAGTCCACGGTCTGGCTCTTGAATGTTTGCAGTGGAGGAAGGGTTGGTGTGGGGGGGGGGGGGGGTGTTTGGGCAAATGGAGGCACAAAATAAACTGCTATTGTAAGAAAGGAAAGGGGGTGGGGGGGGTGGACAGTGACCTTTATGGCCCTGGGATTACACGCTGACCTTTCATCTTCTCCTGTTCTCCAGCGAGCTGCGCTAACTCGGCCCACACCACCTATTAGCCCCCAGATCCCACTCCATTGTTAAAGTGGTCCTGTCCTTTCAGAACACTCTCTCTCCCTCTCTTTCTCCTTTCACTCTCTCATTCTCTCCGTCCCTCTCTTTTTTTTTTTTTTTTAAAGAAGCCAAGGTGGAGGAACACAAGTCCATTGTTCCCTCACAGATGGAAGTTGGGGTTACTACGGCAACGGTCCTAATCCACCTTTTATTCCGTCGCCCTTCTTCATATTATTGGCCCGTCAAGTGGCACCTTTTAACTCACGAGCGAGAAAGCAGGAAGAGGAACCACACAACCCCCACCCCCCCCCACCCCCACACACACACACACACCCCCCCCCACACAGCCCCCCCCAACGCCTTAATTAACTATGATTGTCTCCGCACAGACAAACATGATGAGCTAATCGAAATTTGCAAAAAATAATGACGTACCGTCAGAAACTATGCTCTCCCCTGAGGCCCCCCCCCCCCCCCCCCCCCAGTGCCCCCCCCCCCCCCCCCCCCCCCCCCCCCCCCCCCCCCCCCCCCCCCTCCCCGGTCTAAGAATAACAATAATGAGTCCATTAATGGCGCAGAGGACATCAAGATGCTGCCCCACCACCACCACCACCACCACACACACCCCACACACACAGAACGCAATTGTTCCGGTGTCTTCCGCACAATCAACAGGTCCATTGTCGGCGGCCCGAGGAGTGCGGGCGGAGACAATGCGCGCCGTGATGGCGGCTCCCGCTCGGCCGGGCGGCTTCGCGCGGCGCTGTCTGCGCGGAAGAGTCCTCGATAGACCCGCCGATTTCATCAAAAGGCAGGAGCGGGGCGAAAGACAACGGCCCGGCTTCATAAAAAAATGTTCCCTCTTCCCTCCTCTCTCTCTCTCTCTCTCTCTCTCTCTCTCTTTTTTGTCGTCCAAACCTCCGCCTCCCCCCCCCCCCCCCCCCCACCACCCCCCGTTTTTTTTTTATCTGACCGCACAAATAGCCACCGAGCCGCATTAGCCCTCAGTCTATTCAGAGTGAGAGAAAGAGAAAGAGAGAGAGAGAAAGAAAGAAAGAAAGAAAGAAAGAGAGAGAGAGAGAGAGAGAGAGAAAGGGTCCTTCGCACAAGGAAGACATTTTGGCATGTCCTAGGCCCGGGGCGTCCCAGATTAAGACAGCCTCTCTCTCTCTCTCTCTCTCTCTCTTTGCAGAAAGGACAAGTTAAAGGGAAAGATCTGACAATGGCGCTTCTCAATGGAGAACAACAACGGGGGGAAAAAAAAAACCTCTTTCAGGATTAAGAACATCGTGGTGAACGATGACTCCAATAACAGCGAAACACACGGCAAAACAATATAAATCACAGTTTTCACACTGACTAAAACACAACAGAAGTACCAGAATTGCCGTAGCAGAACACTTCTTTAAAGATTTAACACTTATTTAATGATTTTGCCTAACATGCCAGGACTCATAAAATAATCTTAAACTTTTCCGAACCATGTTTAAACTTTTTTTTGGGGGTGTTTGCCGGTCCCGTCAGGAGAACAGCGGGACGGTTGCGGATGAGTTTGGCGCTGACGGTTGCCACGGTCCACGGCCGCACACGGATTAAAGACAGACCGGATCGCCGGCGATGAAGACAGCGAGGAAGAGGGGGGCAGGCGGGCGGCAGAACGCTAAAAAGGGCTCATCTCCCTCGTTTAGTCAACCTTCGGCGAGCTTCATTTGTCTTCATCTCGTTAGACTAAATTAATTAACAATCTCGGTGTAGCGCTTTCTCCTCTCATTACATCAGATAACGCCAGAGCGGAGGAGGAGCTTACAAGTGGGATTAGACACAGACTGGCAGAGATACTCTCTCTCTCTCTCTCTCTCTCTCTCTCTCTCTCTCTCTCTCTCTCCCCCCCCCCTCTCTCTAATCTCACACACGCACACGCAAGCATGCATGATACACACACACACGCACACGCACACACACACACACACACACACACATATATAGATACACGCACGCACGTACACACACAAATACATACACACACACACACACACAAATGCACACACGCACAAACATACACACACACACACACACACACATACATACACACACACACACACACACCCCACGTACATACACACACACACCATTTCAGTACATGAATAATACAGCATCTTTTTTGGAGCCCCACAACTCATTTCCTAAACTGCTTGAATGATGGTGTTTGTCTATTTTGCGTCTCAATCTCTCACTGAAATATACAGCAAACACAAAAAATCACACTTGCTGTATTCTGCCACCATGAACACACGGGGATAATCTTATTAATACACTGCACCTGTAAGTATGTCTAACCTGCAGCCTATTCCACACACTCAGTATTAACATAAAACAACATCAGAAGATTTTAACAGAGAATTAAATCCCTCTTGTTGCTCTCATCTTTCAACATGGTTCCTACAGTGAGTGTATTCATTTACAGAAAAAAATTATTATTCCTAATGACCATGATTGGACCAGACATTTAAATACGTTCCAAGTGTCATGACTCACAACAATAGCAATGACACCATTCCTTATGGGAAAAAGCAGAAAGGAGTTATTTTTGAAACACAAATAGAGTCATGTCTCAACCCTAAACTGCGCAGGGCGCAAGCTCCACCATCAGCTCACCCAGCTTTGCGGTCTGTGAAGCTGGGGAGAGGTATTTTGAGGGAGGCTGTGAGCCCGTTCGTTCAGAAAATGCGCTCGGGGAAATACGCAGACTGCTAAAACCCGGGAGGTGGAGAAGTTTCCGGCAGCCTAAATGCTGTCACGGGACAGGCAGCGTCTCGGACCCCACTCAGTCACTCAAAACAAAAAATACATACATTTTAAGATTCTAAAAGAATCAGTCCTCTCTCACTCTGCCCCCTTTCTGTCACTTTTACCCTTTCTCTCCTTTATTCTTCTCCTCTCTCCCTCCCTGTCTCTTTCTCTCCATTTCAGTCGCTCTCTCTCCCTTGCTCTCTCTCTCCCTCCCTCCCTCGGTCTCTCTCTCTCTCTCCCTTGCTCTCTCCCTCCCTCCCTCCCTCTCACCCTCTCTCTCACACAATAAGCCCAGGTCAAGTGAAAGGGGCAATCCCGGGGTGGGTCTTTAATCTCGGCCCGATTGTTGCGGCCTTGTTCTCTCCTCTATCATCCCCCCCCCTTTCTCCTTCTCTCTCTCTATCTTCCACCCCCCCCTCTCTCTCTGTCTCAATCTCTCATGTAATTAAAACAGACATTGACCTGACAGAAGGATGTGGATTTCGGTCCGTAGTGATGTGTTTACTCAGATTAATCACAGCGGGGTGCTTCAGTAACCACTTCAGCCGCCGACGAAAGGAAATAGTTACGAAACGGCCAGTCATACCAGGCAAAACGGCAGTTTTTTTTTTTTTTTTTTAAATGCTAATGTATTAACACGTTATATTTGACATTTGACAGCATTTTAGGCTGACGGGACCTGTGAGAGTCACTGGTGGTTTCCTATTGGCCCCGCCCACTGGACTGGATGAGTGGAAACCGGGTCCTGCAGGTTAAGACAGGTGGTGGCAGGTAACAGCCCAAAACTGCCCCCTTCCACAGGTGCAGTGACACAAACACGGTATGCTCTGTGGCGGGACGGGACGGGGGGGGGGGGTGACCTCACACTGACTCCGCACCGTTAGGTCCCCCAGGCTCAAACCCCACGTTTGAAAACGATTACGTTGGATTAGCATTGATCGCTCATTTTCTGCGCGTTCGGTATGAAACACTTCACCTCCGTGCGCTTTGAAACAGCCCGACTGCGCCATCGGGCCGGGACTTGTGCAGACTACCCACTCTTTCCTAGAAGAGAGTAAATGGCAAGCAGGTCACACAGACCACAGCTAGCATGTAGGCATACAGCGGGCACTCCTATCCAGAACAACTCATACAGCTTATGTAAGTACTTATACAGTATTTATTATTTTACATTATATATATATATATATTCAGTAGGATATTTGCTCAGACAGTCTAGAATAATCTAGAACTCTCGCTCAAGAGTAGTGCCACACTGCCCCACTTAGGATATGAACCTACAACCTGTGAGTGAGAAGACCAGTTTCCTGAGCACTATACTAGACAGCTACCTTGCACCATTCTCACCCTAGTCTCTTCCTTATCCCCTTTCATTGCTCCTCCCCTAGCCCCTCCCCCAACCAATCGCATAACCCCTTCCCTATCCCGTCTAATAGCTCCTCCCCAATCTCCTCCCCTATCCCCTCTAGCCTCTCCCCTAGCCCCGCCCACAATCACCTGGCTAGCACTGGCCCACAGAGGACCACCCCAGCATGATCAGGACTCTGCAGCCCTCTCGAAACTGGGGGGGGGGGGGGGGCACGCAGTCATTTACAGCCCCCCCCCCCCCCCCCTTAAACCAGACTCAAGCCTGGAGAGAGAAAACCCAAAATGCTCATCTCAGCCTCTCCAAATTCAAGGTGCCCCTTCGGATCGACCCAGTTTATCGAGACGGAGTCTCTCTCTCTGCTCCCTCTCTCTCCGGGTAATAAAAATATCTCTGCTCACATGTACAACTCAACCCTTCCACCAGCCCTGGGTTTATTCCAAAAGAGGAAGTCCACATAGCTCTACAGATCACTTGCAGCGCACAGACAACCACAGAGCCACTTGTCAGCAGGAAAGATTAGAGGAGACAGAACTTCACATCTTCAAAACTTGAACGCTGTGCTCTCACATATTCTCAGCAAGTTCACCTTCCAGCATATATATCTGTTTCAAAGCCTGACATTCATTTTAAGATTACTGGAGGAAGTCAATATATTTATAATAAACCCATAAAACTCCGCTCAGTCGATTGTACCCGTGAAGGTCGGCAAATTCAAACGGGTTTCATTTCCCACAGAAGAACTGCAGGATCATTTTTTAAAAAAGGTAAAACGGAGAGCTGGGTTTATCTGAACTGTTTCGAGTGCGTTTAACAAGAACGGCTAATTTGTTTTGCCCGTTGCCGTTCACAACACGAGCTGAAACAAAACGAGGCTCCTCCTCCCGCCATTCTTTACCAACGAACGGGGAGGTGAATTAATCCAACTTCCTCTGAAAAAACAGGACACTGATGTCTTTGCAGTGCTCTTTGTTAATTGCGATTTTTAATTTGGCCAGGTTTTTTTTTTTTGCAGAAAACTGGAATGCGAGAGGGTAATCAAAAGAAGTGACCTCCGTTATTCAGAAAGCCTTCAGTCGGAGGACCGAATAAAAATGGTATCAAAGAGCACTCGCGCCAGGTTTCCCTAAAGACCGTCAGGCGGCGGCTTCAAAGGACAGATGCCGATGTTTTTAACGAGGCGTCTCTAATTAGGGAGGCGCAGGCGGGGCCCGGAGAAGGTGGCTCAAACAGAAGGAGGGCGCTTTCTGATTCTTCCGTTCGCCGGCTCGTGTTCCTGTCAGGGGCGACAGATAAAGAGCTCTCACTTACAATCACAAGCAAGAAGGGGCGGGGTGGGGGGGGGGGGGGGGGGGGGGTGAAATAACCGCCGCTGCCACTCGACAGCTTCTGCGCCGACGGAACAATCGGTGTTAAAGCCGCGAAGGATTCGGCATCGCACATCAAGGCCAGCCGCCATCTCCACACACACACGGCCCGAACAGGGGGGGCAGGGGGGAGGGGGGGGGGACACGGGGGGCAGGGGGGGGGGGGGGGGGGGGACAGGGGGGCGAGGGGGGACACAGGGGGGCAGGGGGGGGGGGGGGACAGGGGGAGGGGGGGGGGGGGGGTCAGGGGGGAGAGGGGGGACACAGGGGGGGCAGGGGGAGAGGGGGGGGACAGGGGGGCAAGGGGAGAGGGGGGGTCAGGGGGGAGAGGGGGGACACAGGGGGGGCAGGGGGGGCAGGGGGGAGAGGGGGGGACAGGGGGACTCTGGACGCACAGGGGGGGGTGACCTGGACTGAACACAGTCTCTGATTCCTGCAGAGCAGAGAGGTCGGGCGCGCTGGATCTCTGGCTCGGGGGGGCTGAAGACTTTTACGGTGTGAGATACAGCGCTGCACACCTGGGGGGGGGGGGGGGGGGGGGGTCTCCATCACACCCAACAGCTCAACTCAGCCACAGTGCAAAGTTACACTCACACACAAACATGAGCACACACACACACACGTACATGCACACACACATACACGCATGCACGCACGCACAGACACACATACACACACGCACGCAAAGACACACACACGCACGCACGCACGCACAGACACATACACACACACACGCACAGACACATACACACACACGCATCTTTGTTTGTGACAGTGCACAAGGTGGTCCATCTGCAGCCCATCTGGGGAGGGGGCCACTGAGGATTCTGGGAATTCAAGCACACGAGGGGCCCCGAGTTGGCAAATGCTTCGGCGGCGGGGGGGGGGGGGGGGGGGGGGGGGGGGTTGGGCGGAGCAAGGGGCGAGGAGTGCGATCGCTGTAAATTGTAAATTGGGGAGTCAACACTGTAATGTCCTTTTAAACCGTTGAAGGGGCTGGGCATCCCACGTTAAAACCTGCTACTGGACTTATAAGTGTGCTTTTATTGCTTTTATCACTATGGCGATGAGCACAAAGTGAGGTCT
>CM045898.1:44358518-44368518 GCA_025169545.1 Anguilla japonica
TGAGGCTTGGTACCGGGGTTTAACAATAAGACAACTGCTCTGGGAGCTCAAGAGACTGCAGACTCAGATCCTAAGTGGGACAAAGCCATTGAACGTAAGGAGCCAAACCTATGGAGCCGAATTACTTCAGCCAGATAAAGGGATAAAATGTAAATATATATATATATATGCATGTGTATGTGTATATTTACATTTTATCCCTTTTATGTGAGCAGTGCAAGCCATTCTGGATAAGTGTTTCTGTTCGGCAAAAAAACAGGTAACCATTCTTTGTCCAAAAATGAGTCAGGGGTGTGCTATTCATTTTTGGAGTTATAAAAGATTTAGACGGTGCAGTGGAGAACCTCTGTGTTCCACAGAACAAGGGGAGTCTGAAAGGTCAGAATGTTAACAAAATTTAGTTTAATTAAGGACATTACAGTGAGCTTACACCTGTCTACCTGGACTCAGTCCACACACACACAGCCATGCACAGACAGACATACACAAGCACACAAACACACACACACACACACATGCACACAGAGACACGCGCACACACACACACACACACACACACACACACAGACAGACATACACACGCACACAAACACTCACACACACACACACACGCACACAGAGACACGCACGCACGCACGCACACACATGCACACAGAGACACACACACACACACACACACACGCCACACAGCTCACATTAACCAGAGTGCCACTTGGCTGGACCCCGATATCCACATTCCCTCATTGTCCAGAGATTAAATATCCTTTAGAACATAAACCAGCCTCCTGGTGTAATTGTCTCGTCGTGTCATACAGGAACAACTTTGGTTCCTTAATCTCAGCCGATTAATTAATCAATGATCCTGCGAGCTGGGGGTTTATGGAGGGTCCCTCTCTGCCCTCAGAGAGTGATTTCTGTTCCCTTCGGGAACGTGGAAGTGCTGGTTTGAGCCTTTTGTTCAAAAACAATGAGCTGGTAATCACAGGGGAAAAAAGACGACCCTGAAAGAAAACTCCCGAGATCTGAAGAGGAGAAATATTTCTGAACAATAAAACGGATGACAAAGGAGACGATGCAGTAAAATAAAATAAAAATCAATGAAAGCACAAAAGCACATTTCAAGAGCGAGGCGTCACAATTTTTGTTAAGGGCGCTGAAGAAAGAGAGATGAGTTAAAGGGAAAGAGAGGATAGATGGGGGGGTGGGGGGGGGTTGGAATTATCCTCTGAAAACTCAACACAGTTTCATTTTTTTTTTTCCAAAATGCTGGAGAATGTGCAACAGGTCAGAAATCAGGAACAAGGGGAGTATGTTTAACAAGACAGCCAGATCATCGAGTACCAACCCCCCCCCACCTTCGCCCACCTGGAACACTACGCCAGTCTGAATAATTCTGTCTCCTGCAAGGTGAGCGTGACAGGTGTGGGAGAGCGGACTGTGTGCAAAGCCTGTGCTCGCAGGTGTGTACCCGAAGGTGGGGGGGGGGGGGGGGGGGTGGATCTTGGAGCTGTGACACTGCTTTTGGACAGAGGGGGTATGATCAGAACTTCAGCGCACAGGTGAACAGGTGAGGGGGGGGGGGGGTCAGTTTGGCTACCGCTAGTCAGCTGACCCTTCATTTCTGCCGGTGTTGTCCCTGTAGGCATTCCCGTACTGCACAACCACGGCGTGATGACAGCCTAATTAAATTAGCATTTCATGAGAACTCCCAGCAGCCTCTGCTCCTCTGCCCGGCCTCAGACCTGACTGTCATGGGGCTCCACCTCACAGTCCAATGAAATTAAGAGACATGAGGGTGAAGATACACACGTACACCCACGCTTGGACACGCTTGCTCACACACGCGCACACACATACACACACACACACACACACTCGCTGACAAACATACACACACACACACGCGCACACATACACTCTCTCTCACACAGACACACTAATTTGCTGCACACACACACTCTCTCTCGCACACACACACAAACGCACGCACACACACACTTGCTGACACACACACACACACTCAGTCGCTAACACACACACACTAATTTGCTGCACACACACACACACACACACACACACACACACCCTGGAGGGAAGTGCCCACTTTGCCCTGCTGTAATGCCACTGCCCCCCCATCCCCCCTCCCCACCACCCACCCCCCACCCCGGCTCAGTCACAGCTGCCAGATAAGTAGTGAATTAATCTGTGTAAAGCACTTCAACATTAGGAAGGTGTGTTGAAAGGTGTCTGCTCATGTTTCAAATTAAACGCACTGCTGGTCAGCGTTAGCACCTCGACGAATGCCGGCAGCAGCCTCTCTCTCTCTCTGCCTCCGACACGTCGGGGGCCGGTGGGGGGGTAGGGGGGTATGGGGGGGGGGGGGGGGGGTGGCAGAGAGCGGGGGTAGTGGATTCACCGTTCACACTGGAATAATTAGAACTTGTCAGGAGGAATTAATTTCCTCATTTTTCAAAAGGATACACAGGAATTACCATGTTATTATATGGCAGGATCCCAGGGAGGATTGTGTTAAATTTAATTTCTAGCGCAGCCCACACAACAAATTAAAGTCATAAATAAGGAGGGAAGGAGCGCGGAGGCAGAGCATATGTTTACGGCAACGAGGGAAGCCAGGGGAGCAGAAACAACCGTCTTCATTTGGTTTTATTTAAATCAGGCCGACACCGTGTGTCTGAATGACAGCGCCTGCTAATGGGGGACCGGGCGAGCGGCTCCTGGGCAGGACTGGAGGGGGACCAGAGCGCTGGAGCTCACAGGCCGCGCGAGCAGGGCTTTACTGCAGGAGACAGGAGCCCAACGCACAAACGCACAAACGCACAAATTTACACAAACATGGGGAGAGAGACAAGAGCCCAACATGCAAACGCACAAATTTACACAAAAATGGGGAGAGAGACAAGAGCCCAACACACAAACACACAAACACACACAAAAATGGGGAGAGAGACAAGAGCCCAACACACAAACGCACAAACACACACAAAAACAAACATGGGGAGAGAGACAAGAGCCTAACCCACCAACGCACAAATGCACAAATTTACACAAACATGGGGAGAGAGACAAGAAACACGCACAAACGCACAAATTTACACAAACATGGCGGGAAAGACAACAGCCCAACACGCCAACGCACAAACACACAAACTCACGCAAACCTGGTGAGAAAAACTCACAAGAGCCCAACACACAAGCTCATGGAGAGAAAAACAACAAAAAAAATGCCCAAAGACAAGCCCAGCACAGAAACTAACAAACTCAATAAAAACAAGGTGGGGTAGGACAACAGCCCAACACATTCCAAGCTGATTGGAAATGACACAAACACTCTAAAGCTTTCACTAAGAAGGTCAGGGTTAGAGAAAAATAAGCTCAATGTTCGGGTTTTCAAAACCCGTCTTCTCAGAGCACATTAAGGAGAAAAACTGAGAAAAATCAAAGAAGTAAGGATGGAGAAAATGAGTCAAAAAAGTTGCAAGTCATTCACTGATTTACTCCAGCTGGAAGATTAACACATTGTTTCATGTTATTTCTTCAGGTAAGATATATAGGCTAGCTGAAACTGATGGCTATATTATGTTAAGCAATCCCGGCAATAAAATATTATTATTAATAATATTAATATTCTATTTCAGGAATACAGTCAAAATAAAAAATCACTGAAAGCATTTTAAAAAAATATCTTGTTCAGTTTAACACTACAAATAAATACAAATAATGACTTCCTGGAAGCACGACAATGGCTCATATATCTCACCTTCGGAGTGTCTTATTACAACAGTGTCATTGTTATTAACCTGTTATTACAAGAGTCCCACTTAATCCAAACAAACCAGGTTTGCATGTGCAGTTGAAAAATAAGGATTGTACATTTTGCGCATTCACATTTGAGCCATTTAGCTGATGCTTTATTCCAGAATGATTTACACAGCCGCATCAAATTACATACACTCCATTAATACAGCTGGATATGTACTGAACCAATTCAGGTTGAGTACCTTACTCAAGGTGACAACGGCAACAACCACAGCTGGGAATCGAATCAAGCCCGGCTCCCCCTAACCATTATGCGACACGGCCATCGCAAATGCCGACAAGGATGTCCATGAATCTGTTTTTTTCCCCCCGAATCTCAGTCAAACAAAAAAAAAAAAAAAGAGAGAGAAGCCTTTCGGTTTGACCCTGTTTCTGCAGGCCGCCCGTTAGTCCTCCACACTCGCTGAGAGCGAACGGCTTTTTCAAACCGAGTTGAATTGATTGTTATTAAAGATGGGGAACGGGGGGGATGGGGGGGGGCGGCCCCAGCACCCGCCAGCTCATCAATTATGTGGAGAGAAGTAACGAGGGTACCGCCGGCCTGGTGGCGTTAATGACGGGGGGGGGGGGGGGGGGGGGGGGGGGCACGGGGCTCGTTTGAAGCCGCCGCATGGCGCCGAAGCCGAACAGGACATTTCCCCCCCCTCTCTTATTTTTCAAGTTGTTAAACTCAAATTAGTCTCTAAAGCGCATCTAATGTGGTGCTGATAATGAATTGATCTTTGGAAACACACACACACAAAAAAAAGAGAATAAACTGGTGAACTGGGCAGCGCTGGTGACTGAGAGGCTGAACGCAGAGGAACGTTAGCGCAGCTGGGGCGAGGGGATCTGAGGTTCACGCTCACTGTGTCACTGACTGTCGTTAACTAAGAAAATTACATTTCTGAGATCTCATTAACCGATTCTTCTGCCTCCTTTGGATTTATTTATTTTTAACCGCCTCGTCTCTCAGAACATGGCCTTTGTGGCCCCGATATTTGGGGATCCTGCAATTTGTGGCCCCGATATTTGGGAACCTGCTATTTGTGGTCCTGATATTTAGGAATCTGCTCTTCGGGGCCCTGATATTAGGGACCACAGTATTAGCCAATTCTATCCCTCTCGTCCCTTGTTCCCTTTCTGTGCAGAAGAGGGAAACAGCACAGGAACAGGGGGTTATTTTTAAACTCATTCCATCGTCTTAAATACAGATGCGGCTTGAACAGGTTAGCTGCGTGTTCGGGCTGTCTGAGATACATTACACACTGCGGGCGGAGAAAAAAAAAAACCAATAATGGCGTAATCACGATCGGCCCTGAAATCCGCCTCACTGACTAGCTTTACCCGTTCCCCCGGCTCCTTATCCAATCTTGGGGCACGAGCCCCAAAAACTCAGGGGCCTCACAGAGAAAGCCCTGCAGCCCCCTCCCCCCCCCGGGCGCCCCGGACCCCCTGATTAGACCGCCTCGCTTTATTACACCCCTCAGCCGCCAGGCGGGAGAGAGAGAGAGTTTCTTAAACTCGCTGGGAATAGCTGTCATTACAGCCAAGCGCTCCCCTGGGAACCACAAACTTTAAATAATTTGTGAATCAATTAAGCGCTGACACTCAGCATAGCGGGAAGTTCACACCCCCGGGCCTCAGCGCCCCCCCCCGCTGCAGACGATTCACGGCTTTTCGGGGGAGAAAAGTTCACGGTTGAAATAATTAATTTATTTTACAGGACTTTTAGTTATGCATTACTTTCCACAGCTGAGGCGGGGGGAGATTAATCAGATGCCTCTCAGCGCGCCTGGTCTTCGCTGCGTTTCCCGTAAAAAGAAAAGATGCATAATGTCTCCTCCCCCCTACCCCCCCACCCCCCCCCCAAAAAAAAAACCATCGCCCTCCTCCTCCACCTTCTATACTGTCTGTACCCTGAAAGGAAGGAAGACAGCCAAGTCTACATTAGAGTTTATTCTGCGGAAAATTAAATAAGGGACATCAAACCATCAAAAAGGCCATATATTTAATAAACATGTGGAGAGGGAAAGACCTCTCCGTGGCACAGCACTGCTTAAATGGCGGGTCACTGCAAGGTCATCCAAGATGGTGGACACAAAGAGAGGATCAAAGACACGAGTCTTCCACTGGGCCGATCTGACACACGGCACACAACCAACATCAATCTGATTTTACAACAATCAGGGAATTATGATGTCATAATCTGGGGAGGGGAAAGTTGCGGAACTGCACTGGTAAAACCTGAGGTTGGATACAGGGATCAATGGAGTGTCACCTTCATACTGACCCAGACTACACCTGATACTCTCATCAGAAATACTGACAATAAACCATGACAACCACTGGCAAAAGAATTTTTGCAGATTGCTACAAAATTCCATAATTTATTTACCAATAGTACACTTATATTTCATTTTTATGCGTGTATGTGTATGGCTGAACTGCGTAGAAATTGATAGTCAAAAGTCTAAATTTCACCTAAACTGATCAACACACAGTAGAGCTGTGTCATATTCACATGGGAAAACTGCAGCTGCATGGTAACGTGCATTATGAAACATTTTTCAGGATCAATCATCTATGCCAATTACACCAGTACCCTTTATTTTTAGATCTGAACGGTTTCAGTGTCTTTGCAGAAGAAACGGTTTTGTGTCTCTGCAGTATAAAAAGCTGTGTAGCAGGAGACTGTACTCCTGTGTGTAACCCTCATCATCCTCTCTATGCATGGTTCTAGTTTCTCACATGCTTCCGTCTTAATTCCCTCCAAAACGTCGGTACTTTCTTGAACTTTCTTGAAGTTTACAAACAACGTTACGACTGCCATGCTAAACTCAATCACGTCGTCCACATCTGCCGCTAACCGGCTCGTCCCAGTGGCCAGCGTTAATGCTACGAGCCGTAATGCTTGCAGCTGAAAGGCCTCTGTTAGCGTTCCTGTACCTCTCGTTAATTTGGGCTTTTTTTGTTTCCTCACACAGTTTCACAATCATTTCAGCAATCGCCCACCTCATTATTTTGTGTAGAAAACTAACAAAGAACAGCCATGATAGTCAGCGAAGAGTTCGGAGTCTATCCTCGTGCTAAGATCCTTTAGAACCACTGTGCACTGTGGGTCCAGGGTTACAGCTTTTCCCTCCCTCCGCACTAACTTAGTTTGCAGCGATGAAATCTACAAAGACCCGCAGTAATGAAATTTCAAGATCCTCACGAGCCTGACACAAATTTAACAATTTGGGAGGCACGATTCAATTAAAATGCCTCCCACCCCCCAACCGCAGAATCGCTAATAATCAAGGCGGGGACAGCGACAAAAATAATAATAATCAGGAAGGCCAGTTCAGTAAACAACGGAGGGGAAAACAGCCGTCTAAAGGTTACCCATTTTCATCTCGCGGAAAGGGGGGGGGGGGGGGGGGCGGCGTTGAACTTTTTTTTGTTGTTTTCGCAGAAGGAAGCGGCGGAGCGGCGTTCCCCACGGGCACGTCTGCGGCCCCATTCCGGCGGAGCCCAAAATGACTCTTTTTGCGCCGAGCGCTTCGGGAGATGAATAGCGCCTCGCTGACAAAAGAGCGCTTTGCGGTCCATTCAACACGCCACACGGCACACGCGCCACGCGCGCCGCGTCCTCAGGTGTTTCCAAAATGACTCCGCACGGCCGGTGATTAGAGCAGCTCCCGCCGAGCAGCACTCCGCCCCGCGTTCCGCTCGTCGCCTCTTCCCTTCTTCGTCGTTAATTAATCGCGCAGATTAAAGTCGCTAAAGAATTTGGGCGACTGAAGGGGGGGGGCTGAGCGAGCCGAGCCGTTGTGCGTGCGCAGGAGAAAAGGATAATAATCTAAAATACTACATTTAAAAAAGGGACGTACCCCCCCCCACCCAGAACCACAAGGACCCCCCTCCCCTCCCTTACTCCTGGTGTAAAGCAGTTTCTGTTTTTGCCAGCTTCAAGGAAATGCAATTAAAAAAAAAAAATAACATGCACGTCGTCCACGGCAACTGCACACCAGCTCCCTGTGCCAAAGTACCAGCCCCATTGTAAGTGTAATGAGCGGGAGTTTCATTGTTAAACTTCCATCGGCAGGTGTGTATGTGTGCTTCCACAGCGTCCCACCTGGGGACACGGGTTCGAGGAGGAGAGACTCCACGCAACAATCTCTCTGAACATCACCTGCTCTGCACATCAAAACAGCCAAACAGCCGTGTTCAGCATCCTTTGTGACTGGTCATAACGGAATTCCTTATTAACTAACATTTTTCAGTTTTCGCCATGAATTCATCAGCAAACCATTGCAAGCGCCCTTTAACAAATAAAACCCAGTGACAAAGGGTATTAGCTTAGCTGCCGAACAGCGGCGACCCTCATGATGTGAGTAGAGCCGTTCTCTACCGCCCACTCACCCTGTTCTGAGAACAGCTACCAACACACTTTCACCATCAAGGTCCTTCTGCATCGGCAGCCCACAAAGTGCTAATCGAGACGAGAAAGAAAACACCTATTTTCCCATTTTCACCCTTTCATATAGTTTTAGAAAAAAAATCAGACATAAAACATAAAGCCATGTTTTAGCCAGCGCGCATGCGTGTACACACACACACACACACACACCCTTCATCAACCTTCATAGTGGGCAACAAGGCACACACTGTGAATGTACCTACTGGATCAATTCCACTTGAGTAGGTACAAGTTGTTTGCTTTTCCTCAACCAGAAGTTATTTCGCTTTTTTTTTTGTGTAAGTTCAATAATGCTAGTTTTATTCCCAAAAATAAAAAAGCTTAACTTTCAACTTATCAACACTAACATCACTGTTAAGAGACATTCCTATAGGGTGGAAACTACTTCCTGCCTAAACAGTGCTTCTGTGTGAATCGGCCAGGGGAGAGAGCCCAGAATTCCTGCACAACACAGACAACACAGTCCCTACCATAGAGATGCAGATCAGGAAGCCCTGTTCACAGTAATGAAGTAATGAACATCACCATAGAGATCCATGTCAGTAAGCTCTGTTCAGATTAACAAATGCTTACTTCATGTATAAAATAAAGAATAAACGCAACACTGATAGTTGCCAATATCTACAGGCTAATACAAGCTTCTTTTTTTTACATTAAATTGATTGGCGTTTTATTTTTCATTACTCTTGTCTAAGTTATATTCTGTGTGGTGCTGCTTCATAGTTTGCTCGTGCGTATGAGGCGCTGACTTTCAAACCAAAATAAAATGAATGCGCGCTGCGATACCCGGCTGCCATTTTGGTTCCGCCGACCGGCCAACCAATTAAATTTCTACGTTTCCTCGAACAAAGACGCCTCAGAATTTCTATGGAGTGGCAAAAGAGCGACGGACAAAGGCGGCAATCGTCGTGGCGACTTCGTTATTCCGGCCCTTCTGTCCGATGAATGAACCCGCAGCGAACGGTTTCCGTGACCGCTAACACCTACCGAGAATTCCTCAGCTGGTGGACTAATCAGCACCAACAGACACCCCGAACAGTACGGGGGGGGGGCAGGGGGGGGCGGGGTGGGGGCCGCAGCCAGGAGGGAGACAGGTGCCTAGCTCCAAGCGAAGAACGTTTGACACAGAATCGCAGAGGCAAACACACCGGTACGAGCCGCAGCGGTGAACTTTGAGAGAGGACGTGTTCCACGGGTCATAAATATATATTTTACACAGATTAATATAATTCTGCCCCTTTCTGATAGGACCCACTTCCAGTGACATTTCAGAAGATTAATGCAAACTGAACCTTCTCGGCTTTGTTTGCTCAGTGCTACCTAAAGCAACATTTTACCAGATAGGATCTTTATTACTGGCCAGGAAAACTCCCAGCAAAGGCTCATTGTGGCCCTGATGTACCGAACGCTTCCCGAAAGCCACCTGTGCTCCTTTAAAAGAGCCCCATTCTTCCCCTGGCCTGAAGGGTCCTATTGAGACCACTCACAGCCGTAAACAGGCTATAAACACAAGCCCGCGTTTGCACAGAGAGAGAGAGAATGGAGCGCTCTGTGCGTTGGGGGCTGAGGTTAGCACAGGAACACAGAGACAGGTATGTTCACCTGGAAAAGAACTCAAAGCACACAAAGCGCAGGTTTCCTGCCAGACGTCACAGGCCGGAGCGTTTCACAGAGAGACGTTTTTAAAAATGCTGAACGGTGACGCGTGAAGAGGGGGGG
>CM045898.1:44378518-44386018 GCA_025169545.1 Anguilla japonica
ACTGAACACACAGTCTGCTGCAGACACTGAACACAGAGCATGCTGCAGACAGTGCACACTGAACACACAGCCTGCTGCAGACACTGAACACAGAGCCTGCTGCAGACAGTGCACACTGAACACACAGAGCATGCTGCAGACAGTGCACACTGAACACACAGAGTCTGCTGCAGACACTGAACACAATCCCTGCTGCAGACAGTGCACACTGAACACACAGAGCCTGCTGAAGACACTGAACACAATCCTGCTGCAGACAGTGCACACTGAACACAGAGCCTGCTGCAGACAGTGCACACTGAACACAGAGCCTGCTGCAGACTGCACACTGAACACAGAGCCTGGTGCAGACACTGAACACACAGAGCCTGCTGAAGACACTGAACACAATCCCTGCTGCAGACAGTGCACACTGAACACACATAGTCTGCTGCAGACACTGAACACAATCCCTGCTGCAGACAGTGCACACTGAACACAGAGCCTGCTGAAGACACTGAACACAATCCCTGCTGCAGACAGTGCACACTGAACACACAGAGCCTGCTGCAGACACTGAACACAATCCCTGCTGCATCACAGCTCAGTCCAGCTCACACACTAACCAACCAGCTCACAGCTCTCATCAGGAAAGCACGGCTCACCAATAAAGTGTGTGTGCGTGTGTGTATGTGTGTGGGGGGGGGGGGGGGGGGGATACATGGAGCACCAACAGGATCAGTACCATTAGCCACTCCCTCTCAAAATACTCCAGTAAAAGTTTGAAAGAGATGTACATATATGGGGAGTCCACAGAGAGAGGAAGCGACAGAATGAGAGAGAGAGGGAGAGGAGAGGGAAGAGATAGAGAGAGGGAGACGACAGGGAGCGAGAGAAGGAGAGGGAGAGAGAGGAGATGAAGGGACAGAAGGAGAGAGCATGAGACGAGAGAGAGAGAGAAACAGAGGGAGATAAAGAGGGAGAGGGAGAGAGAGACAGAGTAAGCAGATGCAGTGTAAATCTGTCCTGACTGACAGCTGTTCTTTGTTCCTGCCCCCGACAACTGCTTTAACCATCAGAACAATTAACATTCGAACCCAGCCTGTCTTTAATCATTACAAACCGGCCTGTCTCTTACCATTCGAACCCGGCCTGTATTTAATCATTACAAACCGGCCTGTCTCTTACCATTACAACCCTGCTGTTTATTTACTGTCGGCAGGATTCTTAACATTATAACCCCGCCTGCCTATTATTTACAATTGGCAGCATTATTTTTTTTTTTTTGTGGTGCCAAAGCATTAAAGCGATTGACACGTGCATAAATGCAAATGGATCCAAGTGGGGGGGGGGGGGGGGGGGGGCGAACAGGCGGGGGGGGTGGCAGGGGGTGCGGGGGGTGCGGGGGCGGGGAATGATTGCTTCGCTAATATTTCCGAGTTCTTAATCTTCTAGAGAGGGAAATGATTTAGAGGGAGGACACAAATCTGCAGCGACATGCCCCTCTCTCTCTCTCTCTCTCTCTCTCTTTCTTTCTCTTCTTTCTCTCTCTCTCTCTCTGACAAGGCCTCTACAGCTGCCCTGAGGCGAGGGTGGGGGGCCAGGGGTGTTGAGGGGGTAGAGAATTCAGCTTTCTCTTTTTTTATCCCCATCCCACCTTCCCCCCCCCTTTCGGAGAACAGCGTTGAGTCACTGATCACGGCCATAATTGAGTTTAACACTCTCCGGTTTAAAAAAAAAAAAATAAATAAATAAATAAAAAATGGACTCTTTCGAATCGGAGGAGGTCAAACGACTTCTGCAGTCGGGCAATAAATAAGTGGGACAAGGTAAGAGCTTCCAGACGCGGCGTGCTTTACTGCAGAATCCACTCAGCAGAGGAAACAGGGGGCGCGCGGATCCTCAAAACAGCCGCGTACACGCCGGCCGCTGCAGCGCGGGGCGTCCCGCGGAAGTGACGTTATTTTGCGGGGTGGGATTCGAGAGGCCTTCCTCACGACCGGGAGCACACGCTCAGGAGCGGGGGAACCACCCCTCGGAGGAAACGGCGGAAGCTGAACGAAGCTTTGGGAAGAAACCCTGGCGTCGACGCCTTTCTGTGCGTCACCACGCCGCGCCAAGATGGCGGGAGGGAGGGAGGGAGGGAGGGAGGGAGGGAGGGAGGGAGGGAGAAAGCGCGGCCCAGCAGAAACGTGATATGGGGGGGGGGGCCCGTTTGTTGTTGGGAAACAAAGCCAGCCTCCATTTCAATTTAACGTCTGTTCCACCCTCTCATCCCAAACATCATCATCATCATCTTCCTCATTATCATAAAACAGGGCTTCATCATCATCATCAAACACACAGCTTCATCATTAAAGGCTGAAGTCACAGTTAAAATGTCGCAGCTCCAGCTTATAAGACTGTCTCGTGAAAACATTCCACGTTTTCCATTAGGCAGTGAGAGCCCAGTCCACTGGGCAGTTACTGCTCAACAAACACAGAGAAACCACACACACACACACACACACACACACGCACGCACACGCACACACACGCACACACGCACACACGCACACACACACACGCGCACGCACACACGCGCACACGCACGCACGCACGCACACACCCACACGCACGTGCACACAAACACACTCACGCACGCACGCACACACACACACACACACACACACGCACGCATACACGCACGCACGCACGCACGCACGCACGCACACACACATGCACACGCACGCACGCACGTGCACACACATGCACACACACACGCACGCACGTGCACACAAACACACACACACACACACACACACACGCATACACGCACGCACGTGCACACGCACGCACGCACACACGCACACACGCACACACGCACACACGTGCACACAAACACACACACGCATACACGCACACACACACACACATACACACACACACGTGCACACACACACACACACACACACACACACACACGCATACACGCACGCACGTGCACACGCACGCACGCACACCCACACGCACGCACACACACACACACACACACACGCACCAGACCTTGGTACTCAGCAGGTCATCCAATGATGTAACGGACTGGAAGGAGGGGGGGGGGGGGTTTCAGGGTACAATACACCCGCTTGGCTACAGTGGCACCTCTATGACATAAACCTCTTTCTGCGGTGACTTCTGGAGAAAATAATCAACATTTTCCCCTTCCACACGTCCAGTAATAACAACCTGCATCACAAGGCTCAGAAAACTATGATTTATTCCCCACATAGAGCTTTCTGAGGAGGGAGAAAATCTCACTGAGCAGGCCCTATTTTCCCATCATGCCTAGGGAAGCACGCCATGTGAGGGCTGCAACACGGTTGAGGGGAGGCTGAGGTCCCTCCAGCATCTGTCAATCACCCCACCACGGCCAATGGCAACGCAGTCCATCTCCTCAAGGAGGAGGGTGTGTTTGTGTCAGTGAATCCTCTCCCCCCAACACAAACCCCTATCTCATGCACGCATGTACACACGTACACACGCAAACACATACACACTCTCTCACACAGACCCACACACACACGCACGCATGCACGCACGCACACACACACACACACACACACACACACACACACACACAGGCCCGAGGTTTTTATCAGGCCCCTCCCCCTATCCAGTAGGGGGGGGGGGGGTTGAGGGTAATTGAGAGGGTGCGATTTGCCCCACCCCCACGCCCAGCTGCAGCTCACCCAGGGACCCGACGCCATTTCACACATCCACACAATATATTTCACACATCTACACACATATATTTCATACATCTACACATATTTTTTATACATCTACACACACCTGCACACATACATTTCACGCATCTACACACATACATTTTACACATCTACACACATCTGCACACACACATTTCACACATCTACACACACACATTTCACACATCTACACACACACATTTCACACATCTACACATACATTTCACACATCTACACACATACATTTTATACATCTACACACATACATCTACACACATACATTTCACACATCTATGCACATACATTTTATACATCTACACACATACATTTTTTCACACATCTACACTCGTTGCTGTTCACGTAAACGTACATTTTCAAAAGGGGGGCAAAATTGCTGGGAAACCCTAAAGAAATGGACAAAAGGTAAGATGGCTGAGCAGGAGCTTGTGAAAGACAATCTGAGGGCATGAGCTAACACTCAGAGCAGAAAGCTACGTTTTAGCTCCGATGAAATTTTGGCAAGACTTCAATACCCCACATCAGTCATTAACTTTGACTTCCAAATCAATTCTGCTGCTGTTTTCTTTTCCCATTAGTAATTCAGTTTGGCCAGTAAATTTGGGGGGTGATCGAACCATTCAAACAATATTTGTAAAGACAAACGCAAAAACTCTTTAGAGCATTTAATCTGAGTCACGAATGAGGACAAACTCAGAGAGAATAAAAGGGACAGCATCCCCGTATCGGGTTAATAATCAGGCCACAAACCCACACCATCGTCGCCTCCATTAAAACAGCACACCCATCACACACACAGCCGGACTCAAGACTGGTACAGGAGGCATTTCCAACCGTCCGAGCACATAAAGACTCCTCAAACCGCCACCGACCTAACTGACAAAGCAGAGCCTCACACAGCATTAGCTTAAGCTGAACACATCCAAGGGCCGACAAGATGTCAAGTCAAGCTGAAAATTCTCCTTTTTTCCCCCCCCTCTCTCTCTCTCTCTCTTTCTCTTTCTTTCTTTCTCCAACAAACCACAAAAAAATGAATAACCGCCACCAATGATTTCTCAGGTCCCTGCAACTTCACAGCCGGTTTCGAAAAAAGGGATTCAAACAAGCTGCGGGGCCGACAAAGTAAATTGTTGAGCTGAGGGAAAACTGTTGAGTCTTTTATTCGGGAAGAGGCAGAGGGATCAGCACCTCTGTTTTTTTTTTTGCCACGGCGTCCTGAACAGTTTGAGCTTTTTTTCCATTAACACCCTTTCAGAGCGCAGAAGAAAAACACCCCGCTCAAAAATCAAAGGGAGCAACAGGCGGGTTAGCCCCTGACGTTTTAAGGAGGAAGTCAGATGTGAAATTATTTTTTTTAAAACGGCGAAGGACCCGGGCTCGACCGGCCGTCTACCGGGCGTCTCGAGAGCGGCGCTGCCTGGAGCCTATTGAAAAGGGAAGAGTAACCACATGACCTCTGACCTCACAACGCCGGTGAGTGCGGAGAAGACGAGGGCCGCACTGATCTCACACTGCCGCGCAGAAAAGAAAGCAGCCAGGCCCCCCTTTTCACTGCTCGCCCCGGAAAACGGCGCTTTTCGGCCCAGTTTCGCGAGGATGTGCGATCCTTCGCATGTCACTGGTGCCTGCCCCCCCCTCTCCCCCCCCCCCCCCCCAAAATAAAAAATAAAACACCCCCCCCCCCCAGCTCCCACACCCGCTGCAGTTAACTCCTGGCCTCGGAACATATTCCTGATGGTTTCATGTTCAATTTGCTGTAAAACTGTATTACCCCTGTGTGAGGGACTGACAGCAAATGAAAACAAGCTTCACATTCAAGTACATTTTCTCTCTCTCTTTCTCTCTCTCTCTGTCTCAGTCTCTCTCATACATACACACACACACTCTCTCTCTCTCTCTCTCTCTCTCTCTCTCACAAATATACACACAGTCTCTCTGCCTCAGTCTCTCTCATACACACACACCCACATGCTCTCTCTGTCACTCTCTCACTCACAACCACACTCTCTCTCTTCTCAGACAAACTCTCTCCCTCTCTCTCATCTCACACACACACTCTCGCTCTCTCTCTTCTCACACACACTCATCTCTCTCCTCTCTCACACACACACAGTCTCTCTGTCACTGTCTCTGTCCACACACACACACGCTCACACGCTCTCTCTCACTTTCTCCCTCTCTCTCTCTCATCAGAAGCTGCTGCTGTTGCTGTCACACAAGCAGCTCAGCAACTCCTCCACTTCCAAACTCTTGCGCTGATTTCCAAGCCAGGGGATCCGGCAGGAAGCTGGAAATCTGCGGCGTTTACGGTCGATTTCTCTGCCGCTTGACCGATGTGGAGGAGCAGCCCGAGCTGAGAGTCTGCTGCAGAGATGATATCAGCGAGCGCGGTCTGGCAGGCCCAGTGCTGCACCAACAAACCCCAAATCCCTGCCTACGTTTGCTCTGCTTGCTCTGAGTGCACACCCCTGAGGTAACCTGAATATTCACCCATTTTACACTCTTACCGAAAAAAAGAACAAAAAAAAAACGTTTCACCAGAAACGTTTCCAATCTGATACCAGGGCTTCACATCACAATACAGCATTAGGGCTTTGGTACCATGTCACAATACTGTACTAGTGCTACAGGCTCATGTCGTGATACTGTATCAATGCTGGAGTCTCACGTCTATGAGGGGTGGAAGTAACAAATATGGCTTGATAAAAACTGTAAGTGAAAGTGGAAGTAAATTGATGCATCTTAGATTTTTATCATCACAAATGTTTTTACTTCCACCTCTCCTACATGTCATGACATTATAGTAGCGCTGCAGAATCATGTCATGATCCTGTATTATTGCTGCTGTCCCATCTCATGATAGTGTATTAAGAGTCGTCCACTGCAGTAAAAACAGGTCGCAGGACACACTGATGCAACTGCCGGGAGCGCATGCAGGATTTAACATGGAAACGATGAGTCACCGGTTGCCGTGGACACAGTCTGAGGCAGCGTGCTTCCCTCAGAGGCTTCTCCAGGCAGTTTCAAAAAGCTCAGCGGCGGGTTTAAAAACCCGGAGCGCCTTTGCCGTATTCCTCCCCCTATTTTAGCCAGAAAAAGAAGAACCAGGAAAAAAAAAAAGAAAGAAAAAAAAAAAAAAAAAACAGTGGTTTCCCCGCCGCACTTTTTTTGGCCGGAGGTCCGTCCTTCTGACTGCTCCTGCGCAGGGCCGGAGGGCGAGGGCCCACCGCAGGCCCAGCGCCGAGGAGGCTCTGATTAGAAACCTCGCTCAGGAACCCTCCGGAACCCACCGGAACCCACAGAACCCACCGCCCTGCAGATGGCAACCAGGGAACGCAGCTTCATCCAGGCCGACGCCCATCCCACCATGAAACCACACCCATCGGCGCTAAGACCCACCCTGTAGCAAATGTAGGGTGTTGCAGGAGTGCGCTGAAGCGGGGCCGAGCTCTGCAGCTGACTGCTCCCTGACACACACACATCCTTCAGCACCGTGCACAGCCCCTGGGGACTCTTTTTTTTTTTTTTTTGTTTTGTTTTGTTTTTTAACAGTCTCATGCTTTCGTTTTCTCAGTGCAGCTGGCGAGGGCTGTTCTGCAGCTCACCCTGCAGCTCACCCTGTGGCTCATCCTGCAGCTCACCCTGCAGCTCACCCTGTGGCTCATCCTGCAGCTCACCCTGCACCAGACTCTGCAGCTCACCCTGCAGCTCACCCTGTGGCTCATCCTGCAGCTCACCCTGCACCAGACTCTGCAGC
>CM045898.1:44391018-44453518 GCA_025169545.1 Anguilla japonica
GCAAGTCCTGAAACGTCCGTTTGGCTGCGCTTAGAATCGGCTGAAGGAGAACCGTGACATTCTAAGTCCTTAGAATGTTTCTTGTTAATACGTAAGCAGGCTGCGTTTTGAAAAATCTCGGCTAATTGAAATTACATACGGAGCACAGAACTGCCCGGCGAAGCAGTGTGACAGGAGACAGAGATCCATTTCAACATTCATTAAGCGGGGCGTATGAATTTCGTCCGTTTCCCCCGACAACCGCGTCCCGGCTACGCCGCACAAATTGATGTCAATTCCAATCTGCGTCTCGACGAGGCCGTTTTGTTTAATGCACCTCCAAGTCGCCGGGTAGCTCTGCTTTTTAAAAGCCCTTTGTTTTCGGATCAATTCACATTGTCCCAGGAGTACAGATACACCCCGCCCCCCCCCCCCCCCCCCCCCCCCCCCTCTGAGAACAGGCTCATGCTAACGCGAACAGACAGGAAAACGCACAAACGAAACACAGGCGCAAGACGGCCACAAGCCAGTGTGAAGGTTGTGTCAGGCCCACCAGGCCCGTTATTCAAAGCAGGTATGTTATTCAAAAAAAGGAAGCGCCAGTCATCCTGAAACCTCTCAGTACCACCGGAACACGTTACATTACATTACAGGCCTTCAGCAGACGCGCTTATCCTGAGCGACTCACTCAACTTTTACACACGGCATCCGTTTATACAGCTGGATATGTACTGAAGCAACGTGCTCAAAAAGCCAAGCGCTGTGAAGTGTTAAATCTGGTGTGTGTATTTATGCGGCTGCACAGAGCCCAGACGGTCCAGTCTAGTGCAGTCGGCACATGGCGTACGGACAGATCCTTCCCCGCCCCACTCCCTGTACGTACAGCAGCAGCAGATCCCTGTACTGAATAACCCCACAGACAGAGTCGGCCCTGTCCCACGGCTGCCTCCTCGGGCTCTCTCTGAGGGCCCACGGCAGTGACTCCTGATGGAGCGGCCAGGCCGTGTGCAGGTCCCCCCGAAGGCGTTTCCGTGAGAAACCACCGCTTGCCCTCGCTCATCCAGCGGTTACTGATGTCACACTCGTGCGCCGTATCAGGGACTGCTCTTCAGCAGAGACCGCGACGGCGCAGGCCTCGCACTCGGCAAATCAATACGGCGTTTGTCAGGAGGTGCCATGCGCACTCTTGACCTAAACGGCCTTCATGAATGACAGCTTTACCCTGCAGGCCTGGTGCACACGCTGCCCGTGGGTTAGGGAGCGGATCGTACAGTAGGGCATGCACTCGTGCGCGCATACACACACACACACACACACACAAGCAAATGCACATACATGTACGTACTCATGCACGCACACCCACCGACATGCACGCACACATCCGCAAGCACACACAAACCCACACCATGCACATGCAGTACACACACACACACACAAAGTGCACGTACATGCACAAGCGCATACTCATGCACATGCACGCCCCCACCCTCACATATTCGCAAGCACACACACTCACACATACGTGTGTGCCCATGCACATGCACACACACACACACACACACACACTTATATTCAATGGAAACACAAGTGCCCAGTAAGCGCTTAATAACTCCCAGGAGATCTCTCTCAACCAATCAACTGCATGAATGTGTGTTTGCATTCAGTTATGCGCTAACAATGGATAAATATGATCCATTTAGAGTCCGAGCGGCCAGGACCGATGCCCATCACCGGGCCGAGCACAGAGCAGTGCAGAGCGTTTCCCTGTAAATCTCGCTTGCCAAATCACGTTAGATCAATTAGTGACCCTCAGCCTCCCCTACATGCAATAAAGTTTGTGATCTATCATACGGTGACAGTTTCGCAGTGGAGCCGGAGGGGGGGGCGGGGAGAAGAGCGGGTACACACGCACGCACGCACGCATATGCACACGCACACACAAACGCATATGTGCACGCACGCGCACACGCACTCAAACACACACACACACACACACACAAACGCATATGCACGCACGCGCACACGCACTCAAACACACATATGCACACGCACACACAAACGCATATGCACGCACGCACACACACGCACTCAAACACACATATGCACACGCACACACAAACGCATATGTGCACGCACGCGCACACGCACTCAAACACACATATGCACACGCACACACAAACGCATATGTGCACGCACGCGCACACGCACTCAAACACACATATGCACACGCACACACAAACGCATATGTGCACGCACGCATATGCACATGCACTCAAACACGCATATGCACACGCACACACAAACGCATATGTGCACGCACGCGCACACGCACTCAAACACACATATGCACACGCACACACACAACGCATATGCACGCACGCGCACGCACGCACTCAAACACACATATGCACACGCACACACAAACGCATATGTGCACGCACGCGCACACGCACTCAAACACACATATGCACACGCACACACAAACGCATATGTGCACGCACGCGCACACGCACTCAAACACACATATGCACACGCACGCGCACATGCACACGCACTCAAACACGCATATGCACACGCACACACAAACGCATATGTGCACGCACGCGCACACGCACTCAAACACACATATGCACACGCACGCGCACACGCACTCAAACACACACATGCACACGCACGCGCACACGCACATGCACACGCACTCAAACACACATATGCACACGCATATCCATATGCACATGTACACACATGCGCACGAACGTATGCAGACACACACATGCACACACATGCAAACACACATATGCACACGTACACACACACGCACACGTACACACAACGTATGCACACACACACACACACACGCATAAGCAAGCACAACGTGTGGTCAGAGGACCCACCTGCTCAGTCACAACTCTGGCGCATGTTTTACGCGTCCCAGACACGATGCGGGCAGACAGCAGCCCATCTGTCCGTCCTCCCCCCCCCCCCCCCCCACCACCCCCCCACAGGTTCATTTCCAATAGCCACATGTTTCTAAGTGGGGGGGGGGCCTTCAACCCCCCCGACCCCGACTCCGCCAGTTCGCAAGAAACAGAGAGGCCACCTGACGAGGGAACATCTTTAGACCCTTACCATGACAACCCATCGCCTAGCAGCCCACGCAGGTAGATAATCTTTTATGAAGGCTAGGTTTCATTATAAACGCACAAACGCAGCCGCTCTTCTCTCTCTCTCTCCCCCCCCCCCCCCCCCCCCCCCCCCCCCATGTACCGTATTTTTTGGACTAACAATGTTAAAACCCAGAGCGTGAGCTCAGCGAAGCACCCTAATAGAGAAAGACCTCTCCATAGTTCAGACAAAATATTTTTTTATGCTTACGAAAGAGCAGGGAAATGAGCTGCTGCCACCACATCCCAGACAGCAAGGCTCGGCTCCACTGCTTCTCTGTCCAGAATTCCACGAGGTTTATTATTTATTATTCCATAAATAAATTAATTTAGCTTTTTTAATGACAGCCAAATTAGGAGTGCCATTGGGAAAAAATGATATAATAGTATCAAACAGCCTCAGACTGTTATAATTTTATTTGATCATAATATCAATATCGTGGGACAAGAGAACACCAAATCTTATTTTTGAAGAGAGCAATCAGGGGGGGGGAAGGATCAAAAATGAAACCACAGTGAGAGGTTAGAAAAAGAAAACCTTACTTCGTGTCGTGAATTGGTTTTGGCAAAGATACAAACTCCACAGAGGAGCGTGGACCGGCATAAACATTTGGACAAAATTATAAGTTTATTTGGAGAAGCAGCACGCGGGAGTCACCCGGCTGCACGCAGCTCCGAAATCCTAAACAAGCCCAGAGCATCGGCACGCGCGCGTGCTCTCTGCAAACCGCCGCGTTTTAATTACGGCGCGGAGCCGCGAGCCGGGCGGCTTTGATATGGAAATCGCCCCCGTCATCTTCATATTCACGGCCAGATCTTCACCGCGCGCCTGAAGACGATGGACGCGACACTAATTCCTAGACCTGATTGCGCTGATTATAGCTAAATACAAAAATGACCGCTGCCAAAAACAAAAAAAAAGAAAGAAAGAAAAAAAAAAATACATTCAACGGGGCAGGATCCTTATATTAAATTAGAATTCACGTTACAAGTAGCTTGTATAGCCTAATAGAGGAATCGTACACTTGCAAAGACCATTCTACTTGTGTTTGTTGGTCGACACCATGAAAGAAGTTAAATACTGCCTAAAACATTCATATATTTATGATTTCTATATCATAATCAAACCTGTCCAGTCTTTGGGCAATAAAAAAGAATTAATACATTTTGAGTAAAACTTTTGTTGTTGTTCTTGTGCGTGTGCCTTTGCGTGTGTGTGTGTGTGGGGGGGGGGGGGGGGGGGGGGGGGGGGAGAGGTTTGCTCAACAAATCAAATTGCATTTAAAATATTTTGCTGCTCACAGCTGTAGTTACACAAAAAATAAATCTTGACAAACAAATCCTCATCGACATCCTTATCGCTCACAGTTGCTGCCAGCTACGCACAGAACACGCACACGAGCAACCAGCTATAACGCATTCAGTGGGCATAACTGCAACGCGAAGCGCAAACTACTAGAGGATTGCACTTCTGATTTCGCTTCATTCAGCATAAAATACTGCGCAACTGGATGAGCGCTCCGCCGTGAACATCAAAGTTAACAATAGCACGAGGGAAAACTCATAACACTCATAATTGACATGCCAAAGGGAACACGCAGCAGTGTGAAAATCATGTTTTATATCAATTACACGTTATATACCGCAGTTATTAGATTCCACGCGCAGTCACAGGCGTAGGCCGTGTAATAATATTTTACTAATGACTCGCACAAGTAGCTCGCACGCCGTTCTGCGGCATTAATTGTGCTTATCCCCTTTGGATTTGCTCTCTGCCTCTCTCAACGAGGGGGCTCAGGTGTGGATGTTTTTTTTTTCTTTCAGCGCTAAGAAAAGGTTACGCTCTCCATTTAAAAAAATAAAAAAAATTTTAAAGCCAAACACAAGAATCGCATGGTTTGAATGTGCGGTTCTTTAGATTAAAAAAGGAGAATCTGGCTCCAAGGTTAAAAAAAAAAAACATGAAAGAAAGAAAACAATCTATCCCAGTTTTCAGATGGATTAAAAGACTCCCCTCCCCCAAACTGTATGGATTTAATTCACTTTGGTGGCCAAGTAGGCGGGGAAACAAGGCACAGGGTTGCAACCTTCGTTTCAGTTCCGGAGGCAGACGCATTCGTAGCACGGGGGCCAAGTGTCATTCAGGAAGAGAGCCGAGAGATACAATAAACAGCTTTTCTGGGGTCAGAGATGTCTTTCAAAGATGTCGATTCACACGGACCGACGGGCGCTGCTTTGTATCGAAGTGCACAAATTAATTTTTATGCTTCGTGTGAAGGAGTACAAGAAATAGACTTGATTCAGCCCACAAGAGCAGAAATTGTCTCAAAAGTTTGATATTACAGGTTAAATGTACAATTCGTGCTACGTATACGGACAATAATTAACATTTGTATTTTGCCCTTCTAAGCGACAATTACATACTGTGCTGGCTGAATTAGCTGAAACTTGAGCGTCTTAATTGCTGAACCTATTGACAGTGAAAATAGAAAACACCGGTTAAAACGAGAACAGGCCGCCATTAGAACTGGATCAACAACACGAGTCGGCCCGCAAGCACAAACACTCTTTCATAATTTGAGTCTGCGCTGGCGCTGGTCACCTCAATATTTTTAAGTTCAGTCATAAGGCATTGCAAAAGTACATCGCCCCCACCCCCCCCCCCCCCCCCCCCCACCCCCAGACTTAGAGGTCCCGAATATCAGGTTTCACTCCCGAGCGTAAAAACATTTAGAGGAGTGGATTTAGTAACGGCTCCTTAGAATCTGCAGGTATGGCGACCGCCACTGTGAGTAGAATCAGTGTTCACATTACAACACCACGCTCAGCGCGTTGATCAGACCATACTGGAAAAGGAGATCAACGTATATTTCCTAACCTGGAGACCGTACTGTGATTTATTGGCTGGCGGGAAACGCCGCCGACACTGCTTCTGAATGAGAGACTGCGCAAGCAGTACCCACCCACCTCCTAAAAAAACCCAAAGGCTGGCTGTATCACGGCACCGGGCGGCTAAAAAAGAGTGCCAGCACAGAGGACGTCCTGAGCCCGCTCTGCGTCGGTTAAACGAGCGGGCCCGACGCTGGAGACGTCCTCCGCCCCGCCCCGCACTTCAGAGAGAAGGACGGCGACGCGAAGGAGAGGCAGCAACCAAGGACACGCCGGCTCTCCTCGCCTAAGACGGAAAGGATTCGACGCGGGCGCTAATGCGCGCGGACAATGCGCGAGAGAGCCTTCGCCTTCGCTCCGCTTCAGAGCCACGCTCCGTTTTAAAAGGGGCCACGTCGCGGGTGAGGCGGGGTCGCAGGTGAGGCGGGGCCGCGGCGCGGCGAGCGCGTCGACGACAGGCCGCGCGCGCGTTTGGGGACGCAAACCTTGATCTCCCTCCTTTCTGCAGAGACCCCTGCGGAATGTTCAGGGCCTCGTTGGACTTGCGGGGGGGGGGGGGGGGGGAAACAGTCACAGAAGGATGGAAGGACAGAGAGAGAGAAAGAGAGAGAGTGTGTGTGTGAGTGTGTGTGTGAGAGAGAGGGAGAGAGAGAGTGTGTGTGTGTGAGTGTATGTGAGAGAGAGAGGGAGAGAGAGAGTGTGTGTGAGAGTGAGTGAGAAAAAGTGTAAGTGTGTGAGTATGAGGGAGAGAGTGAGTGAGTGACTGTGAGAGAGAGTGAGTGTGTGTGAGTGAGTGTGTGTGAGAGAGAGAGGGAGGGAGAGAGAGTGTGTGTGTGTGTGAGTGTGTGTGAGAGAGAGGGAGGGAGAGAGAGTGTGTGTGTGTGTGTGTGTGAGAGAGAGAGGGAGAGAGAGTGTGTGTGTGTGAGAGAGAGAGGGAGAGAGAGTGTGTGTGAGAGTGAGTGAGAAAAAGTGTAAGTGTGTGAGTATGAGGGAGAGAGTGAGTGAGTGACTGTGAGAGAGAGTGAGTGTGTGTGAGTGAGTGAGTGAGTGAGAAAATGAGTGAGTGTGAGAGAGAAAGAGTGTGAGTGAGTGACTGTGAAAGAGAGTGAGTGTGTGTGAGAGAAAGTGAGTGAGTGTGTGTGTGAGTGTGAGAGAGAGATAGAGAGAGAGAGAGAACATCTACATTTCCCACCCTGCTACATCTCTGCTGTCTGCAAACAGAGCCTCCTCTCCTCTCCTCTCAGGCCCTGTATAGACTGACGGGCTTAGCTTTCAGGACTCCTCCAGGGTTGCAGACTCAGAATTTTTTTTTTTTTTTTGGACCACTTCAGCTTGGCAGCTGCTGTGTTAACACACAGACAAATGGCCTGTAGATATCCATATACCGCCAAGATAACTTGTGGAAACAAAAACTGCTGTCTATTTAAAAAAACAAAGAAAAAACAAAAGGCAATCTGGTGATGTATTAACCGGTTTCGTACAGGAATGTGAGAAAGTTTCACAGTAAAATAAATGAATAAATAAAAAATTAACATGCAGGTCTCGTCCCCGAGCAACAAAACCCTTGAATTTTCTCAGTATTTCAATGCAAACTTGCCATTCTGGGTAACAAACCCTCCCTGGCATCAAAACTTCCGTTTTGTTCAGATATTGTCTCATCTAAAAAACACACAGTCAGGGCATCCCCCATCCAGGCCTAGGAATCTCACACACCAGGAATTACACAGCGCTGGATCCCGCATACAGTACCAACCAGCCAAGCTGTTCGATGCTGTAATTTTCCTTAAGCACATTAAAGCACCTCGTCCACTATCCACAATATGTAACAGGCCACCACTTCAGGAGAAGAACAGGCTACGCGACCTTACAACCTCATGACCTTACGACCTTATGACCCTTCCCTCCGTGTCCAAATCATATGAGCGGAATATAAAAAGCAGGTTCTCTGTGTAAAATATCCACACGCGAGAAAAATAATAAAAAAACCTTTGCAGGAGGTACGACTGAGATTCCAGTTCACACTGCACCGCCGGCGACAAAACCTACAAAAAAACTTTTGAGTTAAAAACTACAAAGCCGCTGAAGTCAAAGGGTTAAGTAATGTTTTTTTGTTTTTTTTGTGTAAACTCTGGAGAAAGTGGAGATTACCCCAGATCCCTACAAAAGAAAGCCTGCAATATAAACACATCCGAGGCGCGTCGGTTTCGATCGTCGTCAAAAACGTTCTGCGGCACATTAGCAAACGCTAATAAAGACAGATGTGCTAACGTGCTAGCAGGCTCTCGTCCTCCTCTCCGCCCTCCTTCACTCCTGCCCTCCTCCCTCCATTCCTGCAGGCCCTGCTGTTGTTTACCTCCGCTCATCTTGTTTTCCATTAGGAATCTGACTTCCCTGCACTTCAGTAACCCTCGAACGAGCAGGCGGGGGGGGGGGGGGGGGACTTGGCGGGGGGGGGGGGGGGGAGCGAGCAGGACAGGTAGGAAATGCGGAAAGCCCTCCTGCCACCGTTTCACCAGCTGACAGTTTATTCACGGCAACAAAAAAAAAAAAAACACACCCTTTTCACCTCATGTATTTTTCCAAATAATTTTTTTTTTTTTTTTTTTTTTTTTAAAAAAAAGCAAACCTGCCAGTAAAGAAAAAACACAGCATTTCCCATGACATCAGTGACCCCCCCCCCCCCCACCCCCAGTGGGCCAGCAGTGCAGGAAGATTTTCTGGGGGGGGGGGGGGGGGGGGGGAACGGGGGGGGGGGAATGAACCGAATAACACAGAGAGAAATCCACAGACGGGCGTTGTCAGGGACGGCTCGGGCCCTGGCGACGACCCGACCACGCCCTGCGGCATCTCACATCCCAGACGGAACGCGAACGCGCGCCTCGGAGATGATTTGGCGATCCTCAAAGGAGGGGGGGGGGGGGGGGTATTTTTAACTGGCTCAGAGAATCCCATGCCACATTACACCGCGCTCTGCTGCTTCACTAATGCAATATGTCCTTATTAATATTTATTTTGCGTCCTCCACAGGATTACTTTGTGTCTGAAATGGATTAATGTGTGTGTCAGTATCAGCATTTTAACTGTAAAAACGGAGCGATAACAGTCACAAATGCATCTTCAAAATAATTCTGAGCATGACTTTTAGAACAGAACATTCAGGTGAAACAAAACACTAGTTATATGTGTGTGTGTGTGTGTGTGTGTGTGTGTGTGTATGCGCGCATGTGCGCACACACACACACACGCAAAACCATCCAAATTAATAATTTAATCTATGAAAACTCACACCACAAAAATGGAACTGCATAAGCTGGATATGGTGCCCATAATTAAAAATCTTTCCTTTTGCAAGGAAATCGGGGACAAAATCCTACAGCAAGGCTTTAAAGCAGAGCCTACAGCCACTCTGAGCTCTACCTACAGAGCCCGTCACTCACATGCAAAGCAACAGGGCCAAACAGATGAATTTCCCAGCAGGGACTGTTGATTATATTTTATTAAACCACAAACAATCAACAAACGGTCCTTCATATTTCAACATTAAAATTAAATTATGCGGAATTTGCTCTAATAGTATTACATACTGGTAAATAAGGGGGAAGCGAGGCCAAGCAATAAGCGTTCGTCTCCGATTCCTTCTTTCTGACCGACGTTTTGAGCTGTTTTCAAAAACAAACTGCAAAAAGAAAAACTGCCCTTCGTGAGCAGGAGAGGACCTGAGGACCAGAAGAGGACTGTCCGTATTTCTAACATTTCTAATCATCATCATACGATGTACAAAACTATGGACAATGCACAAAATCTTATGCTGGAATTTCAATTTAAGCTGCACGAACTGCACAGCCAGAGGAAAAATCTGGCACTTAATGTGAAAAACAAACAAATACGTACTAGTGCATAACATGGGAGTACATAAATTATAAGTACATACGAACTGAGCAAAGATGAAACAGAAAAGTGTTATAGATACTGTCAGCTAATTAGAACACAAGTAATTAAAACTGCTCATGCTCAGAGACCAGACGATATATGCAGTCATTGATATGAATTACATTTTTATCTGTGTGTGTGTGTGCACGCAACTGGAAATGCGATGACCAATTTCTCAGCTAGAATTTTTTTTATTAAAAAACAAAAGGTAATGAAAAACGGCCTTCTCTGCCACAGCATTGCACAGTGCCATCCGCAGACCTGACCGACAGAAAATCATCCAAAGTTCACTTAACACCCAAACTTAATATTGATAATGCCTCCCTCACTGATGCCAGGCAGGCACACGAGGTCCCAGGAGAGGGCATCACCATTCAATTAGCTTAAAACTGCCATAAAGGCTCGCCCAACCTCCCCTCCACCTCAACATGCTCAGCGCCACAATGTCATAACATCCCGTTTAGATTCAACAATGGGCCGCACACGAAACGAAACGCTGCTCTTTGGCCACTCGTCATCCTGATTTCAGGCCACAGAGTCGAGGGCGGCACAGCGCGTTGGGCACCTTGCGTTTCACAACAACCTCACATCAGGCGAAGGAGGCTTTGTCATCTGGCATTCTGACCGTCACGGAATTTCACAGGCAAACATTCCGTCAGAAGAAAACATTTTTTTTTTAAAAATCTAACTCAATTACATTAAAAATTATTTCTGGTATTTTCTTGTGGTTGGCATTTGTGTGTGTGTGTGTGTGTGTGTGTGTGTGTGTGTGTGCATAAACCAAGTTATAATTGTAAGCACATGGCTGTCAAATATATTTATTGCAATAAAGTGTAAACTTTTACAAATAAGTTTTTTTTAATAAAAGGTTATTTCTTCCAGCTCAATCAAAATAAATCTTGTGGATTTCAAAATGTCAACAAACTGATAAAATGGTGATGTTACAAAAGGTGTTACACATTCCTAATAAAATTAATAATAATAATCATGCAATCAGTTAAGACAGTGGCTGTAATATTGGGGTACAAACGTACCAAAGCTTTTGAAAATAATAGCTAGTCTTCTTTTTTGTTTGCAGTCTTGTCTTTGAACGTTTTAAATTACAAAATTAAAGTCGTGCGTTGGAAACTTAAAGTTTTACACTAAACAAAACATCCCTCATTGCTCTCGGATTACAATACGGGATCAATTTAAACACGTTAGCCACTTAAAACAAGGGCGCACGCTGCGAACCATGCGGTTTGGGTGTGCCAAACTTTTCTCCCAGATCTCAGAATTTACAGACACCATACGCGGCAGTGAGAGTCGATATCTTTTATATCCGGACACAGTTCGGAAATGCGCTTTCATCCAGCAAAACCGCAAGTTCCTTCACAGCCTACGCACGTGCCGATAAGACGCGAAGAAATCTGCGCAAGACCGTAACTATCAATACTCAAAACAAATTACCCAATACACACATTTTAATACCTGAAAATCTACAAAAACTTGGTTTTCCGTTTAATTTTAATGAACATGAGAGATAACAGTTTTTGCACGGTATTAGAGGTGAGTAATCTTTGTGAAATAAAGTTAAATCTTTTCGGATGCAAGAAAAATGAAACGAGGATCTTTCCGCGAGTCCTACATGGTTTAAGATTTCAACACAACATAAAAAGAACAACAAAAGGACGAGATGGTTATGTGATTAATGTGTTTATGTTATAAGCCATATTTGTTTCTGGGTTTAAGAATGATTAACGTATACTTTCTCACATAAAGGTTCGCTTTGGTGAGATATGATATCTTAATTGATATAATCTTTCTGTTTACATTTGAAATCCACGGGCAAATGAATCAAATTAAACAAGAGAGCAAGAAAGAAACGGATAAAATTGTATTTAAATACGAGGAGGGTGCTCGGGCGGGTTAATGATTTATTCCTTATTCATAATGCGAGGTGAAACGATTGTCCGACGCCCATCAAAAGACCGCTTCAATCCACCGGTTCGACTGACTGAGTGAATGAACTCCCCTTCATTGAAATCCCAGACAGTGAACTACATCCCTGTATAGCAGGGGGGACAATGTGCTGAATTGGCAGTCTAATTATAAATGTGCCATTTGGACTTGCATTGGACTCCGGTGCCGTCTTACCTTATGAGGGAACTTCGACTGAGAGCTAACAGCAACTGTTCAAAACAAAATACCGTTAGGGGATCAAACTTCAACCCAACAGAGGGACAAGCCAGAGGATTGTTTTTCACACAGCCCCTCTCATTGGACAAGAATGCTGGCCTATTATAAGACGGACAGTTATTATTACGGAGTTGACACAATTTATTTTATTTATTTTTTTACTGAAGAGTTAAGCTGTGTTTAATTAAGGTTTCACAATCGCCTATTGGTTACCAACAATGAACCTATTGTACTTATTTTTGGAGGGTTAGTTAAATACACAATTGGAGGAATACGTCGTTTGAAATTGATATGAAGGCATAGCCTATATACCGATAACTTTTTTTAATCCAGGGAATACATTTATGAAAGATTCTTAAATTGTTCAGCTATTTGTATTGCAAACAGTTCGTCTTTATCAGGACTACAATTAAACAGACAAATCTATTTAATTTCAGTCTTCGACAGCGTACAATGTTTCTTATTAAAACGTTATCGCTGCGCATGCAGCGTTCAAGTCTAGGCTTTATCTGGAAAGCCTGCGTCAAGTTTAGGGAAACACCCCGAAAATTATGGGCTATCTCCGTATTCCAGGCGAAGGTCTTTCGAACGGTGTTCATTTTGTCCACTCAATATTCTGACACATAAAATATTCTTTTCAGCATTTCAAGAATCCACAGAAGGTATGCCCCAACTTCACCAAATTATGAACAAAATAAAACGACTAACAATCCCAAGGAAGCGCTCCAGGCGAGTGTAAAACAACACACTCCATAATAGGTAGCCTACTGCAAATTGTCCCAAATCACAAGCCACGTCCAAAACAAAATAGTCCCATATTTCACAAGCTAAAATATTTGTGGATAGTGCCTGATATAATCCCAAAGCCCAAACACGAAGTACACTAATGTATAAAATAAGTGTGACACATAATTTAAGATAATGTTCTAAATTCAACATTATGTGTACCACTGCTTTCAACAATACTTTAAGATAAATGAAATAAAACTAAATAAGACAGAAAAACACGGGCCATTAAATCGTTTAACCGGAGTACAAGACTTACTTCGTCAAGTTTCCCCTGTCCGGGAGCGCGTGCACAGTTTTTGTCAACGGTGAAGGAAACCTTGTTTTGTCCAGGTTGTGTATTGTCCCTCTCAGCGGATCAAGTTTGGGATGAGGGGTTTATTTAAATTTATGGCATATCCATTCTTTAAAGGTCAGTTTGCGCGACCTCCAGGGAAAGTTCTGTCCAAGAAGAATCCGGGCTATTACGACCGGGCTAAAAAAAAAAAAATCCAATTTTTCGTTTGATAATGAGAATATTATTTTTCATATAGCCTACATGTAGGCCTATATAATCAATGAATTTAATTCAAAATACCAATCTCGTGCATTGAAAACGTTCCCAACTCGAGATAAAATGCTCAAAACACATAAAACTTCAAAATAAACTTTTAAAAGCCTCAAATCATTTTACACGTGAACTTAGATACCTAGCGATACCACGTCATTGTCAATGAATAGTACCGCTCTGTGGACAAATGCGAAACTGCGTCCCAGTCCGGCATCTGCAAGCCCCGCATGACTGTCTGCGCGAGGCGATATCCAACCAACTTTCACAAGATTTCTTAACGTTGTTCGTGACATTATGTGTACGATAAGGTTCAGATCACAGCGCAATGTTGTCGAGTTTGATTTTCGTCGCAGACCTGCTTTGTGTAAGATCACGGTTTTCAAGATTAAAGAAAATGCACAAAGAGAGCACAAGCCGCATTTCACAATAACATGAAACCCACGACAAAAGCACATGGGTAAAACTTCGTGCAAGGAAACAAAAGTTGCATTATTCAATTGATGGAAATTATTAATCAGGATAAACAAAACTTTGAGATAAGCAGGCTACAAACCCTCAAATGCAACACTTTATCGTTAGGATCGCAAAGGAAAACAAAATAAATTACATTAAGAAATATAATACCGCAATAAAAATAGAGACCATAAATATCGTCCAGTTTTTTTAAATGACAACTAATGTAGCAAGAAAAACATCAACAGGATAAACCTGTTCACTGACAGTAAGGACTGTCAACACTGTCACGAAGCAAAAAAAAACAAGCAAAAAATCGAACGAAAATACAACATGAAAACATGAAACAACAGGTTTAAATGAGTCACTGTTACCTTAATGTTGTCCGTTTGGAAAAGACAAACGGCGGTCCACACGGTATCCCGTTCCGGTGTTTGTAATAAATAAATAAAAACACTACAGCTATAATGAGGAGGGAGAAGAAACTAACGACTTCTGGTGTTTCGACGGGCCATGGGGAGGGAATCCCGTTCTTTCGGAGAAGTTCAACTGTCAGAACTGCGAGGAGCTTTTTGTGTTATGATCTGTGTTGTTATTTCTCTTCTTCCTCCTTAAGAATCAAATTGAGGCGACGGTAAGTGCTGTCAATCTTGGCAATCAATGTGAGCGGCCATGTCGCAAGTATTCAAAGCATTTCCCGTCGTGCAACATCAGAAAGTGAGTGGTCAGGGCATTGATCTGAGCGAAGCACGGAGCCCGGGCTCCCCCTCCCAGACAAGACAGGAAAGAAAGAGCGAGGGAGAGGGCTCGGAAGAGTGTCGACTGTGCGAGAGACTGTGAATAAGTCAAAGGGAGATAGACAAAAGACGGGAGGGCGATCTCTGGAAGAAAGACATCGAGCGAAAAATACGCGATCAAAGTGCAAACAGAAAATTACAACATTATCAAACGAGGGGCATAAACAGCTGCTTCCGGATGGAGCGTGCTTTTTTCTGACAAGCGTAGCATTCATAAAGGCTACACAAATGGGCTACATGGCGCTTTATTAAACGTTTAGCTGCTAAAGTTAACAAGGAGGATTGAGGAAACATGCGGTGGCCAGACCTTTCTTCAGTTTTCAGGGCTACCGTGAGACTGTCAATTATGGCCTATAACAAAATAAATAAAATAATAAACTGCTAAAATCAGTACCCTACACAACAATGAAAATCTCAAACGTGTAGAAAATTGAATGAATGACATGCAGGGGGGGAAACCCAATTCTTCCCTACGACCAGAATGTAGGCTATTGGGCACGACACAAGAGCATTAGCACATATCGCTCCGTTTTAAATAGCCTAAATGCTCGTGGAAAGAGGTTAAACAGAGACAGAGATTAAAGGAAGAGTGTGAGGTGCTCCTATTTGCACTGACCGCCTGCCCGTTATAGAAAGGATTAACAGCAATGCTATAAAAAGCTCAATTCTCGTCCTCGCGTGAGCCTTGGCAACGGTTGCTTATAGGAACTCGACAGTGCAACTTAGCACAGGGGCACAAGTCAACCAACTCCAAATAAAATGTGAAGCGGCGTAAAGTCTTCTAAAATTGCAGGAAATCGATGTGTCCCTGCAATATTCCATTTTACAATTAATTGCTCTGGTCAACTTGAGGAGCTTTGGACCGAAGGATCACTGATTTAACTATTTTTTCTGGAAAGTACAGCCCATGTTGTAGGCTAGACGAAAAACATAACGCCACCATTTTTTAACTTTTAAACGTGTATTTTGTTATTAAAGGTGCGTAAAGATAGTAAGTGCTTTTGAAATCTCATGCTCTTTTTATAATTTTGTCTTTAATTTTTGTTTTTTTATGCCAGTTACGCTATGTTTTTGATTGTTTTTTTTTTTTTTTTTTTTTTTTTTTTTACGGCGTATTATTTTACATACTCGGTTGCTTTCTGGTTTAAAGGTTACATTTCTTATAGCTTACATTTTTCAGGGTCAAATACAGTTTCCTTCGTCGCATTGGCACTTACTGGAGGTACACGTGTGGACATCTTGAGGCAATTAGCCTACGTTTTCATTGACAGGCTTGAAGCACAATCAAGTATTGTTTAGGCTAATGAAATTGAATAGCATTAGTTAAGCACAAATGTAACATCAATTGTCGTCATACACTGCTGAAATTAACAGTGTGTGACTACACGCGTACCTATGGCGCAAACACGTCACCGTCGACATAAGTGCTATAAGCATAGGCTATGTAAAAAAATAAACCTGACTGAAAATTATGGGGTTCAAAGGCTATTCGCGTTTGAAGAAAAGTGTGTATTTGAGTTTAAAAGTGGGAAATTTCTATCTAAATGTATCAATGAACATGCGATTTTAGATTAGACTACCTTAACTATAGGTGTAGGTTCTATTTCAACTTTGGGGAGACGCACTGTTGGACCACCTCGTCTCGCGTAGTCAAATGTCAGGTCTCACAAACATACGAGCAAGTCTATCAATTAAGTTAAGTAAAAAGTATTGGGGGTGGCGTGCCTCCCTACGCGCATCACTTCAACAATGCATTTAAAATGCCAACACGATCTCGGATACAGTTTTTATTTTATTCTGCTTGTCCATCACTGATTTTGGGGCTAACATGCCCACACGTGCCTGCCGCTTGTCACATTCTGCGCAACGTCAAATCCCTGAGAGAGAACGTCTCGTGCAGTATACCAAAAAAGTATAGGCGTTAAATTATTGACCAACTCAAATAAGTTAAAGTAATTTAAAAAGAAAACAATTCACACAATTAAGGGAAATGTATGCCTAAGTTAAATGATAAACGATGTCGATAATAGTTTCCGTGCTTTTTCCATATGCACACGGTTACATTCCATCACTCTAAGAACCGTCAGAGTCCTACAGGTAGTGTATTCAAAGGTTGACGTTCAGACCTAAGCATTAAATTTGATTTCAGTATTCCCATAAACTGGAAAAAAGCACAAGACCACGGTGACTTGTATTCGATGCACAAACTGTTTTGTATAGTGTATAAACATTACGCCAAACATCTCCAAGAGTCTGCTGGTCCTTTAAACTACAGCCCAGTAAAAAAACGCTTAATGGCATCTTGCAGGTATGACAATACTACATGAATGGTATAAAAAAAAGAAGGAAAAGCAAGAAATTCAAAATAAATTAGTTTTAAAAATTCCCATTCTTTGAATAAATAAGGGTACCTCAAAAAGGTTTTATAATCCGCACCATAAACACGCGTGATAAAGTACCCTCCCTTCTACCTGCATGGGAGGCTACATCCGCTGCAAGTGTTAGAGAAAACAATTGCTTAATTGAATCTCTGCTGATAATAAAAATGTGTACTTACAATTGCTGGGCAGAGCGGCAGGAGGAAATGTTCTTAGTTAACTGAGGAGTCAAACAAGGCTAGAGAGGAGAGGAGAGAGAGAGAGGAGGGGAGGGAGAGAGAGTAAGAGAGAGAGAGAGAGAGAGAGAGAGAGAGAGAGAGAGATAGATCCCTTCACCACATGTCATCACATCTGGCTGGATCTTATGTCTTTGATTTTCACATCATTCTCTTTGTTTCTGAGAAAATCATAACCACACGTCACAACTTTATCCCCCGGTTCTGTGTCCCAACAAGGATCGTTTACATCTAAGAATTGCGTTAGACTTTAAAAATACTCAAAAAAAAAAAAAAAAAAAGTTGTTTCGAGTTGTCGGTAAAAAGGGAGCATTCTGAAGCTCTCAAATAATAATGAAACGGACCAATGTAACCTAACTGTCCTTGAGGAAAATGGGACGAGAGGAGTATCAAAAGTTTCTGTGGGGGATAAGATGCTATTCTTCTTAATCGAACAGAATCGCGACTAAAAGGAAAAAAACATCAACCTTTTATGGATGCGGTATCGGTTTCTTGCAAGATCACAAGTTGCCGAGGGATTAGCCTGCCTCTGCATCTTCAGCACAACTTAATTCTCCATTTACAACTAAAACACCTACATTCGCATGAAGAGAACTTCTTTCTTTTCCCCTTCTCCCAAAAGTACTACTCTAAAATAAAGGCGCCACTGTGAATTTTCATGTAGCGCTCGCTTCTCCACAAGAGCGCACGTTTAGCGCGCGCATAGTCCATAATACGGTGCGTTCAGACACGAGCAATTGCTTGGTCGCGATTTGAACATTTGAACAGACGAATTAATTTGACGAAATTTTGCTCTCTGTTCCTCCCAGGTAAGCGGAATTGAATGTGTTTTGATTCGTTCATTTATTTTTATTTTTTGACACAAATTATCCAGATTTAAATTTTGGCGTAACTATTTTCTGTGGTTCTGTATTCAATAATATTGGTGGTTTACAGAGGCATATTATATCCAGATTGAAAATATAATTAGCAAGACGCATTGTCTACACGTCTTAATATGATTTAAATTCTAAAAATGATGTTCTCAGATTAAATTATAATAAATAATGCCCGCCTGGAATGTTTGGTCTACATTAACACAGGTATAGGCTACGCAGCCTATAAAATGAACAAGCATTAAATGTGTCTTTAATAATGTGCTCCTGAAGTCAGAAACATTAGGTGCACATGTCCATATCCAAGCCTATATCTGACATGCAGATCCGGGGTGATAAAACAGGGAAATAGCTTTGAACTCCCGAACGTGTGCAGGTATGTGGTACAGTCAACGCGTTTGTCTGGATCTCAGCACGTGCCTCACGCGCCACCCTTCGGCGAACCTGGGAATTCCCGCTCCAGGTTCCGCGTGGATTTGGTCTGGGCGACAGTAGCCTATCGTGGGCAATTACATACAGCGAAACAAACGGGACGTTAATTACGGGAGAAAAACTATATTAATTTAAAAAGCACCAATTGCTGTATTCGCAGTTTAATTCCTAACTGTACATTTGTATATTTCATATAACAATAAAGTTAATGACCGTCAGTAGGACAAATGTGACCGTGTCGAGGGGCGGCTAATTGAATAAACAAACAAAATAATTTGAATCAGCTATTTAAATATGTTTAAGGGTGTATATTTAAAGGAGGAAACCGGTTTTATTCAAGAACATATTCATGGTACACGCGCCAGTCGCTGAACGCATGACACGTAGTCTATGAGTGATAAATACTAATATATGCTGTGTTATTAAATTCATTAGCAGTTAAATTGAATAACATCTGATCTGTATTATAAGAAGGGAATTTAATTAAGATCAAGGACCTTTCATTTCATGTCATCAAATGTGTATACGCATAACTGAAATAGTTATTTTTTGTGAGGAAACAATTTCATTAGCCACCATTAAAAAAAAGGGAACAAAACTTTAAAATTGACCGTCGTTCAATACGTTTTTCTGGAAAGAGATATGTCTATTGCTATTGTCTGTAGGTTATATACATGTAAGCTGTATTCAGGAGGCAGGGTGACATTTCCCCCCTAAAATTTGCCTCCAAAATTTAGAGGATGTTAATAAATTGAACTAAAAACAATGCCGTCCAAAATGTTCTCCTCCGCACATTGTTTAGCGAGTTTCCGATTAAGGGTTTTAAATGAAGTTCTCTCAAGGTTCTCTCATTTTGAGCAGTTTTTACTGGGAAAGTTCGATGTTCATTATTTAAGACGACGTTACCCAAAGGATGCCATTCAAGGGTTCGAGTTTCTCACAATCGCTGAGAACCGTGTTCTGAGGTTTTGTGTCTATTTCTAAACTGGGAACAGCCCATTACATCTTCTTGATATCCATTTTTTCGTAGGCGCCGTCACCCGATGTAGGCTACGACATTCACTTCTGACATTTAGCTTGGTGAGTGGTGAGAGGACGAACCTAAAGCATTAAGGGGGGACAAGGCTTGTTCGTGGGAACATCATTTGTTGGTTAAAATATATCGCATCCAAGTAAAACAAAGTTACTTTACAAATACATCTTTGAAAATATTTGTTTCACTTCACTATTTCGGCTGTCAACGTCGCATAATAAAAGTGAAAAATTAGAATAGTTTAAAAATACATTTTCTTCCGCCTTCAGTCTTTCTCTGCATCTCTCACACACGCGCGCGCGCGCACACATGCCACACATACTTTTGATGATTCCCATCGACCCTCCCTTTAATCGCAGTAGAATTTCGCACTCCCAGAATTATGACACTGACCCACTTCCTTCCCCGATGTTAAACGAAATTTGATTTTTGTTTTCCTATAGTTGTTGTCCGGTGTGAATGATTTCAAATTGAATATAACCTATGAATAACCGTTTTCACATACAGTTAAATGCAAAAGTATTGGGACAGCTGTGTCAAATTGGTTGTTTTTCCTCTGTGCTAATCAAATTACTATTTCAAATCAAGCAATTACAACGATGCAAAATTCAAAATGTCTGCATTTTTTCATGTTTTTTTTTGTTTGTTTGTTTGTTCTTTTAAATAGACATCAATCCATATTACAACAATGGCATTCAATGAGTCAGTCAGCATAAGTATTGGGACAAAGTAAGTTCTGACAAATGTAATGACATTGCTTACCCCTCACATTTGATGGCTGCATTGAGTCGGTGAATCACAGCCATCACCAGGTTCATGATGTGATCCCATGAGAAGCTCTGCCAAGCCTTTGCTGCTGCCTCTTTCTGTTCCTGTGTGCTTGCTGGGGTTTCACTTCCTTTTCCTTTTGAGCTGATCGAAAAGCTGTTCACTGACTGTGCCACGTCAGACATGTCCACCTTTTCTTTCTGACAAGCTCCTCGGTTGAGTTTACCCTACATTTTGGGTCACTGTCTTGCTGCGTGATAAAATTCTGACCCGTGAGTTTGGTGGCATTTCTCTGAATATTGGCGGACAATACGTTTCTGCAGACTTCAGCTGTCATTCTGTTGCTGCCATCGCTGGTTACATCATCAATAAAGACCTGGTCCAGATGCAGCCATACAGGCCCAAACCACCACACCGCATCAATGTTGCTTGAGAGATGAAGCAGTATGTTGAGGGTCCAGAGCAGTCTCTCTCTTTCTCCGCACTTTCACCTTTCCCTCTGGTAACGGTTTGTATTCTTTGTCTCAGCTGTCCATAGGCCTCGTTTCCAAAAGTCGTCAGGCTCATCTTTGTATTCATTTATTTAGTTGTTTGTTTATTCTTTTGCAAATTCCAATCTCACCTTTCTGTCCTTGGTGCTGATGAGAAGTCTATATCTGGACGTGGAAGTCCTGTGTGCACAGTGTCCTGTGATTCCTTCACAGCCGATGTACAGTATGGAGATCATCAGCAATTACTCCAGCTGACAATTTAGGATTCTTTTTTCACAGCTCTTATTATAAATCCTGTCATCACCTTCTCAAGTCTTCCACGACGGCCTGATCGCTGGTGATTCCTAAGTCCTCCGGTATTTTGTTTCTTCTTCAGGACATCCCATACTTGATGTTTGGAATACAAAAACATTTTGCAATAGCTCGATTTTTTTTTCTTTCATCCTCACAATAGCTTTCTTGGTTTTCATACTCAGTTATTGGGCCCTTGTCTGCAGTTTTAGCTTTTAGCTCATAAAGTGGAATCTACAAACACTTCCAAAGGATATAACCCATGCTCAGAGACTCACAGCTTTCCGCTTATAAATAATTAAAGTAATACGGAAAACTTGTGAAATTTGAACCAGATGACGGTCTTTTGTCTCAATACTTACACACAGACTTGACGTAGGGGGAATTGACTCATTGAATTACATTGTTCTAATATAGTTCAATGTCTGTTTAAAAAACACATGAAATAAATGCAGACATTGTGAATTTTGCGTCATAGTAATTGTTTGATTTGAACTACTAATTTGATTATTAGAGGAAAAACAACAAATTTGAAACTACATTTAACTGTATATCCATATTTTCAAAAAAGGACATCACTAAAATGTTTATATATACATATTCAAGAAATCAGAATAACATGTGACCACGACCATAACATCCCAACAGCCAAAACAGATGCAAACAGCATCTTGTGGAGATGGATTATAGGCAGTGTTTTAAAAAAAAAAAAGATTGACTATGAAGTCTACTAAAACAGCATGCTACTCTTTTACAACCTTTCATTTCACATACCCATGTGCTCTTTGTGTGTATGTTACTTACGAGAAAATTCTGTTAATGATTTCTCAGAAAGCAATAAACACAACGAACAGGTTATGAGAAACACCCAGCTATAGGATAGTTAATTTATTCAGCTTGCACTGTACCCCATTCAGGGCAGAAAACTCTGAAGTGACGCTCGTGGTCATCACCAGCTTTTCTCACGCACATGGAAAGAACACAACAGAGAGGAGAAGTTACCTGTGTTATGTAACCTCATGAAAACCAGACTGAGATTAAAAACAGGTCAAATATCCACACCTTAAACAGCTCAACTCACTGCCACACAATGACTGTCAGTGCTGTCACTTGTACAGTACCACACATCCCACACTATATAATACTGAAAACCAATGGAGATACAGCACAGTAAATATCACACTAGAGATACAGCACAGTAAATATCACACTAGAGATACAACACAATAAATATCTCACTAGAGATACAGCACAGTAAATATCTCACTAGAGATACAGCACAGTAAACATCTCACTAGAGATACAGTACAGTAAATATCACACTAGAGATACAACACAATAAATATCTCAGTAGAGATACAGCACAGTAAATATCTCACTAGAGACACAGCACAGTAAATATCTCAGTAGAGATACGGCAAAGTAATATCTCACTAGATATACTGTCCATCACTGTCACTATTTTTTAAACATTGCCCATAATCCATCTCCACAAGATGGTGTTGGCATCAGTTTTGGCTGTTGGGATGTTATGGGCATGGTCACGTTATTCTGATTTCTAGAATATTTATATATAAACATTTTATTAAATATTTCACTAGAGATACAGCACAGTACATATCTCAGTACAGAGATACAGCAGAATGATAAAACTGCATTCAGTGTTAAAGCAGAATTTAGCCCTTTTCCATACAATCAATGAATTTAAATTAAATTTGTGGTTTGAGACCACATTCATCTCTATCTCACACACACACACACACACACACACACGCACACACACATGCACGCACGCACGCACTCACTCACACATTTTGTAATTATTACTAATTTCTGTGAATGTTAAAACGAGACAGTAGACAGTAGACATCAGCAAGGGTGATTTACTGTAATGATATGCCTGCTTCCCCAACTCCAAACGATTCAGTGTGTTTGTATTTCATATCAGTATGATTGCACAGTTTTTTTTTTTAGGCAATTCAAATTCAATTAAAATAGCAGAGTCGGCAAATAAACAGCCTAAACCACTCGCACCCTCCTCCACCCACTTGTTTTTTTTTTTTTTTTAAAGAGCGATCAGTCCAGCCTTGAAGGGGAAACCGTAGGATAGACAAGAATTTGCATATACATCACGAGCTGCTTTGATGCATCTTAAAATGCAAGTCTACTCAATAAATATTTAAAAAGAAAGTGCGTGAAAATCAACATTTTTGTTACATTAAATTAACATGTGTTCTTGTTTCGTTCTGCATGTTTAATTAGGAAACGTAACGGTGTCAGGGAAAGTGTGGAGACGGGCACGTGACTGGCTGTAGTTTGGAGATCAACAAACCGCTTTGATATACCATTTTTGTGCGTATAGATTTGTGTGCCTTTCATTCGTTATATGACCAAAAGTATCTGGACACCCCTTGGTTTGGGGCCGTTTTTCATGGTTTTGGCAACGGTCCCTTAGTTCCACTGAAGGCAAATCTTAATGCTACAGCATACAATCACATTCTAGATGATTCTGTACTTCCCCCAACAATTTTGGGGAAGGCCCTTCCTGTTTCAGCATGACAATGCCCCTGGGCGCGAGGTCCATATAGAAATGGTTTTGTGGAAGAAACTGACTAGCCTGTACAGAGCCCTGGCCTCAACCCCATCCAAATGATCCACCACCGGGATTATCTATTCTTTAATGTATATAAAATATCTGTGTGTGTATATATATATATCTATATAATACTACATGCATGGAAAATCAGGCAGTGGTTTGCCTATGATTGCAAAGTGATTATTCTCTGTGTAGAAAGCACAGGCTACCAGACTGTGACGCTGAATGATTATTCTCTGTGTGGAAGGCACAGGCTAGCAGACTGCGCTGAATGATTATTCTGTGTGGAAGGCTTAATGCAGTGGAGTTTAAAAAAAAAAAAAAAAAAAAAAAAAAAAAAAAAAAAATACAAGCAGTAATTGTTGCCATTCTCGTTGTATTGGTGTTAATCAGTTTAACCTTCAGGGTCCAAGTTGATCTATGCGGTTGTTCCCTGCAATTGGACCGGTACTTCTCTCTAGGGTTTTCGTCACACTTGTTCCTGGTTATGGTTATACACTTTGATGTACGTCGCTCTGGATAAGAGCGTCTGCCAAATGCCTGTAATGTAATGTAATGTAATGTAAGGCACAGGCTAGCAGACTGTGCTGGCTCTTCCACACATTCATCCTTACTCAGCAGCAGTTTCTGTCTTTGCGTCAATAAAACAGACACTGCAGGAGGGTATCCGTTCTATAGATCAGCAACTGCATTTATGAACCCGATTTCAAGAGAGATTTTTGGGTGCGCTTCCAAGAACACATTTCAACTTTCTTCAAAAAAAAAAAAAAAAAAAAAACTAAATGAATTAGACGAACAAAAGAAGTGCAATATGGAGTGTTTAACTGAGAGGGTATAGTATGTATGGTAGTAAAACACAATTTCCAAGGCAAGCCTGACTACTGGGGGAAAAAAAAGGACTGCATGCTGTAGGTACGGTTATAAAGCTTTATTCAGCTATATCCCAAGCGTCAGCAGTCAGGTTCTCATCTGAAACCACCAAAAATGGAAAACAGACCCTCTCAATGTTAAAAGAATTTAAGAAGCGGTGTGCAGTTCAATAATCACAGGGCGCACAAAGTAAATTTAGCACTCGTACAGACGAAGCTTGAATGTTAAAGGCCTTGTCTCTGGACAGATCCTGTCACAAAGTGTTCCGCTTCCATCTTTTAGGGCCTTTTTATCGTTGCTGTGAAGACTTGTAAAAAAAAAAAAAAAAAAAAAAAAAGGAAAATGACTAACTGCTGGATATTATGTGGCAGGAAACAGGAGAGGTATCATTTTAACTGCCGCTAGCCGGAAAACCAATTCATTAAGACTTCATTTTGTGTTGCTTTCAAGACTTTTAAGCATTTTTAATTATGGATAATTGCCTCGGGGAAGGGACACGTGCGCGCAGTACGTTTCATCTCCGAAATAAAAATTACGAACGGAAAAAACAATTACTCCTGCAGGGCTGAAGGGTTTGAGTGTGGCCGTTTGCGTTGCCGTTACGTTTGTCTGCAGAACCAGCGAAAGCCGTCTGTGCAGCTGGGTACTTGAATTTCTTGCCCAGAAATGTAATTTTTTTTTTTTTTTTTTTTGCCATATCAGACACTGCACTGTAAGAAGCTTCACTAGACATAAACAACTAATGTAGCCATTTCCAAAAAAACATTACTTTTTGTAATGTGGTGGCAGATATGCAAGTATAAAAACACGAGTAAGATCACGCTGGAATTAGTTTTAAAAAAGCAAAACTTATTTGGACCTCTGAAATATATGATATATACACAGAAATATATGATGTGTATGAATTTAATCTCATAAAAAGCTGCCCCATTCTGCATAGAACCATAATCTCTTACGCCAAAAAAAATAAATAAATGAAATATTCTGCTGTAGCTTTGGCCAGGAGGATGAAGGACAGCTGGATCTTGCTGATAGGGGGGGAACAGACTGTAAAATATTAGCAGCATTTTAAATATTACTGCCTTTACTTGTCAGGTTTAATTATAGATTATTCTCATGTTATGACTTATGAAGGTAAACACTATCCACGTGTCACACTGAAACCCTCAAATTTCATCGCACAAAAACTCCTTTACCTCAGCCAAAGACAACACCGCTGACTGCTCAGTCAAAATAGCCCTCTTCTTTCAAACGATTCCCCCAAAGATAAATTGTTTTTCTTTGGTGAACTGAAATTTTATATCTAACGTTTTTCTGCCAACATGTACAGTGCATGTCCAACACGGACGTTTTTGTGACTTCTGTGAAAATCTGCTTGGAGTATATTCAGCATGTCAACACAGGATTTCTGGTTGAATTCAGTGTTTTTGTCCAATGCAACATTTCAACACCTTTTACTGTATTTATGTGAAGGCCTATTTTTCATTTAACTCTGAAACAGACCAGTAAAACTCATGAAACAATGAAATGCAAGTGTTATATTAAATTGTATTTAGACCATCTTATTATTATTATTATTATTATTATTATTATTATTTAATGATAATTATAGAATATAATGCTTAATCCTCTGCGGAATTTCACCAGGTGAAAGCATGCACACAAACACACACACACACACACACACACACACACCTACCCACAGATGCACACGTCCACACATGCACACTTCAGTAACCAAAGTTCCACAACCTTTTTATTAACCAATTCAGAACACACCGCATTGCAATACAGAAGCTATGGAATCACTGCTGTTAATTTTTTATGAAAATGTTACGTAATTAACTGAGTCATCATTTGCATACATGCTAATTATCTTAATCCCATTTGGACTTGCAAAGTGGGACAGTGTGTTCTCATTAGATGGCCTAAATTTTCTACTTGTTACTTTAAATTTCATCAAAGTTTTTGTCAGGATCTAATAATTCCTTTTAAGCCAACATGGAAAGGCTAATTAATTAGGCTAAGTCCAGATAAGAGTTAAATGCCTGTTATTTGTAATTACATAAGAAGAGAAACCTCCATCACTAAGACTTTGATTTTGAGTTAATTATGTAATTCACTCATCGCTTAATTTAAAATAATCTGCGTAAATATTAATGCACCAAAGTAATAGTTGTATTTACAAAGTTGTACTCTGGGGTTATATGTTCATTCTCATGTGAATTAACCTACCACACATGATTCTTTTTGAAAAGGATGGTCTTTTTCCAGTGTTTACAGGTAAATAAAGGTAAATATCAGGTACAGGCACACAGAAGTAAGCTGTGTATAAATTCACAAAGATCTTCCCTGTACATTGGGAGTTTGAGGAGATATGACATCACTCATCATCATCATCACCATCATCATCATCACAGCAGCAACATGGGTATCACTAATTAAATATGGTCTCAAATAATATAGTTTGTAACTATCAATTGTTTTACAAAATTACGAAGGATCAAAGAAGTTAAGTTTTGATCTTCACTTCAAACTCTAAAAATATACATGAGTTTGACAGCAATCTTGACAGGATAAAACAACACACTGAAACTCCATTTGTCTTGGTTCAGCTGATAATAATGACGACACTATTCTCAACATCTTTGTGCTTGCGAATTGTGCTTATAGGTGTCATTTAATATCATTATTACTGTTATTAGTGCTGTTTAGCATTATTATTAATGGAAAATGTTTTCATTATCTATATTATTATTGATAATAATATTGATAGTATGAGTAGTAGGTCTTATTATCCTCATTATTATTATTGTCGCTGTTATTGTAGGTATTTATTGATCCACAGCTGTTCTTATATTTTCAGTGTGAAGCACTGCGCCTTGCAGATGGAGTACTGAAGAGCTGGAAAACCGAAGCAGCTTTTATTACACACAGAGGTCTGAAAGGAACGCGCTACTCAAAGCTTGCTGTGAGGCGGGGGAACAGAGAGAGGCCTTACAGTCCTGGGCTCAGATACGCACGCACCCCCCCCCCCCCCCCCCCCCCCCCCCCCCCCCCCCCCCCCCCCCCCCCCCCCCCCCCCCCCCCCCCCCCCCCCCCCCCCGTCTGTTCGCACTACCCTACAGAACCAGCACGGAAAACCCGAAACAGCGTTCAGCACATTCAGGCATTTAGCGGATCCTCGTGTCCAGAGCCTCTTACATCAGCGCATACAAACCGCTTCAGGCAACAAAGGTGCTTTTAAATCTGTAGGGTCTCAGCCGTTAATTCAAAGCCTGTGCGCAGAAACGCAGGAAACGCATAAAACCTGCAAAATAAAGTCTGTTTGGTACCACAGTGGGTGCGAGAGAGAGACCGACAATGCAGGGCCTCAAGTAGAAAATGGAGTTTTAATGCAGCGCTTCAACTAGCAAATGGAGTTTTAGGTACGGCGCAGGTGGGGGTAGCAAAGCAACGAAAAAGGTCAGCATTAGCTGAGCCAAGATGTGGTGTAGAAACTACAGGACTGTGGCAGGTGGGCAGTGACTTTGCGGCCCTGAGTGTAGTGGGGAGCACATTCTGCCACTAGGGGGCAGGATAAGACGAGACGCGAACAGGAGGAGAGGCCTCAGAGGGAGGGGAGCAGTAAGGTGTGCAGTGGATGCAGAGTGGACTGGCCTAGCAGGAGTGTGAGGTTTGATAATAGACTGCAGGGGGTGTAAAGTTTGACAATAGATCCTATAAAAATAATAAGTTCCTGGATACAAACGATCGAGACCATGTGAGCCTAGATTTGAGAATTTCAAACCCAAACAAAAGTCCAAAAGAAAATTCTATGTTCTCTAGGTACCACTGTTTAGCTTGTGAATGCATATTCACCAAAATCTAGAGATCGTTAATTTCTGCACCATTACATACAGTCCCTGTAAAACTTCAGAGTAGTCTGTAACTATAGTTACAGTGCTGAATGTGCCACAGACAAGGTAACACGAAAAAAGGGTCATAATTATAGATTATATGGATTATTGCATCAAACTTCTCAATTAATTCACTCTGCTGTCTGTCCAGACAGGAAGCAGGAAGTGGGATTTTGGGGGAACTGATCTCGGTGGCTCGTCTGCTCTCCCCTTTGTTTTTTGCACCAAACAGCACCCCGAAGCTGCGACCAATCCCTGAGCGCTTGGGAGCGCGGCAGGCCAACAAAAAAAAAAAAAAAAAACAACTTAAAAAGCGAGCCTTATTAAAAGTGCTCCTCATTTAAAGCGCTCATCAATGTTTCATCCACACGTGCGGCAAGAACTGCACGCTTAGCAGTCTGCACTTACAGCCGTAAGACCGCGCTCTACGTTTTAAATTTTAAATGAAAGGTATTGCGGGGAGCCTGCCCACATTAAACGGATATTGTTAGATCTAACAATAAGCCCAAGGACATGTGTTTCCGCTTACATTTATGTATAAGGAAAGCTGAAATCTCTGTAGGTATTGTTAATCCCTTCCGTTTACCAAACACTGCCTTTTAATGCCTATATACTGTGCTTAACCGTTTACTCTTCAAGCTTAGTAAAATGAAGGGGTGATTTATATTGAGGCTTTTAAATACATTAACCCCTTATGTATCGCCTCCTTTTTTTTTTTTAAACACAGGCCTGAAAATGACATTCCCAAAATAAAATGGTTACTATGCCTGAACCCTTTGACTACAGGCACCATCCTGGCCTCTTCTGAAGTGGTCCAAGTGAGATTGTTTTCCAATAGTCAGTTATTTGTTTTTTTGGTGGATACAGATGTTTTAGGCTGTGCCTGGTGGGCTTATAAACACAATGACACAACCACAACACTGGACAAATCTTGGTTCAGATTTGATGACAATAACATATTCTTTTGTATTCATATATTCTTTAGTACAGAATATTTTGGGCCTGCATGCAATGGCAAAATGGACAACAATGATAATTCCTCCAGAGAATTTCAATGGACCTGACCTGACAATTATTCAACACTGGCGAATCATTGCTTTCCCGAAGAAGCAAGGAATTCTCCTGGATAATACTTTACATTAAGGAAAATAAAGCAGTGATTTCACACACACACATATATATAAGGAACAATGCTCTTTACAAAGACTGGCTCAGGGTGTGCGATGTGCTTTGCAGGTCAGCCAACTGTCCTCCGTGAATTACAGAACACAAGGGCCTTCAGCTGATATAGCCACCGCGCCAGAAAAGCTTGTTCTGTACAGTAGCACTTACGCACAAGAAAACAATCACACTGACTAAGGGCTGGGGTCAGAGAAAACATGCAGATTCAATGCAGAGGTGGCAGTTCAGAAAAACAGCATCTGCAAAAAACAAATAATGGATTTATTTGGCGCTCCTAATGGCTGAAGTAAGGAGGATTTTTGATTCGTATCATTTTTTTACACAATGGAAAACGTCATCACCTCCTCTCTTAGAGACACTTTCCCGTCAGAATTTAGGGGGCCGATGGGGGCGCCCGTCCTGTTAAGGTGCAGTTCCAGCACGTGAATGAGCGCCCACCCCCCCCAAGTCTAGCACTGTTGGGTCCCGTACTGCGTATTTACACCTGACATGCACCAAGCGCGTCAGTCCTGGAGGGCCGCAGTTTCCACTGGGCCGTCGCTGTGTTCCGTTGACTTTGATTGGCTGCCAGAGTTCACACACCTTGTTTCCAAGGCCGACGAAGGCCTGGCTGCTGATTGGCTGCTGATTTTTTTCATTTTTAAAACCTGCTAATGTTGCAGCCCTCAACGTCCGGCGTAAAACCTGCAGCCCCTGTGGCCCCCCAGGACTGGAGTTTGTCCCCCCCGACATACATGTTCACCTGCTTTGTCCACACACTTCTACCCTGTCCTCTTGTGTTACCTTCATTGGGCATTACAATGCTCACATTCTGGTGAGGGAGGGGGTAAGACTCCCCTTTACACACCCAACCATCCTACACTGCCCACCCCTCTGTGCCACGCCATCTTTGCCCCACCTCTCTCTCTGCCCCACCCATCTTTGCCCCACCTCTCTCTCTGCCCCACCCATCTTTGCCCCACCTCTCTCTCTGCCCCACCCATCTTTGCCCTGCTTGCACAGAATTGGAAGAAATGCCTTTCAAAGACCGTTCAGGGATCCTTAGAGCAGCCCTTCCCTTCAATAATTAATCTCCTCCCCCCAGTGTGGCTTCTGTTAAAAAATGTACATCGATAATGAAAGAGCATCAGAAAAGACGCCATTTGACTATCAAAGCACTTTTTGTATCGGCTCTCTCTCTACCTCAGTGCGTCAAACGTAGAACTGAAGCGAAACCTCTTTCCAAGGGCGCCTGCAATGAAAGAACGGGATTCAGAAACAAAACACGTCCGCCATGCGTAGCATTGAACACGACAGAGAGGTGTCTGTACCAAAACAAAATAGGAGTTGATTTATCAGAAATGAAGTAAGGCTTTGCAGGGAAGTCAGACGTGCGAATCCACTTTTCACAAACCTGACTATACGTATGCAGGCAACAATATGGTTCAGATTACAGACTCGAGCAGCCTTATCGATAACAGCTGATATTTTTTTTTTTATTTTTTTAAGTAGCAGCAGCTGGAGGTTATGTCAATAAAGGCAATTTTAGGCTGTCTATGACAAGAAAAGGAAACAGTTTTTTTTTTTGGGGGGGGGGGGGGGGGGGGGGGGGGGGGGGAAGGAGTGGTACCCGTATTGGTGAGTCACAGAAGCAGCTCGTTTGGACATTTAGCGACGAAGCCAGTCCTCCTGAATAAAAACAATGTTACTGTTTGGTGTGGTGCTGAAGCGCAGCCTGTAGGTGTCTTTACCAGCCTGCGTGTGCGCGCGGTCCCTCTGGAGGCAAGACGCCGGACAGTGGCGAGGGAGGATCACCTGAACACTGCGATACAGCAGCACGGAGACGGAACGCACGAGAAATGCGCCAGTCGGACTGGCACTGGGCAAACGGTCTGCAGCTGAAGCTACTCGCATTCAAACTGAGTGGTACGGTGTGCAGGAATGTGCTTCATCTGAGACCAAGTGCAGGAAGCAAGAACAAGCTCACATGACGGGCGCTCACAGCAAGTTTAACTTGTTTTGTTTGTTTTTAATGTGTAGACTGGGGGGGGGGGGGGGGCAGGGGGAGCAGGAGCCCCTGAGCCCCAGGAGGGGGCACAGATGGGAAGACTGGCAGGAGCAGGGACCTGGGGATCACAGACCAGAGCTAGGTCAGTGCCATGGGGGGGGGGGGGGGGGTGTAGAGAGAGAGGGGGGGGTCTGTGTGTGTGCTGGCCCTCTCTCTGAGCTTGCTTTTCTAATTAACAAAGCCCCCCATGAGAACAGTCAAATTAACCCCCCCCCCCCCCCCCTCCCGGCGCTCCCCCACCCCCGACCCCTTCTCCACGAGTCCTGCCTGTGCCTGGTGCCTGTCATACACCCTAATTTCTCAGGGGGACCAGATGCCCTTGACCCCGCGACCTTCAGAATGGTGCTCTGCGAAATTTCAGCTCTGGTTATGACTGCCTCGGTGTCAGCCCGAGTCCTGGTTCTCATCCCACCAGCCCGGGATTCGGGGGCCCCCCCCCCCTCCCCCACCTTAAGTCGCCCCTAAAGCCTGATCAGAGCACACCATACAGGGGCCCAGAACTGAAAACGGTGAAGCCACCAAAAACCATATTTACCTCGCACAATAACATTAAAAAGTATCCCAACTGGACAGTAATCCACCCAATCTGGCAACCCTGCTCCTGATGCACAAGAAAATAATTATTCCTGCCCTTATTTCACGAGGCTTGAGGTATGCGCCTGAACGATGGGGCTTATGAATGTAACTTTGCCCACCTGCAGCCCCTAGTGCTGTTTGCCTACCATGTGAAACCCACTTTTGAAAATCACTCAGGCTAAAAGTACCTGCCAAAAGATTAATCCGCAAACTGCAACCCTGAAAATTATCCCCAGCTAATAGTCCTACGACAACTACTGCTAGTACACACCTTCAACTACCAATTAGTGTACATGGGTGTAGTAGTAGATATACAGAAACAGCTGCAGTGCAATTAATTTTGATAATGATCATTAATGAGTAAATTCACAATAACAAAAACAACAATCACAATCATAGTAATTATACCGACAGAGGTTATTATCCACAGTTACCTGCCACTGTACTAATTAAGGAAAGTTAAAATTCACAAATACTGTCTAAAGCATATAATATAAAACATTACACCTAACCAGGGGTGCACAAATTCTGGAGGCCAGTGTGTGCTGCCTTCTGTTAAACCTAATTATCATCGTTTAATTTAGCGGTTTACACAAGTGCCCATCCCCAGTCGTGGGTACCAGTCGATTCTTCTCTGTCCCACCACCGTGCTGTGATAGCAAGACTGACCTGAGTACGGTAGTGCACTGCGAAATTCTGCGGCTCTGTAAACAAACAGCAAAGTTAGTTACATTTATTTACTTACTGCATACGGAGATCAGAGATGAAGAGCACGCGCTGCAGCGCTGTTCGGTCCGAACGCCAAACTTCGGTGCGCAGTTTGTGGAAAACGTCGTTACCCTTCGGAGGACAAATCCCTTTTTATTTTGTGCCGCGGCTACGAACTGCACGTGTTCATTTTGCGGGCACCCTCTTCCCAAGCGGTTCGAAGTAATTGTTCTTCGTTTTAAAATTAAACAAAGTCTTGCTCTTTTAATGCGCTCGTAAAAATGGCTTTTATTCTGAAAGGTAATTATTTCCCTGGTGCAGGGTTATTTGGGCCCAAGCGGCACGGGCTGGGAAAACAGAAATCTCTTCTGTTCTGTTGCTTGTACGTGTTGCTTTTTAAAGCTTTTTTTCCCCCCTGGAACGAGTGGATATCATTTTGTAAAGTATTACTATGTGGCTTTCATTACATACAACAGAAGAGGGTGGAATTAGCATAACAGGCCTTTTACATTCTCTTTGAAGTGCAGAAAAGAGAGTATAACAAACATATATGAGCTACCAGCCAAATATCAATAAATGGAAATGACAGGATTCTCAGTGGACGGTGCCGGATGAGTGTCTGAAAAGCCGGGGTATTAAAATATTCCCTATTTGTTGCAAAATAAGAAAAATGTCACTATTCACCGTCAGATACATATGACGACATAGCAGCTGCTGTAGAAGTGTGGGGGTCCAGGTTATCTTGTGAAAACCGGAAAAGGGGAATGGAGATGGTAGATGGCCCAGCTGCAAAGGAAAAGAAGCCTGATTGTGCTGAACTTTGACCTTTACGTGAAACATGCACCCGCTTCGTCGTTAGCGCTGCACTTAACGAGAATTTCAAATTCACTGAAAAACACGTTTTTAAGTTGTCTGCGTATTCTCAGATGGAGAACAACAGCCCGTCCTCATTTTGGGGTCAGATTTATGGGTTTAAATGTGAATGCCCTGGAGTGGTTTCGATACAAAGAAATAAGAAATCTATAATATAGGCTATATAAATTCCTTGCTGCAAACACAAAGACACGTGTCTTTCTGCACGAGCGCTTTCACGGGCAGAGCACGAAGACGCTGAATTAATTATTCCCTTTTAAACAAAACAGACCTTTGAACTAAAAAAGGGAGAAACATCTCAATACCTTTTTTATTTTTTCCTCATACCACCGCATATTTTCAGTCGAAGGTTCGTCTCCTCTGTTGGTAGTAGAGGAGACCAGTGACATGAGTCTCTTCTCGCGCAATAGAGGAAAATGTAAAGAGGTCAAAGCCGGTCAGCGCCGACATTAATGGAGTCTCTAAAATTGCAGACATATTTTTTGCATTCCCTTTGTACCGGGCCGCCGTGATGAAAGAGTTGCATCACGGGCAAAAGCGAGGGGAAAAAGAAAGGATATAAGATTTTAAAACGAACGCACTCATCTTCTATTGTAAATACTGCGGAGAAGTTAACCAAGCGTGACCCATAACTATCCTGACCAATTTCTTTTCAGCAAAATTGCTTTAACGGGTCTCAAATGTTTTGCCCAGTGTTTATTACAGGTAGTGAAGGGCTTTGGGTGAGTGGAAATTAGCTGTTTTTTTTTTCTGGAGTTGTGGTCAGATCCAGTCTGTACTCTTTTGTAGGAGCCAAATATCACTAGAATGGTGATATACTGAAAATGACTGCATTTTCTCTATAAAGTACTAACACTCAGTTACAATTTATGGGAAATCACAAAATGTAGCTTACTCACTCAAATGCACTTAGAAAAATAAAAACAGTGAGAGGGACATTAATATGATGGAAACAATGCCTCTATTTTAAATATTTCCACATTAGTGAAAATATGGAAATAACATACATCTCTTAAGGATATACTGAGTAAAAATTTAGGCTTGAAACACCTAAAATTCCTCTCTTTTTCTGTGACCAATAATAATTCCCACAATTCTTTGAAAGTGTTTTTCAGAGTAGGCTTAATTCATGGACTCACAGATGACATCTTAAGGCAAATCAACATATATTTCATGGTTTTTTTTTCTTCTAAATGCAATATGACAAAATATTAGATGAGGCAAAAATATCAGGTTAATATTTTTAATATGTACACATTTCTTTTAAAAAAATCACATTGTGTGCCATTGTTGTTCTCCATACTTTACCCCAGAAGTGTTCAATTAAAAGTTATTTCCTCATCAGTTTTGTAAGCAAAAATAACATTCATTTGGCAAGCGAAGGTGAAGGTTCAACTGGCAGTGTGTTACACAAAAATAATACATTTGTGTGTTTGGTGTAAGAATATTGTCGTGTTTTGACAAAAATACAATAATCATTTGTTGCAAAATATTTTGTACCTCTTAATGGCTCTGCAGTCACATAATATATTAGTGTTAAATCCCACAGATTTAAAAAGTACCTCTACACAGCAAGACAAAGCAATCCTTCTTATAATATTATTTATGCTTAAACTCCAAACACATTCCAAACCTTCATTATGATACAGTGTGTATTAAAAGTGCGAGCGCATGTATAAAACGTATTCTAGTTCAATATTAACATTGTTAAACACGTATATATATTTAATATTACACAACCTGTTTCCACTGCAAATATTAAAATTTCCTTTTAAAAAATAAACTTCATTTTAGCTCTAATAAAAAAAGCATTACAAAACGAGTCCTATAGTTAGCGATGAACGCTGAGAAAACAAAAGATGCGCATAAACTTGTTTTTTTTTTTTTACTTTCGTTTAATACCTAAAGTCACGCAAAGCTCTCTCCTGTCTGGAAGCATCCAGGTGTTCGTCACAGGTCGTGCTGCGATAGCTCCTCGGCGTTCCGACACAGGGCCTTGGCTGAAAAAGAAATGACACAGGAAACAAGGGGTCAAAGGTCACCAGGTCGCGGGAGGACGAACGTGTGTGTGCGTGACCTTACCGGAGCACCTTGCTCCCGACAGGCGGAAACAGCTCGACTCGGCCAATCGCGAAGCTCGTATGCGGAGCGCGGCGCGGAAAGCGACATTAAGGGTTTGTTCAGAAGAGCCATTGTTCGGATTAAGCGTCGGGCCTTAACAGTATCATTACGTCCCTGAGAAATCAGGAGCAAAATGGCACGAGAACACAATGCAGCAATCACTGTCTGACCTTCTCAGACGCCTGCCACTCTCCGTTACCCACCTCAGCTCGTTCTGAATGTCTTTAATGGCGATGACATCATCAATAAATGTCAAATACAGCAAGAAAAGAAGCACTCTCAATTAGGGGAAAAAAAGCCCCCAATGTATGAAATAATTTAATTTCTGGAAAAAGGGACTGACAAAGGAAGACATTGCATTTTTATTCTTTTTGTTGTTAATTGTTCTCTGTCTTTTATTCAATGCGTTATTCAATCACCTAACCAAAACAATCAGGTTTTACTTGTATACTGAAATAAGTGATGGTGTTGCATTTTGTACCTATATTTAAACTTCTATCGGACGGGACGTTCAAACTGCAAAGACGTTTCGTTGTTTTATTCACTGTTAGAAAAATGCATGCAGCCCATTCAAAGGAATGTATAGAACACAAGTCACAATACACTTCTGCCCCATTTTCAGGATGGCAAGAACATGTTTTATGAACATGATTCTCTGAGGTTTCAGGTGAAATGGAAACATAACAGAGTGGGGGACAAAAAGAGGAGAAACAGAGAAATAAGTGAGGAAAACAGACTGTAAAACAAACACATAACGTCACCGGACAGCAGGTAGCAGGTTAACAGATTAGCAGGCTAGCAGATAGCAGGCTAGCAGGTAGCAGGTAAACATTAGCAGATAGCAGGCCAGCAGGTAGCAGGTAAACAGATTAGCAGGCTAGCAGATAGCAGGCTAGCAGGTAAACAGATTAGCAGGCTAGTAGATAGCAGGCTAAAAGGTAACAGGTAAACAGATTAGCAGGCTAGCAGATAGCAGGCTAGCAGGTAAGCACATTAGCAGATAGCAGGTAGCAGGTAAACAGATTAGCAGGCTAGCAGGTAGCAGGCTGGCAGGTAGCTGGTAGCAGGTTAACAGGTGAGCAGGTTAGCAGATAGCAGGTCTCTCCTCTCTCAGTCCTTCCCTCCCTCTCTTCCTGACCTCTTATCTATTGCCAACCTGTTCTTTCCCCACCCTTCCCTTCTTCTCTTTCTCCCCCTCCCTCTCTCTGGAGCACAGTATAAAAGCTAAAATCAACACTGTTCCCTTTTGCATTGATATTCACTGTAAAACAGCTCATTAGAAACAGCTATAAAGCCCGAACAAGAGCTATAAAGCCATTACAATGCCCCCGGTAGCTAAAAAGTTCAGGTTAAGTATTGATTATTTGGGTGTACAGTATACATATGCCTAGGGAAAAGTGCAAACAAGATCTCATTGATTGACAGGTTAATGCCAACATGCCCACATGCCAGTGTACCCCCATGTGATTGGCTCACGCAAATGGACACACAAGAAAAGCAGCGGGTGAAGATGGGCAATATGAACAGCAGTGGAAACGCCAACACACACACACGCATGCACGCATCATACATGCACTCACACGCATACAAAGACATACATGCACACGCACACACCCATGCACACACGCACACACACACACACACACTAAGGAATACCAGCAGATTGCAGCAGGCTGAATGTAACTCATGGATAACAGCAGGAAACACGGGCATAGTGTGGATGAGAGGATAAAGCCACATTCATTAGTGATCCTTTAATGCCTGGAGTCTCCGCCCCTTAAGTCCCGCCCCCAACACAATAGTGGGAGGAGTCAGAGAGGGCAGTGGGGTTTTATCAGGCAGTGGCTCACAGACCCAGTTCTGGAAGAAATCCTTTTCTGAATGTGTGTGCACGCCTGCCTGTGTTCAGTCCTGATTTTTTTCTTAATGACTGAACGATACGGCTTGTAATAGTTTTTCAGCTGTGTGGATTCATTAACACGCTTAAATGAAATTCTGCAAACAATGACTCTGGGGTGGGGGGGGGGGTGGTGGGGGGGGGGGGCAGAGCACAGCTGGGGGAGTAATTGGCATAGTGGGATGCAGCTGTGGAGTCTGTTCTCCTTGCTGGGTGTGGAAATGGGGAGGGGGGGGGGTGCCACTCTTTGTTAATGAGACACAATCTAATAACAAAACATTTACACTACATTCTAATTCCCCTCCTCTTTTCTTTTTTTTTTTTTTTAAACTCCCCATGCGTTGGCACGGTTACAAAAACCAATTTGCACACAATTCACACTGCCTGTTTAACTCACGAGTAATGATGGGATGGCAAATCGTTTGCTTATGCTACATTTGCCTAAATGAGCTTCATTTTTTTTTTTTTTTTACAGTCATTTTTTTTTTTCGTAAATGACTGTTGTGCTTGTGCCAGGAGCGTGAGCTGCGGCCCGGGGCCTGATGTTTACACGGCCAGCGAAGCTGCAAGCGCGTTAGCCTTAGCACATTAGCCCTAGCACATTAGCTGCACAGACTCATGCGGACAGGCCTTACTCTGCTCATTACACAAAGGTGTAGTGAACTCCACTGCTCAGGGCAGACTGAGGAGCTGGGTGAGCAGGAGGAGTAGGGGAGGTGGGAGTCGACTCCTGCTCAGCTTCTGGGAGGGAGGGAGGCACACAGATGAACAGGAAGGGCATTAGTTTTTAGTAGGGGGAAGGGGGGGGTTAAAGGATACACAACCACAGAGAAACAACAAACAAGAGGAAGGAAGAGTCCGCCATGCCTCTGGAACAGAGCTCAACTAGACTCCGCCCACGAGGCCTCTTAGCCACGCCCCTGGAACAGAGCTCAACTGGACTCCGCCCACAAGCCCTTTCAGCCACACCCCTGGAACAGCGTTCAACTGGACTCCGCCCATGAGGCCTCTTAGCCACGCCCCTGGAACAGCGTCCAACTGGACTCCGCCCACGAGGCCTCTTAGCCACGCCCCTGGAACAGCGTCCAACTGGACTCCGCCCACGAGGCCTCTTAGCCACGCCCCTGGAACAGTGTCCAACTGGACTCCGCCCACGAGGTCTCTTAGCCACGCCCCTGGAACAGCGTCCAACTGGACTCCGCCCACGAGGCCTTTTAGCCACGCCCCTGGGACAGGGTTTGACTGGTCAGGCTCAGCACTGAGATTTTGCCCCTATTTCGGGATAAGTGTAGATGTGAATGTGAATAAGAACACGAGACGTTTACTCTCCATGGAACGCACCGCCATTTCCTCACGTAAACGAGGCCTTAAATTCGCTTTAAAAGCCTCTCATTACGAGCAATCAGCAGCTTAGGAAGGCTCAAATTTGAGTGGACACGGGCACACACAGGGACCCCTCAGGAAGGGGGGGGGGGTCTGAACCCCCGCCCCAGAAGGATACCGGTGTGCGGGTAACGTGCTGACCCTTTCGGGCAGCGCTAGCCGCGGCTCCACGGATGCAGTCGCGCTGCGCAGAAGTCTCCCGGCAGCCTGACTCCGGGGCTCCGGGAGGAGCAAAAGTGGCCCTTCTGCCAATCAGGGAGGAGGGGTGAGAAGCCCTTTCATGCGGGCACAGAGGCCCATTCAAAGAGCCGCTGCCCGCCCGCCTGCCGAAATCTAACCGGGCCGTCGATCAGTCCCGAGGAACCGCCTCATCGTGCTATTCCTCCCCCCATTTCAAAGGCTCAACACGGCCCCCGCAATTAGAGCTGCTATTACACCCAGGATCCCTTCTAATAAGCAATAAAGAGTCGCTATTCAGGAAGCGAGGATCTTAGTAATCCTACGCCCTCTTTCTACATGTTCCTCCTCCCCTCCCCTCCCCTCCCCCCCCCAAAAAATGTGTTTAATCCAGGGCTCATCAAAGCTGGGCTGGTCTCAATTTGTGGTCTCCGTGGCGATCACGAAACCGTCAGCCTGACAGCCAGGGGAATCAGTGATATTGTCAGACACACCTTTTTAAATGAATAATTTCAGAAGATTTTTCTCTTTTTTTCTAGCCATGCACTGTGAAGACCTCTGGGGAGAAGGGCGATCAGAGTCTATCAGTGTGAAGAGAGGGGGTGGAGGGGGGTGGAGGAGTTGCTCCCTCGTATGCAGAGATGGTTAATGTGTTGTCTGCTGTTGGAGATCGCAGTTATGGGTTAAGACCATACTACTGTATGCTGGGTGGGAGTGGGTGGAAGTGTGGTTCAGTGTGGTTCAAGTGTGAGTTTGGTTCAGATGTGTGTGTGTGTGTGTGTGTGTGTGTGTGTGTGAGGCTTAGGTGTGTGAGTGTAACTCAGGTGTGTGTGAGGGTGACTCAGGTGTGTGAGTGTAACTCAGGTGTGTGTGTGTGTGTGTGTGTGTGTGTGTGTGTGTGTGAGGGCGTGCATGTGTGTGTGGCGCAGTGCTTTACCTGCCACTAGCCTGCTGAGCTGTGAGGCCTCAGACGCCAGTGTGTGGGAAATACTGATGATCCTCTCCTTCTCCTCAACGGCCGAGTCCAACTCTGAGAGGTACAGACCGTCAGGGGTGTTCTGCGCACTGAAATACACACACACACACACACACACACACACACACGCACACACAAATACACACAGACACACATATACACACGCACACACAAATACACATATACACACGCGCACACAGGCACACACAAGTACACACAGACACATATACACATGCACACACATATACACGCACGCACACACAGACACACACACGCACACACAAACACACACACGGACACGCACACACGTACATAAAAAAATTTCAGAGCAGGGTCTGCATAAAATAACCGTCTCAGTGCAGTCTGTAGGATGTAAGCTGTATCAGAGCGCAGTCTGTAGGATGTAAGCTGTATCAGAGCACAGGCAGTAAGATGTAGCTGTGTCAGAGTGAAGGCAGTAAGATGTAGTTGTATCAGAGCGCAGTCTGTGGGATGTAGCTGTGTCAGAGTGCAGTCAGTAGGATGTAGCTGTATCAGAGTGCAGGCAGTAAGATGTAGCTGTGTCAGAGTGCAGTCTGTAGGATGTAAGCTGTATCAGAGCGCAGTCTGTAGGATGTAAGCTGTATCAGAGTGCAGTCTGTAGGATGTAAGCTGTATCAGAGCGCAGTCTGTAGGATGTAGCTGTGTCAGAGCACAGTCTGTCGGATGTAAGCTGTATCAGAGCGCAGGCAGTACCTGGACCGGGCCAGGACGCTCCTGATTTGCTGGGCTTTGCGCTGTCGGGCCTCGATCTCCTCCTGGGTCAGTGGCTCCGCGGTCTCGTCCACATAGCGCTCTGGGATGGACACTTTCTCAGGGATGGACAGCTGCAGGGACACAGTGGACAGACAGACAGACAGACAGGCAAAGAGATCAACACAACGTTCTTCAGACACCACACAGCATGTTTATCATCGGATAACTTCAATGCATATGTACTGAAGTATGATAGAGACAAAAATAAGACCACAATGCTCAAAAAGCAATGTTTTTTGTAGTTGCTCCAATGACCTTCGGTATGCACTTATTGTTACTTTGCTTTGGACAAAAGCGTCTGGCAAATAAATGTAATGTAAGAAGAGTCCTGAATCAAAGGTATTTATCCTCCAATGAAATGAAATATTCCCAAAAAAGCTTGGAAAGCGACCTATCCCTTTGCTGCACGGTGTGTGAAATTGAGTGTTACTAATGCAGAGTAGCGTTTCTGGCGTGTGTACTGGATCTGTGTTTTTAATCAACGCTCTCACAGGGTTCACCTCACGGCTCAAATCCAGGGTGTAGTCCACTGGCTCCATGGCCGCCTCCTTCAGGGGCGTGGCCCGGGTCGTCAGCCACTCGTCAGACTGGGATCTGGGTTGCTCCGCCCTCTCGCCCCGCCTCTCCTCGCCTGGCTCCGCCCTCTCGCCCCGCCTCTCCTCGCCTGGCTCCGCCCTCTCGCCCCGCCTCTCCTCGCCTGGCTCCGCCCTCTCGCCCCGCCTGTCCTCGCCTGGCTCCGCCCCCTCGCCCCGCCTGTCCTCGCCTGGCACCGCCCTCTCCAGCAGCTGCAGGTCGAAGGCCTGCTCCCGCCTCCACTGGACGAGCAGAGTGACAGTGAGAGAGGAGGGGTCACTGCACCTGCATTATCTCGGCCTGCTAAACACACACATGCACGCATGCACGCACACATGCACGCACACGCACAGACACACATATGCACGCACACACACACATGCACATATGATCACAAGCACACACACACATTCACACATGAATGCATACACACAAACACACACACACACACATTCACACATGAATGCATACACACAAACACACATGCACGCACACAAACACACACACACACAATGCACACACATGCATGCACATGCACACACTCACATGCACGCACCCACACACACACACGCACACATGCGCACATACACACACGCACACACACACACACACACACACAAACCTTGGTTCTGCCCACAATGTTCAGAGAATGTTGTGAGAACGTAGTGCGTAGTTCAGTCAGTCAGTGCGGGCACTTCAGTGAGCCCTTGGCTCCCGGGGCAACGCGTAAGATCTTAAAAGGTGGACGTGGACGCGCATGTCATATTGATGATGCTCGTAGAATCGCCTGTCATCTGCTCACCAATTACAGGTGGAGCTTTGAGAAAGCCCAGCTTCGCCCACAGCTCTTTCATATCTATCAGCGCGAGATTAAACAGGCAGACTTTCACCCCGCACCAAAGCAGCTGCACAGCGAAGTTTAAAGGCAGGTTTTTCTTCCAACTCTGACTTAAAGCACTACCACGCCGAGGACTGCAGAGGGCGCCAAACTGGTTAAATCAGTTTACAGGTGAGTTATTACACTGCGGGGATGTAGATTTTGGTGACCAGAAGTACACTGGTCATCCCCTCTCCCCGGGTCTGGCTTACGGTTAACACAACCATGAGCAGCATTGCAGGCTGTGGCATCATTGTGCTGTCCACTAGGGAACATCACTGAGGTACACTGCTCCCACACAGAGGGCTGCTCTGTGATTGGTTGGAATGTAAGGCTGAGGTAGAGGACTGCACAGCGATTAGTTTGAAGGTAAGGCTGAGGTAGAGGGATGTCCTGTAATTGGTTAGAACGTAAGGCTGAAGTAGAGGGCTGCACTGTGATTGGTTGGAATGTAAGATATAAATAGAGGGACTGGAAAGTTAAAGTTTGCAGACACGACAAAGTACCCATCACATTCCCAGCAGATAGATGTGATACCTAAATGGACTGCATTTATATAGCGCTTTTATCCAAAGCGCTTTACAATTGATGCCTCTCATTCGCCAGAGCAGTTAGAGGTTAGGGGTTAGGTGTCTTGGTCAAGGACACTTCGACATGCCCAGGGCGGGGTTTGAACCGGCAACCCTCCGACTGCCAGACAATCGGTCTTACCTCCTGACCTAAGCACCAAGGTGTGTGTGTATGTGAGCATATATGTCCGAGTGTATCAGTGTTTGTACTTGTGTATGTGTGCATGTGTATCTGTGTGTGAGTGTGTGTGTGTGTCTGTGTGAATGTGTGTGCATGCGTCTGCATAAATGTGTGTGTGAGTATATGTGTGTAGGCATTTGCATGAATGTGTGCGTGTGTGTGTGGGAATGTGTGCATGCGTCTGCATGAATGTGTGCACGTGTGTGTGGGTATGTGTGTAGGCGTTTGTATGAATATGTGTGTGGGTATGTGTGTAGGCGTTTGCATGAATGTGTGAGTGTGTGGGTACGTGTGAAGGCATTTGCATGAATGTGTGTGTGCGTGTGGGTATGTGTGCAGGTGTGTGTGTGGGTATTCGTGTAGGCATTTGCATGAATGTGTGTGTGTGTGTGTGGGTATGTGTGAAGGCATTTGCTTGAGTGTGTGTGTGTGTGTGTGTGGGAATGTGTGCATGTGTGTGTGTGTGTGTAGGTATGTGTGAGACCCACAGAGAAGAGGAATAACTTCTCTAACTTTTCTCCAGAACAGCATCTCTGTACAGAACACCAGCGCCAAACCAAATGTATCTCAGCAAAACCCCACTTGCTACATGCTGTGCTACACCTCCTACTAATCTCAGCTACCATTCCCATGTGTCATGAAAAAAATATGCACATCCATTAAAAGTATATCTGAAAGTATTATTTCCTCTATTCACAGCAATTAAAGAAGCCAGGATCACAGTGTGTGCTGTTTTCACATCTATAGGTGTTTCACCTGCATCTATAGGAGATTAAACATGTACAAACCTGCACCTATGCAATTAAACATGTACAAACCTGCACCTATGTGATTAAACATGTACAAACCTGCATCTATGTGATTAACATGTACAAACCTGCATCTATGTGATTAAACATGTACAAACCTGCATCTATAGGAGATTAAACATGTACAAACCTGCATCTATGTGATTAAACATGTACAAACCTGCATCTATAGGAGATTAAACATGTACAAACCTGCATCTATAGGAGATTAAACATGTACAAACCTGCATCTATGTGATTAAACATGTACAAACCTGCATCTATAGGAGATTAAACATGTACAAACCTGCATCTATAGGAGATTAAACGTATACAAACCTCCATCCATAGGAGATTAAACATTGTAAAAACCTGTATCTATAGGGGCTTAAACGTATACAAACCTGCATCTACAGGTGCTTAAACATAAAAAAAACCTGCATCTGTAGGCATTTAAACATGTACAAACTGGGATCTATAGAAGATAAAACATGTGCAAGCCAGCATCTATAGGTGTTTAAACATGTACAAACGTGAATTTATAGATTAAACATGTACAAACCTACACACACACACATCCACACGCACACAGACACAAACACATGCACGTGTGCACACACAAACACATGCGCACAAACACACATGCATGCACACGCAGACACATGCACACACAAACATGCAAAAAATTTGCTAAGGAATTGTAGAGCGTGTAGCTGACACAAGCATTAATCATTCCAGGAAAGGTCAAAGGTCATCCATTTTCAAAGGGATCCCTCCACTTCGCACGTCAGGTGCTCTAGCTACACGCTACACAGAAACTGCACCGTATTCATACAATAGTAGTAAAGAAGCACAAGGTGAGCACTTATTCATTAGCAAATTGTTTTATTCATTTATTAAGTGCAAAACTCTACATATTATGAAAGTAACTTTCGTGCTGTCCGGCTGATATTCCGTCTGCAGATTATTGGGTGATTGCATGCGTTTCACTCTGTTAATCACTGTGAGTGCAGTCCCATCATTAGTCATATCCCATGATGCAACAGGTGCTGCTAATACTACAGGAAGTTCCCCAAGGAGACCTCTCTTCACACAGAGCGCGTTCTGTTGTTCAACTGCATCTGTCCGTCAACCGCAATGACCACCCGTATGGTGATTAAAGGACTGAGTGTCACTTACCCCCCCCCCCCCCCCCCCCCCCGACATGACAAATTCTACCGAATGTAAAAACTTCCTGAAGGTCCAATGGAGTTCATGTAGTTAAAAAGTTTTAAAAAATAAAATGTAGAACAAATGTTCAATTAATAAAAATAGATACTAATTGTGTTTTCAAAAGCATGTCAATGTGCAAGACCTCTCTGCGTGTTATTAGGCACACACACACACACGCACACACGTGTCGTACATTCCAAGCAAAACTGGATTTCTTTTCAGATGCATTACTGAGCAGTGAGAGGGAATGCATTGTGCTCTCATACGCACGACACACGCAATGTGAAAAACAGCCAAAGGCACCGCTGTCACATAACTACATGCGATCAACCCAGGATAAGCGAGAGGGCAGAGGTCAAAGGTTAAAGGTCATTATCAAATCCCAGCTCATCCTCGATCAGGTCATCACAGGCTTACGAGGGGTTAGGAGTGACTGGGACCAGTGGGGCGGTGGGAACGGAGAGATGCATTGTGGGAAACGGGGGAGAGGGCGCTTTGTATTTCTTTGTTTTAAGGCCAAGTGGGGGCCCTGTGTGAAGGAGGAGGAGGAGGAGGAGGACGAAGAGGGTGAGGCCAGTACTCGCAAAATGCTGCCAGGAGGTGAGGGGGCGGAGTTTAGTGCTGAAGACATTGTGGGTCTGGTTTATGTCAGCACAGGAGGAGAGAGGGATAGACAGAGCGGAGTGAAGCTTTTGGTGGGGTGGGGGGGGGGGGGGGTTGTGGCACCTGTTGGGCACAAATCACCCCTGGATCAGTGGCAGGGGGGGGGGGGGCTGGCAGGCAGCAGACAGGGTGAGTTAGAGACAATCGGGGGGGGGGGGGGGTTGAGTTTCAGAGTAATGAACCCATCGCACATCCATCAGCGGGGCCCAGCCGGCCCCAGACAGGACAGCCGCCGTACTGCCATACCGCCGCACCGCCAAGCCTCCCAGAGACCGCCATACCGCCAAGCCTCCCAGAGACCGCCATACCGCCAAGCCTCCCAGAGGCCGCCGCTCCAGCCGCGATTTACGGACACGGCGATAAAGTGCCACAGAACGAGACGTCAGCGGCTAAAAGGCGCTTCAGCAGCGCGATTTACGAGCAAGCCGAGAGAGAGAGAGAGGAGCACCCTCCAGAGTGTGTGTGTGTGTGTGTGTGTGTGTGTGTGTGAGTGTGTGTGTGTGTGCGTGTGTGTGCGTGTGCGAGTGTGTGTATGTGTGTGTGAGTGTGTTTGTGTGTGTGGGTGAGTGTGTGTGTGAGTGTGTGTGTGAGTGTGAGTGTGTGTGTGAGTGTGAGTGTGTGTGTGTGTGAGTGTGTGAGTGTGTGTGTGTGTGTGTGAGTGTGAGTGTGTGTGTGAGTGTGTGTGTGTGTGTGTGTCTGTGTGTGAGTGTGAGTGTGAGTGTGTGTGTGTGCGAGTGTGTGTGTGTGTGTGTGTGTGTGTAGCGGCGGCAGGGGGTGGGGCGGTGGGGGTGGGGCGGTGGGGGTGGGGGGGCAGATGTCATCTGTGAGAGCCGTATGACCCCGGCGGCGTGGTGGGACCTCTGGGTGGGACGTGCTTCCTGTGACCCGAGGTCCCCGCTCCTGACACTGCTCAATTTCGGTCTTCAATCGTGAGGTAAATCAAACAATTCAAATGATCATTCTGCACCTAGTATAGCAAATCTGTATAAAATATAACTCTATAATTGCAGTTTGAAAATAGGCATTTTGGTGATTTTTATAAATAGCGACGTACATCACATTTTTTTGTCCCTCCTTGTGAGGCAAAGAAAAGATCGATCGCGGCTGGACTGCCTCCCCCTTTCCTCTCAGCAGTAAGTTCAGAAGCCTTCATCCTTCTGCTGCAGCCGCGCTCAGCTCCTCTTCACAGAGCTGAGCGCACCGCACGCGCTCAGTTCACCTGCTGCAGCACCTAGCACAGGCCACGCCCCCAAACACGCTAGCGGCGCTGCGCTATCCGTACAGGCAGAGATTAATATTAATGTCTCATATTATCTGAGTGACGCTCTCAGTAGGGGGGGGGGGGGGATGAGCGGGGGGGGGGGTGGGTCAGAGTTAGTAATGGAAGTTTTGGCAGTGCTAACGTACTGAGCCCAGGTCAGCAGGGTGGGGCCGGGAGGCGTGGCCGGGGGCGTGGCCGTGGGCGTGGCCGGGGGCGGGGCGGGAGGCGGGGCGGAGCTCCCCCTGGCTCAGGGTCCTCTTGCGCTCCCGGACCAGGGCCTTCTGGTGCCTCTTCATCCGCTCCAGCTGCTCCTCCGCACTCATGCGCCCCCTCTGAGCGGGGAGCTCGCCCGAGTACAGCTGCTCTAACGCACTCTTCGGCCTCTCCTGAGAGAGAGAGGGGGGGGGGGGGGGGGGGGGGGGGGGGAGAGGGTGAGGGGAGGAGAGAGGGTGATAGAGAGGGGGGAGGGGAGAGAGGGGGAGGAGAGAGGGGGGAGTGGGGGAGGGGAAGAGACAGAGAAAGAGAGGGAGGGGGTAGAGAGGGAAAGCGGGAGGGAGGGAGGGGAGGTAGGGGGGGGGAGAAAGGGAGGAGGGGAGACAGAGGGGGGAGGAGTGAGGGGGGAGAGAGAGGGAGAGAGAGAGGAGAGAGGGAGGGGGGAGAGAGCGAAAGGGGGGGTAGGGGGGAGAGAGGGAGGGGAGGGGAGAGAGGGAGGGAGAGAGTGAGGGAGGGGGATGAGAATGAGAGGGGAGAGTGAGGGGGGAGAGAGGGAGCCAGAGTGTGAATTTGGGACAGGGTTTCAGAGAGGGAGATAAAAGACAAAGTGAGGGACAGAGTGAACAGAGGGAATGAGAGAGATAAAGAATGATGAAGAAAGAGAGGGAGAGCATGGGGCAAGAAAGAGAAAAAGTGCAACAGTAGAAGAAGTGAGAGAAGAGACTGAGAAAGTTTTGAAAATCTCTCCACAGGGTACAGAGGGCTGTGGAGACCAGATTAAAGCATCATCTCATTAACACACCGGCTCACACACACATCTGCACACAGCTCTGTTTCATGTGCAGAGAGCTCCAGGAAGAGACCACAGGGTCCAGAGTCAGCATCACACACACACACACGCACACATACAGTGTGTGTGTTTGTGTGAGAGAGAGTGTGTGTGTTTCTGTTTGTGTGAGAGAGAGTGTGTGTGTGTGTGTGTGTGTGTGTGTGTGTGTGTTGTGTGAGAGAGAGAGTGTGTGTGCACGCGTGTGTGTGTGCGAGAGAGAGAGAGAGAGTGCGTGTGTGTGCGTGTGTGTGAAAGAGTGTGTGAGTGAGTGTGTGTGTGTGTGTGTGTGTGAGAGAGTGTGTGTCAGTGAGTGAGTGAGTGTGTGTGTGTGTGTGTGTATGTGTTTGTGTGAGAGAGAGAGTGTGTGTGCACGTGTGTGTGTGTAAGAGAGAGAGAGAGAGAGAGAGAGTGCGTGTGTGTGCGTGTGTGTGAGAGAGAGTGTGTGTGTGTGTGTGTGTGTGTGAGAGAGAGTGTGTGTGAGTGAGTGTGTGTGTGTGTGTGTGTGTGTGTGAGAGAGTGTGCGGCGAGTGAGTGTGTGTGTGTGTGTGTGTGTGTATTGTAAGCTGTACCTTCAGGCCAGACATAGGAGCCGTTCTTCTGAGGGTCACATATGATGAAATGCTGTCTGTTTGGTTCAGTACTGAAGTCGAGCCGGTCAGACCTGAACAGAGCCAGAGAACATGAAGGCCCAGTTCTGACTGCACTGAACACACACTGCACCTGCACACCGATACAAGCCTGCAGACGCCAGTTAGCAACAGACCACCCACCCGCTAACGTCAGACATTCAGCTTAAAAATTACCACATATAAATATCATCACATTAAAACCCCCCACAATATAAGCAGGGATGTATCATTCAAACTAAGCCTGAATCAATATAACCTTAAGTATGTAATTTACGGAAAATAGTAAATACAACAAAAGTATTATTTATTAAAGGGGAAACAGACATCAGATGTCCCGAGCCCCATTTTTTGGGGGGCCTTCGGGCCCTTACCTCTGCTTGGAAGGGTCTGGTAGCCTCCCTTGGGCCCCTGGGGGCCCAGGTGCAGCGGCCCCGTCGGGCCCCCCAGGACCCAGAGCTCCGGCTCACTGATGCAGGACCGCAGCTCCACCTGAGGAGCGGGGAAAACAGGGGGGGGGTCAACGTCAAGCGGAACTCTCTCTCCGACAGAGCAATTTACACACAGGGGGGGGGGGGCAGAGGGAGGGAGGCTCGGAGAACAGAGGAGAGAGGGGCACAGAGTGAGAGGGGATACATGAGATAAAGAGCTAAGAACTGAAACTGAACAACTGAGCTAGTTTTTGGGGGAGAACACTGGTTTAAAAAAAAAAGTATTTCCTTCAAAAGAGGAAATGAGGAATTTTGAGGAAATGCAGCGGAGTTCCTGGAAAATGGCGGGATTCAGAAAGGGACGGCGCAGCAGAACTCGCTCGCAATTTACACACGGGGGGAAGGGGGGGAGGAGAGGGGAGAGAGGAGGAGAGGGAGGAGAGGGGAGAGAGAGGAGAGAGGAGAGGGGAGGGGAGAGAGAGGAGGGGGGAGGGAGGAGAGGGAAGGGGGGGAGAGAGAGGGGGGAGGGGAGGGGAGAGAGAGGAGAGGGGAGGGGGGAGGAGGGGAGAGAGGAGGGGGAGAGAGGAGAGGGGGGGAGGAGAAGAGAGGAGGGGGAGAAGAGAGGAGGGGAGACAGAGGAGAGGGAGGAGAGGGAGGGGAGAGGAGAGGGAGAGAGAGGAGGGGGGGGGGGGGAGGGGGGGGGAGGGGAGGGGGAGGAAAAACGGAGGAAAATGGCGGCATGGCGAGCCGCTGGGCGCTGACCCGGTGGTCGCCGTTGACGCCCTGGCCGATCTCGCGGTCGCGCTTCCTCTCGTCGGACTGGCGCTTGAGGCCGCGCACGGACGTGTGGCGGATGACGGACGCCTCCTTGGGCAGGGGGGGCACGGCCGGGGGGTGCTCCTCGGGGCTGTAGAGCTGGGGGAGGGGGGGTCTGGGCGGGGCGTCGTCCTCCACCTGCGGACGCCGACGCACACAGACGCAGCGTCAAAGCCGCGGCCCTGGCATCTAGCTCAAAGCTGCCCCCACCTGAAATTCAATTCATTAAATTAAAGAATTCCCAAAATGTTCCATGATTTTTTAATCAATCAATTGAATTCACATTAATTCCCTAAATTGGCCGAACACAAATGGGTCTGGGCGACATGGCTCAATTTGTCCGGTTGCCGATGATCCCCCACCCTGGGCTGTCGATACAAACGGGATCTTGGTACCCCAGCCTGAATGAGAGGCATCAATTGTAAAGCGCTTTGGATAAAAAGCGCTATATAAATGCAGTCCATTTACCATTTACCATCTGACCCCAACCCTGGCATGTTAGGGCACCATAAGCATCTTTAGCATAGCTAGCATCGTTAGCATTTGTATCTCCCATGAGCTGAATACAAATTCTCTGAAAGAGTACTGTCTTTAGCATTCAAATTTCCCATAAGTTGAACCAGCATTCACTGCAGGAGTGCTGTTAGCATAGTTAGCATGGTTAGCATTCGTATCTCCCATTAGCCAAACTAACATTCACTGCAGGAGCGCCGTTAGCATGGTTAGCGTTCGTATCTCCCATTAGCCAAACTAACATTCACTGCAGGAGCGCCATTAGCATGGTTAGCGTTCAAATTTCCCATGAGTTGAACCAGCATTCACTGCAGGAGCGCCGTTAGCATAGTTAGCGTGGTTAGCATGGTTAGCATTCATATCTCCCGTGAGCTGTGCTCCTCTGTGCTACTCACCCACTGTGGCTCGGGCTGGTACAGCGCGGAGGCCTGGAGGACTCGGGCCTGCTGCTGCAGCAGAGGCTGGGGGGACGGGGTGTCCGGGCTGGGCTGGGCGGGGCTAAGGTGCGGGCTCCGGGTGGAGGGCCTGGTCTCCCCCACAGATGCGCTCAGGGACATGGAAGGCACCGAGGACATCGACATGGAAGGCACGAGTTTCCTCTCTGCTCACACCCACGCGCACATATATACACATACACACACACACACACACACACACACACACACACACACACACACACACACACACACACACACGCACACGCACACACGCATACACACACGCACACACACATACGGGTATACACATGCACGCACACACACACACACACACACACATATACATATAACACACACACATACATATGTACAAATACACGCACGCACACACAGATACACACACACGTAAATATCTGGTGCTTGTGTATAAATGATATGCAATGCATTCTGTACACACTCTTAACCCCCACACTGAAAGCTCAGCAGGTAAACCCCTCCTCTCACCTGGGTTCTTCACAGAGTTGATGGTGACTTGGTAGTGGGATTTACTGGAGCTGAGTCCTGCCATCACATCCTCAATCCTCCACAGCTCCCTGCGAATCTGTTCTTTTTCCTGCTGCAAAAACGCAAGGACGAGAGGCATATTCACCCTACAGCTACTCCACACTGGCAACCCACAGCAGTCAGAGAGCCTTCACAACAGCACCTAGCTACTCCACACTGGCAACCCACGGCAATCAGAGCACCTCACAACTGTTCCTAAAACCCGAGGGGAATGGGAGCTTCTCCTCCATGCCAGAGAGCTCTGTGCTACAGGTGACTACAGGTAACCGCAGAACCCTGAACCCAGGAGATGTGCAGATGGCCGGGGCGGGATGGGAGGGGCCAGGGCGAGATGGGAGGGGCTAGTCTGAGATTGGGATGGGAGGGGCCAGGGCTGGGTGGGGGGTGCTGGGTCTCACCTGAGAGAGAACGGCCCGGCCCAGCTGGTCCTGCAGGGCCTCGCTCAGGTGGACCAGGTCCATCTCCAGCCTGCTGTACTCATCCCAGGCCAGCTCCATCTCCTGCAGCACACAGAGCAGCGCAGCGCAGATCAGCCCAGCTCAATAAAGCACAGCACAACACAGCACAGATCAGCACAGATCACTGAAGCACAACACTAATCAGGTGGGGCGTGGCGGGCGGGGGGCGGGACTGGTCTGGTCGGGGCAGGGCGGGGCGGGGCGGAGCCGGTCAGGCTCACCGTGGAAACGCGGGAGATCTCTGCACGGATGTGCACCACGTCCTCCTGCAGGAGGCGCTGCTGGTAGGCGATCTTCTCGGCGTGGGTGGGCTGGTCCCGGTACTGCTCCATCTGCTGGTGGGACACGTCCAATACAGACTCCAACTTGTCCTGGAGAGAAAGGAAGAGGAGCCGGAGGAGCAGGTGGAGGAGGAGGAGGAGGTGCAGAAGGAGGTGGTCACAGACAGAACAGGTGTGGCCCGGGCCCAGCCAGTGACCTCCAATATCACAGATTTATTCACCATTCACTGTATTTACATTCTCACTCACTCACACACCCGAGGGAGGAGAGATTTGGTACCTTATCCTCCTTCAGTGTCCGAATCCTGGTCTCCAGGTCCTGCAGGATCTTGTCCTGCTCACACAACCTGCTCAGCTCCACCTGTAGAGGAGACCCCAGCACAACAGCTGCAGATCAGCTGCATTTCTGCAGCTACGCTTTTTCCACGGGGTACCTTTCCCTGGCTGACAGATTTCACTGTGAAATATTCATATCGTAACTCCTCTCCATGGCAACAGCACCTGTACACATCACACCCTCCTGAGCTTCGTTAGTCTCTAATTAAGCCCCGCCTCCCCCCCCCCCCCTTCCCCTTAATGAACAGCCCACAACCGTTTGTCCTCGCCGATTAATTAACGAAAGGCTTTGAAGATGTAATAAAGCTAAAGACGCACGCGTCCCAGGGTCTGTTTACACCCTCTGTGATCAGACAGAAGCAGAAATCTTTCTTTTCTTCCGAGGAAAAAAAAAAAAACGAGCTGGAGACGTTAAAAACAAAAACTCAGCTGGAGAAAGAGCTGATGAAAGACTGATGCTCGGTTTAGCGCCTTTCCAGCGCAGCCAGCCTTTCCTTCCCCCCTCTGTTTACCCTCCTGTTCAATTAATAATTAAACTGTTTTTATTTCGCCGCAGTAATATTGTTGTTGTTAATGACATCAAATATTCATCACTCAGACAAATAAACCAGCGATCTTATAAATTGTTAAAGGGGAACAATGCTAATGATGGATTTTTCCGAAGCCGATCCACCTCTGATAACACGGAGGGGCCAAGGCTTCAAAAATCAAACTGAAAAATTTAAGAGCTCAAATATAAATCCCATTGCATGTATTTTTCTCTTTAAATTGGGAGCTGAAGAGAGAAAGGCTGTTTCGTCTGTTTGTCTGTCTGCCTGCTCAGCTCTTCCCTAATGGATCCGTCTGCATGTTTGTTTGTTTCTCTGGTTTTGTTTACCAACCATAACCACAGAGATAAGAAATATATATTCCTCTCTGTGGGACAGGACGTGAGCAGGAGGGTGAAAAACAATATTCATAACAAATAAAGTATTTGGTGAAAGTGTACTGGGTGGCAGGGTTGAAAAATGTATTTCGTACTCATACTTACATCAACATCACTTTCGGCAATTTTGAGAGGCTTTGCCGACCTGTCTCTTAGGGTTTCACGTCCAGTTACCTAAGACAGCCAATAAACACAAAGATGCTCAGATGTTTCCTGGACTCCACTTTTCAATTATCAAGGTGACGTGGAAAAACTTTACAAGAACAATGAACCCGAGATAACACCACACAGCACACAAATCCGAAATAAAGTTCACACTGTCTTCTTTTTTATACCCTTTTCAGCACTTCAGTGTTTTATAAGGAGCCATCTTTTCACATCCTCACAGGAGTGTGATTTTCAATGCAAACTACAGATGCTGAGGACCCCGAGCAGGAGAAGCAGCGTGAAATGCAGTGCAGTGTAATGCTGTGAAGCCACATTAGAGAGCAGCTCTGTGTGTTTCAGGGGAAGCAGGAACGAGGCACAGCCATGCGCGGCTGCCCTTCCCCTGAAAGGGCCTGCTGGCTTTGATGACTCCGCCCTCCCAGCGTTCCCATGGGAACCAGAGGACAGCCCCGTGGGATGGAAGGCGTCTCCTCTCCCAGTGTTCCCAGTGAACAGCTTAAAGTCCAGGATTACGGGGGGGAAATTTCACCACACTCAGCGAGCGGAGTTAAGCTCGTCGGCCCAATCAGCGACACGGCGTCTGAGGTCAGCCATTTCACTGGATGACACAACAAGGAGGAGGAGCCGGCGATGCTAACGATCGCCGTTGAACCAGCACACGCATGCCAGGGCCTTCAGAAGGGGGAGGCCATTCCCAGCCACATTTCTCACGGTCTGTGCCCAAAAGTTATACAAGCAGTGCAGTGGGTTTAGCCAAATGATAAGCCTTTTTTTTTTACTGCTGAAATGAACAGCTCTGCAGGTCCATACGAAAAGCTGGAGTATTTGCTGCTGAAATTTGGAGCTTCAGCGTGCAGAACAACCCACCAGAGGGCACCCTTGCCCTTGGCAGAACTTTGCGGTGGATGATGGGAGATGAAGTCCTCAAATTTTCTCCAGAAAAAAAAAAAACATTCTGCCACCGCACGTTATGAACTTCAACTCCCATAAGCACCAATATGTTTAGCTTGCAAGTAGCACAGCAATCAAAGCTTAATTGTGCACTTGATCAGCATACATTGTCAGTGTCCATCAAATATAAACGATGCAATCTGTGCGGGGGTAAACTAAATTACTAAGGAGCACTTTTAGAAGGTGCCAGCTCTTGTACAACAGTGCTGAAATATTATTTTTGTCAAATCACTCATGACACTTTCTGTACAATGCATCACAGATTAAATGAACACATTAAACACCAAAATGTTGTTATTCACATACACCTGCCAGAGAGAGGGAGAGGTTAGGATAGAGAGAGAGAGGGAGAGGTTAGGGCAGAGAGAGAAGGGAGAGGTTAGGACAGAGAGAGAGAGGGAGAGGTTAGGGCAGAGAGAGGGAGAGGTTAGGGCAGAGAGAGAGGGAGAGGTTAGGATAGAGAGAGAGGGAGAGGTTAGGCAGAGAGAGAGAGGGAGAGGTTAGGACAGAGAGAGAAGGGAGAGGTTAGGCCAGAGAGAGAGAGGGAGAGGTTAGGGCAGAGAGAGAGAGGGAGAGGTTAGGGCAGAGAGAGAAGGGAGAGGTTAGCCCAGAGAGAGAAGGGAGAGGTTAGGGCAGAGAGAGAGAGGGAGAGGTTAGGGCAGAGAGAGGGAGAGGTTAGGGCAGAGAGAGAGGGAGAGGTTAGGATAGAGAGAGAGAGGGAGAGGTTAGGGCAGAGAGAGAAGGGAGAGGTTAGGACAGAGAGAGAAGGGAGAGGTTAGGCCAGAGAGAGAGAGGGAGAGGTTAGGGCAGAGAGAGAGAGGGAGAGGTTAGGGCAGAGAGAGAAGGGAGAGGTTAGCCCAGAGAGAGAAGGGAGAGGTTAGGGCAGAGAGAGAAAGAGAGTGGTTAGGCTAGAGAGAGAGAGAGAGAGGTTAGGCTAGAGAGAGAAAGAGACAGAAAGGGAGAGAAGGGGAGGATGCTGGGTTGCTAGATCTCACCTTCAAATCCAGATACTCCAGGTCCTTCTTCATTTGTGTGTAGGTATCATCGGCCTTTAGGGGAACAGTGGAGAGACAGATCACACATAACCCAGCAGCACACACAACAGCTGTTCCTAGTCCCCCCCCCCCCCCCCCCCCCCCCCCCTTTTCACTGCATAAACCATCAGCATGAGACTTGCCACCGGCAGCACTTACCAAGCACACATTCTGAGCGTGGAATGATTATGGATTCTGCTCATGTTGTTTTGCATCATTTTCTCCAATCGCATACATTTACAGCACTGACTGAATTACAAGGGTTAGGAAGGGCCGGTTATATATAATTTAAAAAAAAATCTAATCTACTTATTTGGCTACCTGCAATATTCTGCCATTCGTAATAACTAAAGCTGCGGGTTGGGTGTTATTTTCTCGAGAACGTAAAATGCTTAGCTCAGCAGGGTTTAGTTAGAGTCTCTGTGGGGGGGGGGGGGGGGGGGGGCTGTTCTGACGCATTCCAGCATAGTAACATCTCCTGGTGACTGCATGTCAAAGTATGACGAACTGCACAACACGGTAAGCCAACAACAGAAACGTCACTTCTGACTTCAGCCAGTGCAGGTCCCATTCATAGTTTGGGATGTTTCACTGAGGCAATGACTGGATGAGCAACACCGCTGGGCGCCATTGTGGCTCCTCTGTGACCGGCAGACTTTAGAACACTGTGCTACAGGAGGCGGGGCCTCCTTGTGAGGGGGGGGAGGGGGCTTCCTCTGGTGTTCCCATGATGGCTGGGGCCTCCCTTAACAGACATCTGCTTCTGAGGTCACATTTCCACTGAGCTGAGAACATGTCTTAATGTGGGTCGTGGCTGGGACGTCCTCAAAGATTTTTTTCTTCAAATGCATGTGTGGTGGCCACCAGATAGCCCATGAAACCGGAGTGTCCCTCTCTCATTCACTCAGCAGAGCTGGCAAACTGAACGAGTTGAATAAGTGGCTCCCCCCCAGAATTAACAGCAGTACCTACATTTGACCACTAGATGATGACAATTAGAGGATAAGTGTAAACGGAAACGCATTAAAGCGATGCTTTCTGGAGTTTCTCACATACTTTCTTACTTTGTGGAGTTTCTCATATAATTGTAGTGATTTTAGACACTTTTTAAATGACCTGCCATCTTTACAATAGCAGATATCAGGACATTGGAAGGTTAAAGCAATAAAGCACACTTTTTAACCCCATGTTGCACTCAAACCTGCCATTGTAAAGCCAACAAGCCCTCAGAAAACTCTAGAATATCTAAAGTGCCTAAAATATCTTTCACAGCACAAAAAAACTGTTAATCTAAAACTCCAGAAGCTGAACCATCCCTTTTGTCTCTGAATGGTACTTGCTCAGATCTTGTTTCTAGACCAGTCCACTTTGCAACTAATTTTAAAAAAAGCAGATTTAGCAAGTTTAGATTTGGGGAGTGAGCCTCAGCCTTCACCACTATAGGACACGATATTGATTCTTGAGGCAACGGTTCGGTATTTGGCAAGATCACAGATTTCGCTACGATACAATCCAAAACGATCTCACAGTGAAAGAAACGATGAAGATATATGATCCAGCTAACGCAATCCCATTACAGTGTACACATACAACCAAAATGAGGCTGAGACTGCAAAAACATTATTGACCTCAGGTTTAACAGAAGGAAAAACGGTCTGTGCAAGTGATGATGAGGATGAGTCTGAAATGTAAAAAATGAGTGTTTCTAGAGAACAATCCACTATAAGATTATGGACATTTAAACAGACATTTTGCTACACTACACGACCAAAAGTATGTGGACACCTGACATCGAGCATGTCATCCAAAATTATGGGCATTAATATGGAGTTGGTTCACCCTTTGTTGCTATAACAACCTCCACTCTAGTGGGAAGGCTTTATACGAGATGTTAGAGCATTGCTGCAGGGATTTGCTTCCATTCATCCAGAAGAGCATAGTGAGATCGGGCACTGATTGGGCGATTAGGCCTGGCTCGCAGGTGGCTTTCCAATTGATCCCAAAGGTGTTGGATGGGGTTGAGGTCAGGGCTCTGTGCAGGCCAGTCATGTTCTTCCACACCGTTTCTATATGGACCTCATACCTGGGGGCATCGTCATGCTGAAACAGGAAAGGGCCTTCCCCAAACTGTTAGGGAAGCACAGAATCATCTAGAATGTGATTGTATGCTGAAGCATTAAGATTTGCTTTCACTGGAACTAAGGGGCCTAACTCAAAACATGAAAAAACAGACCCAGACCAAGGGATGTGCAGATACTTTTGGTCATATTTTGGATCGGACTGTTGCCCTTTAAACCAATACATCGATCCAGATCAATGTATCGTTATGCCCCAAGTTCAAATTAGCATTTTTTTGCCCACAGACCAGTAATTTTAGGAATGCACACAGCACAATGCCACTCCAGGCAGCAGTGTGGAAGTCACAGGCTTAAGTGAGCGGTTTGAAGCAAAAATAAATAAATAAAAAACATTTCACCAAAAGAAAAGGCATTTTAATGGGGCAGACAGAGCAGGCCGAACAGCATCACTACAGAGCGCTAAAGGTCAGACCGCTAAAGCTGCAGCCCAGGCGTGAAATGGAGCATGGCGGCTAACGGGGCTTGCATGCTAACAGACAAACAGCACCACATCACCACAGCTGCAGCTACAGCTACAATGGGACATCCAGAACACACAAGGGTCCACGGTACGCCCACAGTGGCATGGGTGGGGCGGGGGGATGATGGGGGGGGGGGGGGGGGGGGTCAGGGGGATGGGGGGGGGGGGGGGGAGTCCAGCCCTGACCTGAACGCGGAGGCCAGAGGGGCCGTTGTGCTGTTGCAGGTGGGCGAGCGCGTCGTTGCGCACGTTAGCCATCCTGGCCTGATGTCTCCTGAGCTGAATGAGAAGCAGGGTCAGCTCCTCGGGCTGCGTGGGTGGGTGGGGGGGGGGGGGGGGGGGGGGGGGGGGGGGGGGGGGGGGGGGGGCAGAGAGAGAGGAGCGTTTATTTACAGCCTCCTGCCAGGAGCCCATTCCACAGGTTTCCATTAGGTGGCGCCAGAGCGAGAGTCTGTGCCACCTTGGTCGACAGGACAAACCAGTACATTACCGTATCTATTCCCACTTGAACGCAACACAAGCCTCCTTCACCACAGACCCACCCCAGCTGGAGGGGCACACTACTGACTGGCCTGTGACCAGCCTGTTACATTTTACTCAGCTGCTGTACATCGTAGTCTAAACTTTGCAGAGCACAGGAAACGCATCACACTCCTGGCAGAACGGAAATCTCTGTAGCATAAGGTTTCATTACAATGCCACAGTACTGATTTTCAATAACTGTCGTCAATTTTAGCAGACTTTTACCACCGCCGGGAGGTCAATGACAGCCCTGTGAGCTGAACTTTCACTCCCAGTCCGGCCCTGTCCGTGGATATGCATTAGTACTGTGCCAGCGGGGGAACATCAATCAATTCATTTTTTAATGCTAACATTGACTGGATTTGGGAATTGGGCAGTAGGTAAACCATGGGTAAACAAAGGGACTACAAAGGAAAAAGTTAATCATTTATTTTAAATAATGCTTTTTTTTAAAAACAGAAACAAAACAAAAATGGTTTAAATTTGTTGAGTGACATCAGCAGTTCCTACCAGCTCTGCTGGTGTCACTTAACTTGTCATGAGGCATACCATTTTCATGTAAAAAAAAAAAAAAAAATTAATGATAACTGGCCATCAGTGTCAAGATCATATGGCTCAAAAACCTAATAAACTAGCTGATAATTGATTGTTGAGGTTCAGCTCGCCATTCAGCAAGATATCTAGCTAACGGGCAAGGGCATCGGCGGCTCTGTCATACAGTGAAACACGTGATAGGGAGATGTCTAGCGATTTCTAATCAATGGACAAATTAGAACATGAACTGTACATTTTTGACCGTTGTTGGCAGTTATCTACGGTGCCTAGAAGATCGTAATTTACGAAAAAAAAAAAAAGAAACAAGTTAGGTTTAAATGCTTGCGTTTCGATGAGCACCTCCCGCAACTCTCAGCCAAGCGATACAGCGACGGGGAAATCTCAGGACTATCACATGTAGCCCAGCAGATAAAGCGGAGGAGCGAGCGGTCGGGGGGTCCTTACCGTTTTACCGTGCAAACTGGGGGCGCTGACTGTGTGGGTGATGTAGCCGACGGGCGGCATCGAGCGCCGCTCTATGAGAGAGGTCTGCGGAAGAAAGACGAAACACAATAAATCAGACGACACGACCATTTCTCCGTATGGGCATAATGTTACACGGCTAGCTTCGATATAAAACCTTTCCCCTCGGGCAAATTGGAAGTGCTTAAGTCTCTGTCCAATAACACATTTCCCCAGAACAGAATCTTTATTTTGGTGTTATCCTATCAAGAATTGGGATACCGTTTCAAAGGCCTTGTTTTAAAAACTAACGCAGTGAAGAATGATCCATTTATTAATTTTGGCAAACGTGTTATCTGAACGAGCAACAGACGCGTGGCCACTCTAATTTCCAGTCTAGTTTTTTTTTTAATTATTATTATTTTTTTTACATACAGATCGAGGGTACAGAAAAAAATCGACAAGCTTTAGAAGGATACAAACAACAAGAGATTTAATTAGTTACACATAAATTATCCCAAACCGGCTTTCTTAAAATAACATTTGTTTGCTACTAGCAAGAGAAGCAGTGATCCCCCTCGTGGAGCTATTCCCACGGCTCCGTGATTTTGCTGCATAATGGGTTTTTTATTTAAATTCGAGATCAGAGGAAAGAGGCAGTTTCTGGTATTTGTGAAAGGGGGTGTGCGCGAGGGCAGCCAAGTGGCTCGTGGCACGCTGAATCCTCCCCTAGTGATAACCGTGGAGACGCACAAGGGAAGGTCAGAACATACTACACACAAGAAAAATCCGCATTCTCAGAAGTTGCTCTGAAGAACTCCAGTACTTTCCCACAACCCAGCGCGATACATGGGTTTACTCAGTCAGTTGTCTATACCCTTTATTCAGTTTCCTTTCATGGCAATTGCGCTTCTGTGAGAAACACGCTTCCCTCTTTGAACGTGGGTGTGTCGGCGCGTCGCCCAGCTCGTCTTTGTGAGAAACGCTAATTAGTGGGATTACTTTAACGGCGGCTGCAGCTGACGCATATGAGTTACGGGAAGAGGGACACGCTGTGTCACCGTTCACTCTGTGCGGATGGAGGGCAGATCTGCCACGTGATTGGTTGAGAGTGGTGCAGTGATCTGCTGTATGGCAGAGGGTGTGTGTGAGTGTGTGTGTGTGTGTCTGTGTGAGCAGGCATTGAGCAGCAGATGCAGCGGCTGGATTGGGGGGGGGGGGTGGTGTGTTTCTTTGTGGGACAGCGAGGGGAGGGGCTTTCCCTCAGCACGTGGAGTGGCACAGAGGAGGTGGGCCGTGTGAATCCCACTCTCTCCCAAACTGGGGCTCGCTGGCCCGGACAAGACACTACAGAGGGACGGGAAACTCTGGCAGGACGGATTCTCACACGCAGATTCCCATGGAGGGACTCTGGTACGGCTGCAATCCCATGATGCTCCACACATCCACATCAGACCTCCACATATTTTAACACCCTTCAGACACCAGCAAAACCAACCCCAGCAGAGGAATGATGATTTTTAAAAGAATATATATTTTAACCAACATATCAGAACAAAAAGTCTTCTTTCAGTATGACTCTACACTTGATTTTTGAACATTTTTCACTTGGAGATTCTCAGGGATCTGCTGCAGTGTTTTCAGATTTTCTCAGTAAATAAAGAGGAAGAGTTCTCAAATACACACTGCACCCAAGGCCCTGTTTCACAAAGCAGGGTTACTGAGGTAGCTGGACAATTGCACTGAATAAAACCTGGAACGCTCCCAAATCTGGACTAAAGGCAAAAGAGCTGTTCTGGGTTTTACTCAGCGCAGTTATCCAGCTAACTCAGTAATCCCGCTTTGTGAAATCCCCCCCAGGTCTGGTGTTACATTGCACCTACACTAAATTATGACCTTTGACCCCCCCATCCCAGCAGACAGCACGGGGGAGGAGATTTATGTTTTGGCGGTACGGGCGATGCGCTGCCTCACCTTGGAGATCTGCGTGCGCAGTCGCCGCGGCGACGCGGAGGCGGGGACCTCCAGCGGGGGGGTCTGATCCAGAGGCCGCACGGTGACGCGGTCGGCGGGGGTGTGCGGCCGGCGGGGCGACGCCCCCTTAGAGGAGGGGGGGCCGGCCGACGAGGGGGGGACGTCGGAGGGGGAGGGGGGCACGGAGAGGGAGCGGGGCACGTCCAGGGACGCCCTGAAGAAGGCGGAGGGGGGGGGCGGCGGCGGCGGCGGCGAAGACGGGCGCGGTGGGGCTGCCGTGGCGATACTGCTGCCGCTGCTGCCACTCGTACAGCTGCCACACCATGCCCTCGCGGCTGGCCACCCGCTCGCCCACGGACATGCGCATGTGGCTG